>NGZO01000002.1:2400384-2755103 GCA_002215965.1 Aspergillus persii
GGGGGGGGGGTTTAACATGCCTGCTGGGGGGGGTTTTTTTTGTTTTTTTTTTCAACTCCTTTGCCGGGGTTGTTTGCTTTTCCGAGGGATATTGCCTTTTGATATAGCCTTTCATGTAGAGTATATCCACCACTACTAGTATAGTACGGAGTATAGAATAAAGCATCGATTTATAAGACACAGAAGGCCTGATCGGGGTTGGGTCGGGCCGGAGTCGAGTTTAATTCTAGGTTGACTGGACACTTGACAGCTTCTGCGTTCATCTTCCATCTTTCATGTACTGTATGTACACCCACAGAGTACTCTACCTACTCCAGACACTCTTCCTCCGAGTCAATTCTCAGAGTCAATCTCAGGCACGCGTTACACCGTCCTACGTTCCATCCGCTCGGGGCCGATAAACACTAGACATTGACTCTCGGTACGGATCTGAGATCCTGTTTCCGGTCGCAGGAGGCAAGGCACCGGTGACTGTAGCTGCCTCGTAAAAAACGGAGATGTACTGGATACATCCACCGTCGATCGAGATCGATGCACTAGTAAGTACCAGCGACTTCCATACATACATGTACAGACCACAAACCGACAGAGACGGTCGGAGAAACAGACGGAGAAACAGAGACAGACAGATACACCGACCCACTTCCGCCGTCGACGTCGAATGTCACTTTGCGCTGTCGCTGTCGCTGTCACCGTGGCTCGGCTCACGCTGTCAATGGCGATGAACCAGAACCGGACACCGAAGATCAAGATTCTCGACTCTCGTGGAGCAAACCTCGTATTCCGTACTCGTCGGCACCATCCGCGCAACTCTGCCCCCACGATCTATTGACCCAGTTTCATCTCCGGTCCCCAGAAGACTTGAGGAGTGAAGCAATCAAAGAGATCCTCTAACAAAGTCAATTTCCGAGTTTTTGCTCGTCGATCGACTGCGAGAGAGCTGTCGCCAGATGGGGCTTTAGCTGATCCGAGTAATTCTAAGCGAATGGACCCGCCTCGCTAAGCGGTTGACTTTGGTCTAATATCGTCTGAGTTGCGTAAGTTTGCATACTAGATACTTAGTTAGTACTCTGTAGATACTCGAGATGTTGAAGGCGGTGTTGAGTCTAGACGGGGCTATATGTACTCTCGCCATTTCAACAAATTCATGAAGACGGTCGGAATGCAATCATATCATAACCATCATGTATTGAATCAGAAATCTTGACTCCTGCTAATCATCTATAGATCTATAGATCTGTACATATCTCCATATACCTTTATATATACCGTATACCACTCACCAACTAATCAGCCCTCTCTCCCGATCAAACCCTCCTCGCAGCTGCTCCTTCGGCTTCACCACCTTCCCCTGCAACACCGTATACCGGATCACGTTCTCGCAATCCTCTGGTCGTACACGCGCCAGCCAGATCCCCTGCGCCGCGCCTTCGTCCTTGCTCTCCGCAGCGCCACCGTCGGCCCCTTCCTGGGCCTGCTTTTTATACCACTCGAAATCTCTCCTCCGATAGACGATCACGTTGGCGGCGTACTTGTGTCCTCCGACGTGACTGATGAAGTAGATCCCCACGCCGCCCGGTCGCTCGTCGTCCAGGTCGCGGTACAGCCCTAGAGGCCGCAGGTGTCGCTCGAACTCGCGCTTCAGCAGCGGCGCGGACTGGCCGCATCGCGCATCGCGCGTGCGCTGCGAGCAAAGGAGGATGACGGCGGCGTGCGGAGAGGGGCGTGATCGAAGGGGGGTTTGAGGCGCGGGGGTGGCTGCCGTTGCTGCCGTCTCGGTCTGGTTCTCCGTCGACGGAGACTCGTCCTCTCCGCTTGTCAGCGGGGTGGTGGTTGTGGGTGCAGGGTTGACGAAGTGCGTTATGAGATCGGAGGCCAGCGCGGGGGTGACGTGATCGACGATTGTGAAGCCGGGTAGCAGGAGGACGGTGGTGGGTTGCTTGCCGGGTTCGTGGTAGTGGTATTCGTCGGGGACAGGGATGTTGGACGCGGAGAGTTTGAGGTTCTGCATTCAGACCGATTGTTGCCATGGTTAGCTTCTCAGATTGACGGACCTCATGTGTAGAGAGATAAAAAGAAAACGGCATACCCCGTTGCTCGGCTGGATCCCCCCTTTCTCGATCGCCTCCATCACGCTCCCCGACTCATCGGCCACGTCGCGCACCCAGTCCGTCTTGCCGGTCGCGACGAGCAGATGCGTCGCCCACCCGTTCACGTTGCCGTACATGTCATCCTCGTAGTCGACGTCGAACTTGGCCGGGTACCGCACCGTGCAAGAGGCGCAGTCATGTAGACAGTCCTCGCCGTCGACGGCGGGATCGGTCTTGCGGAACAGGGCGTCATGCGAGGGGGCTTTCGAGAAATCCTCGGTCGACGTGACGGGTGCGTTGTATTGTCCTTGCTCCCGCTCCGGGGAGGGGTCGGTAGGAGTGGGAGTGGGACTGAAGAGCGAGGTGCCTTTTCGAAAGAGAGCCTGCATGGTTGTTTGTCGGAAAGGGAAAACGGGAGAGGAGGAAAAGTCGGGGACAAATCAGGATGGAAGGGCGGATCTTATCAATCGCCGCCAAGAACGGAATGCTTTCCGAACATGTGGCCTTGGGGCCTTGCTTACTCACCGGCCTCTGTGGTTGGATGCACGGAGTAAATAATGCCTACGGAGTACGATATTCCTACGGCGGGCTATTAATAAGTATTAAGTCGCAGGGCAGTACCTTAGTAGAGGCAGGCAGTACGATTTCCTGCATTAGGTCGGGCTAAAACAAGTCCAATCGTAATCCAATCTCGCAAGAGACACGACAAAGCACACCACCCATATCCAATTTTTGATCAATTTATCAGCGTATTTATCTTTCTATCGCGACGGCGTGTAAGGATGGTTGCTCATATTGAAGTTGAACGTATACGGCAAATCGCTCGGCCCGCGAGGATCGGCCAGGCGGATGACACTGCCTCCCGAGCTTCCCGACGTGTTCGATCGCACCTGTCGTAACGAGCGCACGGACGGTGTGCGAGGGACGGTCAGCGAGTGGTGCTGCTGCGGCTCGCGATTTCGTAGCCCGCCATTTCTTCTCGGTGGAGTACTGTAGATGGAGCGGCCCTCCCAGGTTGACGCGTTCGACGGCCGTGGGCTGTAACTGCGACCCCGGGACAGCGCCTCGCTGCCGTGAAAGTCCATCGTGTCCGTCTCCCCCTCCTCGTCCGATGGGCCGATGACAGACTCACTATCTCCGCGGGAGCTTTCGGCCCTGATCCCACCCAAGACCTGCGGGTCTAAAAATGTCATGCCGCGCAGCAGGTTCGCAAAAACTTTCATCAGCTCTTGGAATTCGGACTCGTGGAGCTCGCGTGATGAGAAGCGGGCGTGTTCGTAGAGAGTGAGAAAATCACTGCCGATCTCTGGCGGCTGGATCATGCCGAACTCGGCCAGGCGTTGGAGGTACTCGCGCAAGCCCATAGACGCCGGTCGCCGCAAGATTTCGACCACGCGCGTATCCGGGGGAGAGGGGTCCATATCGACGGAGGCGTGTTCGTAAGGGAAGTAAGGGTCCGGGGGCGCCAGAGAGACCGCTTTAGCCTCGATTAGGTTGGGTAGCTCCTGAAGAACGGTGCGATAGGACAGGTCGGGCAACTCGGGCGACGATGGCGAGGACCAGCCCGGGTGTTCGACGTGGTCCCACGGGGGATGGTCGCGGTCAATCACGAGCATCTGGTAGTCTGCAAACCGGTCCCCGTCGGCATCGATATCCCGGGGCCGAGCCTGGTAGGCCACGATGGCGCTGCGGGCCAGTCCTTCCATCACTAGGCGCCGGACACTTTTGCCGACATCCTCCTTTTCAACAGGGATCCACGCCTTGGGGATCCCGGAGAGAGCGGTACGGTTGGTATAGATGCGCGTCGCATAGATCAAAGCGGCCAGGATAATAGCCACCACATATCCGCCGGTGATGATGAAGATGTTGGTAAGTCGCGAGGTGATGTAGCACTGATAGATTGCGTCGGCCGGGGTCAAGACCACCAAGCAGAAGAGGATGATCGAGAGGGCGGTGAAGACGGTGTAGTTGAGGACACGATACAGATTCCAGGTCATATTAGCGAGCGCAACATCCTGCGCGTCGCAGCCGGTGCCGGTGCCAGCACGAGAGGAGGTTGAGAACTTGAGAAGGGTAAAAGCACACCAACGGGCAATCCAAAGCCGTCGGGAGAACACCGCCGATCGGGGCACGTGACTGGATGGCACTAGGGCATGGCCTCCTTTAATTTGGGCTATTTTGGGAATACCTCCTACGAAACAATCGGACATTGTATTTAATTCAGGGGCCAGAAAAGCAAAAGACAGATCAGGCGTGACGGCATTATTCACGGTGGCACCTAGCTCCATCATGTGTAGTCTATAATTATACGCTCGCAAAATGCTTGAACACTTTCTCAACCCTCGTTCTTCTACCTTGTTCAATCGTCCTGGACGGCCACCTCGTCCTCCCATTGTGGCTTGCCCATAGCCCGTGCCCGACGGATCACGCGTTCAATACCGTCCAAACCCATCTTCAGAACATCCATCTTAGGTCCGTAACTCAGGCGAACAAAGTGGTGGCAGGGGCTGTCAAACAAATCTCTTCTCTTGGCCGGGTTGAGGTCAAAGAAGATTCCGGGCACCACGATAACCTTCTCAGTGAGGAGGGCGTTGAAGAAGTTCAACCCGTCAGAGATGTTGGCCTCCGGGGGAAGGGGAGGGTCCAACGAGGTCAGATCCAACCAGATGTAGAACGTAGCCTGCGGCACGTCCTGAACGCGGAAACCGATCTCATGCAGACGCTGGAGGACGAAATCACGCTTTTCGCGGAAATGCTGCTGCAGAGCTTTCATCTCGGCGTGGACCAGAGAGGGTTCAAGCATGGGGATGGCGGCTTCCTGGAAGGGGGCGTTGGCACCGCCGTCCAGATAGGACCCAGCCGAGCCCAGGGCATCAATGAATTCCTTGGGTCCAACCACCCAAGCGATACGCCAGCCCGGAAGACGGAAACGCTTGGTGAGACCGTCAATCAAAAGGACATCTGCCCGGCTAAGTTAACTAACGAGTCTTGCCGGAAAGAGAAATTGCGGGAGGATCGGAGACGAACCATCTTGATTGACATCCACCACGTTAGAAGCACCACTAATCGTGGTACCGTCACAGTCGGTGGTGTAGTTGTATCCTCCATAGAATTCGTCTAGAATAAGGGTGGCGCGATCGCGGCAAATGTCTTGAATCCGAGCCAACTCCTCATGCGACACAAAGTGGCCGGTCGGGTTTCGGGGGTTGGAGGTCAACAAGACCGACGTTCCACGAGCGATTTCCTCGGCGATCTTGTCGGGATGAATATGGTAGTGGTCATCCTGAGCGAGGGGGATGGGGATAGGAGCAATCTAGAAGGTGGCCGTTAGCCCTATGAGACTGGATCCAATTATGTGCACTGCAAACCCACGTTTTTGAACAGGGTCAACATCTCCGAGTAGGCCGAATAATCGGGAATGGGGAAGGAAAGATACGAATTGCCCAAAATCGCAGCAATCCGAATCAAGCCCGCACGGCCACCGGGGACGATGCAAACGTTCTCCCAGGTGTACTGGCTGGGCTTGCCTTGACGATAATGCTCATTGTATAGGCGGGCGACGGCGGCACGGAGGGGTTTGATACCGGCCGTGGGACCGTATTCACGGGCGGCAGAGGTGATAGGAATGCTGGTGGGCCGGGGAAAGCTGCCTTCAATCTCGTCGTCGGCCTCGGGTGCGCCCTGACCTAGGTTGGCCCAGGACGAGGGATCCTCGGCGTAGCCATGCTCCGTCGCACGTTCGGTACACCACACTACACCGGTCGAGGCACGCGAGGCATCAAGACCGGCATGCGGACGGTGACCTTCGTGGGCCGTTCGGAATTGGCGATGGGTTTCCGATCGGAGTTCTGGCAAAGGACGTTAGTTTAGCTGCATCATTGGCGCATGCTTAGTGTCTTGGAAGGGCGATTTCTTTTTTTTTTTCTCTATTATTTTTTGTTGGTTTCAGGATCAAAGCGATGCCTTAGTTTGTGCCCAATCCATCGTGCAAGGCTGGGAATTTCAACGTGCAAAGAATTCGAGGGAGAAACAGATCCAGTAGAAGGTGGATAGAATAGAGTTTAATCAAGAACATCTCTCTATTCGAGATAGAGAATATAAAGGAGAGGGAACGGAGGATAACAGCGAATCCAAATTTGCAAAAAAAAAAAAAAAAACCTACCATTCTCCGACAGTTCCTTGCCGGCAGAGAATCGCCGGTTGGAGGGACGCAGGATGCTCAAACGACGCCCAGAGAAGGACATGATGGGCCGAAAGGATCAGCGAAGGTATAAATATGATTAAAAATTAAAAACTGAAACGAGAGGAAGCAAAAAGAAAAAGAGGGCGAGCTCGGATGAGCATGCACGGCGTCCCAGGGCGGGTTAAATAGCCAGAGCGAGGAAAGAAGAGGAGAGAGGAAGAAAGACGGCGAGAGGAAGAGAAAAGCAGAGCCAGACAGACAAGACAAACTGTCGGCCTGATTCTGACGGCCTCCAACTCCAACTCAACCTGCCCCAACCTCGACTTTCCATGTTCCAATAATAATAGCCAGAGGATCCCTCAGGATCGGTTCATCCTCACGATATGCCAATGACAGCCGGCCGAACTGCCGGCCAACCGCCCCCCGTCACATCCTGTCCTGACTCCTTTCCCCTGATCGCGGTCGATCCATGTCTGCTGCCTCCAGGGGGGCGACTAGAGGCAGAGAAAATGCCTCATTGCACCTGTCAGATGCCTCCTTTTTCGCGCGATTTGGGCCTCTCGACTCACTCCCAGGCCTAATAAGCTCACCAAATATAATAATAATAGACGCAGACTCGGCAGGCCCGATCCACTTCCGAGTGGGCCGCCGCTCTCGGATCCCATCCGATGGCGATGGCGATGGCGATGCCGATATTCCATGAGTCTACGGTACTCTGTATACACTACACGGTTCTGGGGCGCTTACGGGCGATAATTCACGCATCGTATAGTCTAAACTCAATGCCATTTCCGTTGCAATCTCTCCCGAATCCAGCTCTCCAAACTCCGACCAGGCCAATTCCCAGCCGGGCTCATGCAAAAAATGAATATGATCAAAAAAAGCAAAGAAAAGTTATCCAAAATTCCCTCACTCCATACATCAGCTCTCGTATCAAACGGGGGGACGGAGCGATCAGTAATAAAAATAGAAACGCAATCGAGTCGGTTCGATCAAAGCAGCGGTATACATACATCATGCAGTCATGGTCCTCGGACGTAGGGGAGAAACAGCAGCCTAAACAAGACAAGACAAAAAATGACACTCCAGACGCATCCATCATCGTCGCCGTTCCCCTGGCCATGGCAAGAGAAGATCGGTCGAATATCGGCTCCTAGCTCAAGAAAAATAGAAACTGAGCTGAAAAATGGGATATGAAAATGAAAATGAAAATGACAAACAATCCTGTACTATCCCTGTTTTTGTTTCCCTCCCCCCCCCTCCCCCGATTTGCCCACGAGAAAAATAATCAATGAACCCCCAACAGTCTCAAGCCAATCCAGTTGGAAATGAGTTGTCTAACACCTGGAGACAACGCCAGCGACTTTCTTTGGGAAGCCCTTCTCCCTGCCAGTCGCTTCGTACTTCGAAGAGAGCGTAACCAAGGGAGAGTGGGGAAAGAACGATTGTAGGGAAGAAGCAAAAAGAAAAATAAGACGAAAATGGGGCAATAGAAACCCGTAGATGACAATTATATGGCGATGTTGCCCATCGGCAGTTCAGTTCTCCACAGCCTGGCAATATAGTTGAATTTCTCCCACTTGGCCCCGAGAGAGCGCATCCCGATGCTGCTCGCGCCATTCCATGAAGGCAAGCTGCACGGCTTCGTCGCTATCAATGGTGACGAAATCCCCGTCCTCGTCGCGATAGCGCAAGCGCACCGACTTGTTGCCGATCGACCGGTTGGTGAATCGGGCCAGTTTCGCGTCCACTCGGTCCGTGAGCGATCGGAACATGATGTTGCTGGCAATTACCAGGGTCACGTAGTTATCGTCGAAGCTCACCTTGGCCTTGAGCTGCGTGGGCATAAGAGGGTCCTCGTCGGGTTCGTGGCTCAAGGGCGACGTCGGCTGATCCGACGCCGACGCGGTGGCTCGAGACTCGGAATACTGAGGTTCGTTAAACTGGGTTGCAGGCATATGCCGCGAGTCGTGGTGTGGCGGGGTGTTGGAAAGATGGTTAGTGCTCCGAGTCGGAAGGTTGCCGTTGGTGGGCGAGTTGTTCTGGCTTCGGTTGACGGGGGCCTTCATGCTGGCCATGTGCGCCGGGATGGGCGGAACGGGCACGTTATCGACCGTTTGCATCGTGTGCGCCCCCATGTACCGGCGCATCTCGGGATTGTGATTGTGGATGTCGGGACTGCTGGCAGATCGCATGCGCTGCGCCATGCCATTCGATGTCTGGCCGGACATAGGTGGCAAGGAGGGACGTTGCACACTTCGTCCATTCGGAGCGTTGGTAAAGTATGAATTCGAGCCATCCCTAGATACACCACGAGACAAGGCGGGTGCCGTGTACCGGTTTGACTCTTCGTTCCAGTTGGCGGATGGCTGTCGACCGTAGGAGAATCCGGTCGACTGAGAACTTGATCGTGTTGACGGGGTCTCGGCAACGGGGGAGAAATAGGAGGGTGCGTTTCTTTCTGCAGGGGACATGCCTCCACCGGGGAACTGAGTATGGACCGAGAGGTTGGGGTCGGGCATTGGGAAGCGTGGCGGACGACCCGATGAGAGAGGCGGTCCAGAGCTTCCACTTCCTCCAGTAGCAGATCGGGTTCTCAAACTCGTGCTAGAAGCATTCCGACTCATGGGGAACTCGGAAAAGTAGCCTGCTTCCTTGGTGGCTTCCTGCTCGGCATCGTATTCCTGTTGGTAGGGGTTAGGCATGTTTGCCATGCCCTTCATATATGTAAATTCCGTTTCGGACGTGCCGGTGCTGCGGGCACTGCGTTGCTCGGCTTGAATCGCCCGTTGATTGTCAATTTCCTTGTACCATTTGCGCAAGGTGTCTTCGTTCTGATAGCGAATGATGAAGTTGTCCACCACGCCGGGGTCGCCCTTCCAAAAGATTTGAATGCGATAAGACCCTATAAGAGATGTCCGTCAGCCACTGAATACCCGTATCAGGAAATAGACAAAATTCTGTTCATACCAGGTTTTTGAAGGCAAACAATGTCGGTCACATTCGCCATGTAGATGCGACCTTTCAGCTGAAGACGTGGTTTTCCCTTTACCGTGGTGGCGGGTTTGTCTTTGCCCACGATCAGTTTGGTCTTTTGTTTGTTCGGGTTGATATCCTTGCAGCAGAGAAGGATGCGCTCGAAAAGGTAGATGTGATACTAGAGTCAAGAAACCAGGGAAACATTCCCCAAAGCAAGTTAGCGATGAAACTTTGTTCTCAGGGAATCATGCGGTGATTTTGTGGGCCCTTGATGCGGAAAAAAAAGGAGGAAATTCAGTGCCTTCCCTATGCGGGAGAATTTCATGCATAAGAAAAGGCCGTACGTCGCCGTGAACTTGGACCAGGGGGACAGTACTCCGCATCAAACAAGGAACTGATGATGAAGGGAGTGGGTTCTGGTAGATCAGGGCCCTCGGTATATCCAAGGTTGGGGGTTTTCTGAGAAGAGGTGTTTTCCAGGGGGAGCATGCCAAATCTGACAATGAGGGGCCTTTTAGGGAGCCAATGAGGGGGATACAGTTCGTTTATGCCCTTGAGCCTTTACCCACATGGAGCGTCGTAGAAGGAGTTCATATCGGCAAGACTCAGTTGCATATGCAAGCCATAAGGTGCAGGGGAAATGATGCTTGCGGGCCAAAAGTCTTCATAGCAGTGGGTGATTGCTAGGGTACAAACCTCTCTTTCCGAGTCCTTGCCATTGTCGCCTTTCAAAACCGTGAACGTTCCAAATCGTAGCAGATCACCGAACGAATCAATCTTGAGTGACTTCCAATCATCAACGCGCTCATCGAGTTCCGCAAACGCCGAGGCGAGATGTTCCTTGTCAATTGCATCGTTTGCAAAATCGAGCACAGTCTGAATCGCATCGATGGCCCGGGTGATATCGGTTTGGAGGTCTGGGTTTTCTGTCTGTTTGCGGAGTTCCTAATCGATGGGTCAGCATTGCGGGGTTGAAATTTCGAAATCTTATCCCCATGGCATAAGACGGGGTAGAAGGGAGAAAAAAAAACCCACACTAAGCATCAAAGGGTATTTGGTGAGTCGCTGGAAAGGCTTAACGAAAAAACCATTCAGCGTTGCGGGCTGGGCCACCATCTGTTGTAAATCCAGGGAGCGCGGGGCAGCCCGAATCTTGTCCCATTCTCTCAGGCAAACTTCGTCGCAGCGCATCTGGTTCGAGATGAACGGCTCATATTGTCGGAAAGCCTCCTCGTGTTGGATAAATAGCTCACCCCAATTCTGCTTCTCTTCGGGTAACGCATAATGCTGCTCAATGCGAATCAAAAACCGCTGGGCGAAATCAAGGAGGTTATTCAGGTTTAGGAAAATCTGGTGGCTGTGATCGCCGGTCAGAGCGCCCGTTTCGTCCAACTCCTTCTTGAGCGCCTGCAGGTTCTGTAAATGGTGGACGTAATCGCGCTCCGTTTCCAGCAATTCCTTCAGGATATGTTCTCGCCGAGTTAATTTGACGGCCCCCTTCTCGGGAGCGTGGTCGGTGTCGTCCGCACGGCGCTTAAGCTGGCCTTGCATCTCCAAGATATCCAAGACGCGGTTGACCATTTTGATGACTTTGATGAAGCCCGTTGTGCTGTCACCATACAGGTCGGTGATTAGGAAGCAATCCTGCTGGGGGAAGGCCAGTTCCTTCAGAGAGGCTTGTAGGAATTTGAAGGTGGCGGCTTTCGGACGTTTGGCTTCGGGGATCTTGGCGGGATCGACTTCGAGATACTCTTCGGGGCTGGAGGCATTGTAGATGGTAAGAAGGGGATATCCATTTCGCAGACAGTTCCATAGCGACGCCACAGGGTCGGTGTTGGCTTGCGCTTCGTCGGCTTCGTCCATCTCCCGCAGGTGCGTTTCGAATTCGGGCAGCTCCGTCAGGCGCTTTTTGAGATTGACGCAGCTCTGATAGATCGATTCACCGCCGCGGCGGTTGATGATGTTGTCCTCGGGGATGGGACCGCCATTTACAACCAAAGTCTCGGCCATTTCGACAGTCCGTCGACTGGGGCCGCGAGACGAACCAGGGATCTCAGCGAAGGGCGGCGGAGGCGAGGATCTCGGGAATCGGGGTCAAATCCGCGCAGCAGATCGAGAAAGCGGGAGGGCTGAAAAGGACAGGCAGGTGTGGTTGTACAAGAAGAAGAATGTCGAGCATGGATCACTGAATGCGAGCCGGTGGACCGATGCGGGATGAATGGCGCAAGCGAGCAGCTAAGAAGAAAGGGAGTGGAGATAAGTGGTACGTTAACTCCCTCCGAACGCTGAGTCAAGCTGGTCTCTGCCGTGTCTCGACTCTCTCAGGAGGTTTGGGAACAACAGGTGCGAAAAAAGGGAGGGACAGAAGCAACCACTTCCCAAATCCACGACAATTCCAGAAAAAAGGTAAACGAAAAGAAAGGAAAAGAAAAAAGAAGGAAACCACCAGAGAGAAATAAAAAGACAAAAGGACAAGGGAAGGCGAGTGAGCGAGAGCGACGGTGCGGCAGTAAATATGCAGGTCAAAATTCGCCTTCGTCTTTCGCTCTTTTTTTCTTTCTTTTTTTTTTTGCCCTTTCCCTTGCGCTTGTTTCTTTTTTTAAACCCGGACAGATGAACTAATATTGCACTTTTCCTTCTTGCCAGAGAAAATCTCCGACCCTTGCTGGGAGGTAAGTGAGAGCGACCAGCCCCGGGGATTGGGAGATCGAGAAAGGGTGGATGTGGGGTTCGGCCGCTGCAGCCAGGCAAGCGTCCAGGGTAGATAGATAGATAGATAGACCCGCGGTACTTTTGAGCAGGGCAGGGCGGGACTGGGACTGGGACTGGGATTAGCTGGATGGACAGAGGGGTCGAAATAGAAAATATGGCTAGTAGTCGGTTCAACCAAGGGGATGCGTTGCCTTCAATCGCGCCAGGAGATTCGATTTGGTCACCAAGGAAGACCAGAAATTAAATAAGTCGCCAGGAAAGCCAGACAGGTAGGCCTATGGCATAAAACAACGCGTATGAAAAAGGGGGAAATAAAAGGAACTGGAGATAGAAAAACAAGACAGGACCAGGGAATGTAATCACATCGACAGGGGAGAAGGGGAAGACGGAGGGGGAAGGGAAAAGGAAGAGAGAAAGAGCGAAAGAGAGCAGCGGAAGGGGGCAGCAGAAGGAATTCCGTAGGGCGCCTCAGGCAGGAGACTCGAGTGGCTCCCCTGCAGATGCTTAAGTAGTAGTTATGATTATTCGATGGTTTGATTTATATTGCTTTTACGGTTGGCCTTTATTCGGGCTGATGGCTGGTCAGCATCTACATGTACATATGTCCAGACAGACATACATACATACGGACGGACGGCACTTCCACAAGGACTGTACGCTCTAGATATGGACAAACATCCCTTCGCTGAATTTCAGATTTGTCTGCAGCCAGCGCAGGAAAGGGGTAGTACATGATAGGTACCTTAGGCGCTCTAGCTAGTAGTTAGTAGCGACCGGAGCTCCCCTCCCTACTCCGTGCAATAATACTGACTCCTTGTCTACCTCGGTGACCCAGGGAGGGCGGGCAACAGGGATCAGAGAACACACCTCGTGATTGCGACCCTGTTCATACATTAACCGTTTGAGATTCTGGCTAGTCCATGCAGTTGCGACGCCTCCTGGGGGCGACTCCTGAGTTGGCCTCGGGAGAAGGTTGGGGACCGGGATTTCTCTCTGGCTCGGTGTGGAGATCGATATTTGACAGGACATCCTCGACAGCACTTGTCCAAGACACCTAGGTACTCGGACCATCGAAGGGATGGAAGGAGGAAGAAGGATCCATGGAAGAAGCCTGAAGGAGAGCCGCGCGGTGAAGGTCTGGGCGCTCTGATTGGTGCGCGAGACAGTCAGCAAGCCCGGCCTCAGGCTGTCAGGCTGCCAGCCGGGGTATACTGTACATAGTACAAACTACGACCTGAATCTGAGATGGGAGGCTCTCCTGTCGAGGCAGTGGCTCTACAGTTCTGCCATGGACTCTCAGATGTTCTCTCTATAATCCTTATTCTCCAAGACTAGGTACCACATACATGCTTCGTTACTATTCCTACGGTCGAGGTTTCTTTTTACATTGGTATCACGAGCTGTGCTGATACACGGCGTTGTTTGAATGCCTTCTTCACCTTGAGTGTAGGACAGGATAAGATAGGATAGGAGACATGCCATACAGAAGCATACTCTAGAACTGAGCCCGCTCCAAGGCTGGAATCTGGATACACAAACTGCCCAAACGGGACGACGCGAGAGCCGCTTTAGGCGCCTTCGGGCGGCGCGGAAACACCCGAAAAGGCAGCCGCGGTCCAAGCATCGCCCGACTGACATCTGGACTCTCTGGACTCTCTGGAGTTGCTTCCTTCCTCCCTCATCGTTGTGAGACTAGCTGGATCCCCCTCATCTCCCCCCTCCACTAGTACTATACTATATTAGCCTACCAGGGTTGGGCGTCCCCCGCCCAGTTCCTTCGCCGCTCGGATTCCGCGTCGAGCTCCCTCGTGTCGGGCGCTACCCGTCGTGATCGGTGATCGGTGATCGGACAACTAGAACTTCCTCATCGTTACGTTCGCGTTCTACTTCCTTGGCGCAAGGACATTGCCCCGGAGAAGTCTCTCTTCTTTTTTTTGCGACTTCGTCTATCCCGATTCAACTAGACTCATGGCTAAAGAGACTCCCCTGCCCGAATCCACCATCCCTCGTCTCCTTCGGCTCCACGCCGCCAACGACTCGCCCTTCGCTACCCCCGAAATACCCACGACCTTCAAGCCCGACGAGGGCTACTCCGATGAGACCAGAAGTCAAGCGGACAAGGATTGCTTTCTAATCTCGCCCACGAACGATGAAATGAATCTCCCGGACTGGCTTCTTGCTACGAGTGAGGCAGAGAGAGCTGGTAAGTTGCTCCCGCCGGCGCATCTCGCGTGCTCCGATTCCCATGGATTTCCTGTATGTACACCACGAGCGAGGCCACTGACTTTGATGATTTCTTTAGAGTTTGCCTACAGCCTGCTACGGTCCGTCAGCACCTCTGCCGTAGCCGCAGTAGTTGACCGACTCACGCCTCTGCTGCATATGGACCCTGTTCTCAAGCTTCCTCCCGAAATCACTGCCGAGATATTCTCTTACCTGGATCCTCAAACGTTAGCGACAGCCTCGCTGGCATCTCGCGCCTGGCGCAATCGCATTTCTGACTCGCGCCTATGGCGAGACCTTTATATCCAAGAAGGATGGCGTGTCGACGTCGATGCCGTGCGCAGATTCGAAGAGGAGAATTCTGGACTGCTATCTCCACAGAGCCGTAAATCTCGGTCAAGGCTTGCGGACGCAGATCTAGGAGAGCCGAAGCAAAAGAAGCGGGTGCCACCGAGCTGGTTGGATTCACGGGAGAACGCATCCTTGAATGCCCACGAGGGTACGCCAGCATATGGACGGGATGCCCCCGTGGAGGCCGATCTCGAAGGGGACCATCTCATGAGCGATGCCTCGAACCAGCGGAGCAGGTCGGATTCCGGAAGACAAACTTTGGTGGGCTGCAGTAGTACCCATGGGTCTTCCTCAGAAGCCACCTCGGTCAAGGCAGTCGGAGAGATTCCAACTCCTGCTAGAACTTCCCCGACATCCTCCCTCTTTTTTCGTATGCCAAACGGATCTGTGAAGCTCAATTGGAACCATCTGTACGCGCAACGCCGAAAGTTGGAAGAGCGATGGAACAAAGGTTGCTACAGTGCTTTTCAGCTTCCACATCCGTCTCACATGGACGAATGCCACCAGGAGTGTGTGTATTCGATTCAATTCTGGGGCAAGTGGCTGGTGAGCGGAAGTCGAGACAAAACCGTCCGGGTATGGAATCTGGATACTAAAAGATTATGGCATCGGCCCCTGGTGGGTCACACGAAATCGGTGCTCTGTTTGCAGTTCGACCCTCGGCCATCTGAGGACATCATCATTTCCGGGAGTAGCGATATGAGCGTTATCATTTGGCGATTCTCGACGGGGGAGATGATCCATCAGATTGTCAACGCCCACGATGACTCCGTCCTAAATCTACGTTACGACTCACGCTACCTTGTCACCTGCTCCAAAGATAAATTAATCAAAGTATGGAACCGACACCAGCTAACGCCGGCCGATCAAGAGTATCCAAAAATGCGCCAGGGCGCTGGAGCTAACTATCCCTCGTATATAATCGATACAGCCGATATGCCATCACCCGTCCTTGAGGCGGAGATTGCTCGAGATCACAACCTGACTCTAGCGCCCTATACCCTTCTCATGACAATGGAAGGCCATGGTGCCGCCGTCAATGCCATCCAAATTCACGAGGATGAAATCGTATCAGCTTCAGGTGATCGACTTATTAAAATCTGGAACATCCGCACCGGCGCTTGCGAAAAGACCATCGTCAGCCATGAGAAAGGCATTGCCTGCGTCCAATCCGACAGCCGCCGCATCATCAGCGGAAGCAATGACAACACAGTTCGCATCTTCGACCATATCTCCGGTGCGGAGGTCGCCTGCCTTCGAGGTCACCGCAACCTCGTCCGTACAGTCCAGGCCGGATTTGGCGATCCCCCGGGCGCCGAAGAAGCCATGAGACTCGAAGCCTTGGCTGTCGACAACGAGTTCTGGGATGCTCAGCGCACCGGCGCAGCCGTTGGTCTCGGACCCAGTGCTTTAAGACGGGCAGGACACGTCCAAAACACCGCCGGATCGCGAGACCCTCGGGACATCAAAGCCCTAGGAGCTCGAATCCCCCCGGGCGGAGGCGGAAGTCAATGGGCCCGCATCATCTCGGGCTCGTACGACGAAACCGTTGTTATATGGAAAAAGGATAAACAAGGGAAATGGGTTGTGGGTCTGGAACTCAAACAGGCGGACGGCGCCCAAGAAGCCTCTTCGATGAACACGAACTTGACGCCCCGAAGCCGCCACTGGCGAAGCCATCCTTTCGCTCACCAACAGGGGGTCCTTCATTTACCACCAATGCAACACCCGGCCCATGGGCCTACCCAGAACCCTTATGCCACGGCCTTCCTTCCTCAAAATAACGGCCATCCTCCTCGACCCATGCAACCTGTCCCCCAACTCACGTCTCGCGTCTATAAATTGCAATTTGACTGCCGAAAGATCATCTGCTCCAGCCACGACCCTCGAATTGTGGGGTGGGATTTTGTAGGGGACGATCCGGAACTTAACGAAGCGTGCCAGTTTTTTAGCGGTTTATGAAATGATTCTCTAGGTTGTTCTTTGCATTACTAGGCTCTTCTCTTCAGCCTATGTCTTTCTCCTGTCTCTCTCTGTCTTCAACCTGTATATGGAATCGTTTCCATGTGCGAATGCATGGTCTCGATAAAACACACCTTGATTCTATCCTCCCTCCATTTTCGACCGGGATTCACCCACCCACCCAATACTTGTTCTCTGGCATGCCTTGCCTGGTACCCGATGCATCTCTTCCATATTCTCGCGGGTCTTTTTACTCCCTTCTCTTTCCACCTTGCATCTACTCTTGAGGCTGTTTCAATTTGTTCCGTCCGGGTTCTTTGCATTTATACGTTGGGGTCATGATACAGTACCTTTCAAGGAAATGTGGAAATCAGATACCTATATGTTGGACTTGATATCTGCGATTTATAACACCTATATTTTTTTTATCTCTTTTATTACTTTCCAGCGACTAGAGCATCATGAGCAATGGAGTTCACTGGTTTCAGAGACAGGTCCTAGTCAATATAGACAGATATTACTAATTTCGAGTTCTTGTTCACTCCGCCCGTTGCTGGGAGTGATAGTGATAGTGATTCTGGAAAATAAGAAACAATAGAAGATAGAAGGGGGAAGTAAGTTATGGTGTGATAGCGAATACTTCTAAAAATATCACTATTATAAACTAAGTCGATAGCCATCTATCTGCATAGAAGAGGTCCCGGACTACAAAGGACAAGAGCAGTCCCAACGCGTAAGTATGAAGTTAAACACCCCAGAAAGGGTATGAGCCGTCTCCCGGAAGGCCAACCTACGCAAGCATAGGCTCCGTGACAGGAAGGATATTGCGAGAAGCCACTTCACAAAAGCTTTTCCAGGTATCAGCGCACCACTTCTTGATCTGCGAGGATTGCCTGCCCAAACTAGATCGATTAGGTGGCCGGTCTGTCGTACTGTCATCTAGGATTTGGCTTCTGGCCGTAGTATAAGTATCATAAGAACATGTATTAGAATCCGTGGTGGCATCAGACTCGTTTCCCGTAGGTAGGCAACACAAGAAGGAGGAAGCGCTCGATTTCGCCTGTTGAAGCCAAGTTACTGATTTTTCCTCGCCGCCAACCTCCATTTGCTGCACGTTACTCATCATGGATGTCTGTGTCGATGCGAGAAGACAGCCAGGAGAGCCACTAGTTGTGCTATGGACCTGCAGGTTTGTCCCAGGTACATATCCGGATAGTTCTGCTGCTTGCAGCTGGCCGTCACAGGTTTGATATGATGAGCATGTGGGGATATTGCAGAAAGTGTTTATGGATATCGGCCTTCGTGGCGGACGAGGGAGAGCTGGGTTGGGCAGCGATGGCAGTGCATTTTGAAGCTCCTCGTGATTCCTTGTGCTTGAACCTGCACCTGATGCCATGGAAAGCTTTTGGTTCAGGTTTTCGAGGCATATATTTGATTGCGCATCCTCGTGAGTTATGCCGTAATCTACGTTGACGCCGTCGCATTGAGCCATGGTGAGCGTCATTCGGTGGAAAGGGTGCTCATCTAATCCCCTTCCGGCATTCATGCCATGCCCACTTTGTCTGTATGGAAACCGTCCTAGCACTGCAGTACCATCTGCCGCTCTTGCAGCGGTACACCCTTGCTGATTTTGTCGTGAGGATGGAGGGGTGGAAACGAAGCCAAGGCGCCTTCGCCATCGCTCTCCGGATGATGGTGCACCAGTGTCCTGTGCAGGGAAACGACGAGAAAATCTCTGGGTATGGGATCTATCACGCAGTTGGGGCTGTCTGTCAACCGTAGTCGACTGTACAGGGAACAGCGCGGAGTAGCCTATGGCTTCCTGGGTACCAAACGATGGAACACCAGGAGGTGTCGGGGATCGAACTGGAGGAGGATATTTTGGTAAAGCCGGATTTGCGGGCGAACAAATGCCTTTCGAAAATTTAGGGATCCTGGATCGCCGGCTAACATCGTTCACACTGCCCACTTCGCGCTGTCGTGCCCGATCCACTAGAGTTCGCTTGGATGACGGAGGTTCCGGCGTAAAGTTGTCGGAGAGCATATACACATGGCATCTGCAAGGACTAGATCCATGATCCTGACAGTAGTCTTGTCTATGCAAAGGCGGGTTATGGGCAGTCTGCTCGGGCGAGAGAGGAAGCAGCATGGCAATATTCGCTGCCATCCTGCTGTCCACCGTGCTCAGGTCGTAGGTTGGATTAGGACCGTAGACATTGATATCGTTGGCGGAGCTTGCCCGAACAGCATCGTAGATAGAGGCTCCATTGCTCGATCCAGATGTTTCTTCTTCTAGATAGCGTGAGGATACTTGAAAGATCGACCGTGCTGGTGGGTGGTGGGACTTTCGCCAGGGATGGGGTTGGTGGCTTGTCATACTGAGGTGAGCTGTTAATCCCACATGAAAAAAGGATCGAGATGTATAATATATAGAAAGTGCGTTCAAGAGGGACTCTAGATGGATTGGAATGATGCCAGAAACGCGATGGCCCAGGCTTGGAGAGTCGTACGTCATCCATCGTGCTTTCCAAATTAACCCCTGGGGTTGAGAGAAGGTGCGCAGTGAAGACGGGGGTCTTTGAGAAACATAGAATATTCATCCAAAGCTATGCAACGCCCATGGGCAGCGAAATGAATTATTTATAATACATGTCTCTCCAAAATGGTCTATGTGCACACTCAGATAGTAGAACCGAGAGGAAGAAGTGATTCGCCCAAAGAAAACAAACAGGCAGGGCTGTTTGAAAGAAGAAGAGAAAACATTAGTATGTACTGGGAAAATAGTAAGTAAACCGAAGAGGGATATCAATCGGCATCAACGGAGAGAAGTTGATGGGGATGGGAAAGAAGGCTCCAAAAAAAAATTCAATCAATAATCCAAAAACGCGTCTTCTTCATAATCATAAGGCCGTGACGCTCTGGTCAACGCTGGGTTTGCCATTGGCATCTGCTTGCTCCTTTTTCAAATTCCGCACCAAGGTCTCTAGTCTACGACGCTCTTCTTGTTCCGCCTGTTCGTTCGCATTAGCTTGAATGGGCACGGACCCAAACGTGTATGGGGTGAAACTGTACCTTCAGGATCTTCATGTTCTCAATCCGAGTGTCTCGCATCATCTTCTTGAATTCATTCTTCAGGACCATAGTCGAAGTAGTCTCGTAGGTGCCATCACGTCCCATAGAGGGGTTGTGGATGCCCATCCAGGTGATGCGCTCCTCGTTGAGCTGTGTCTCCAGCTGCTCGCAACGATCACGGAGGCTGTCAATGTGTCCCTCGAATCGCTCGCGCTCCTTTTCAAACTCAATGCTGGCCTTGGTCATCGTCTCGTAGTCATCGATGGTTTCTCGAAGTTCCCTCTCCAGCGTGTCGGCACGGTGCTGCAGGTTGCCGTTATGACCAGGCTTGCCAGCCTTAAGACTTGCAAGTTCCTGGGTCAGTTCAAAGTTTCGCGTATGTAATTCGTCGAACTCTTTTTGGATGGCAGGATTGGCAGCGATATTCGCCGCCCGTTGAGAACGAGAGCCATATGCGCCATCGAGCTCAGCTTTAGCCATCGTCAGCTCCGTCTGGACTCTGACAACTTCTCCCTCCAGCTCCGTTAGTTCGCCCTGCAAGCGTTGGGCATTCTGCTCGGCCTGATTGCGGCCCTCGGTTGCCTCCCGCAGCTGCAATTCGATGTCGGCACGAAGTTGATTCATGGAGGTTTCCAGACGGTCGATCTCATTCTCGGCCTGCGTGCGCTTTTCCGTGGCTTCTTGAACACGAGCATCGGCTTCGCTGCGCATCTGCTGCATCATATCCTCTAATTGTGAAATCCGCTGTTCGGCGCGCTCACGAGCCTCCGCCGCTTCTTCCGCTTTCGCGTCGGCCTCGTGGTGAAGCTGATCAATCATGCCCTGCAAACGCGCCGTTTCGGCATCTGCCTGGGACCGAACCGTGCTCAGCTCGTCTGCATGCGTGCTGGAACCAGACTGTAGCTGTTGGAGGTGGGCTTCCAGACGAGTGACCTCTGCCTCGGCGCGGAGACGCGCTTCGTGAGAATCGGCCTGCGCCTCCCTTTCGTGGTGGAGATCCTGCATAGCGCTCTGCAGACGTGCGATCTCGGCTTCCGCGCGAAGCCGCGCTTCTTGGGCCTCCTCCTGAGCTTCCTTTTCGTGCTGGAGCTCCTGCGTGACGCTCTGCAAGCGTGTGATTTCAGCCTCAGCACGAAGGCGAGCTTCATGGGCGTCTGCTTGGACATCCTTCTCGCGCTGCAATTCCTGGATGACTCCTTGGAGGCGCGTAATCTCAGCCTCGGCGTGCTCGCGAGCCTCGTGAGAGTCTGCCAACGCCTCCTTCTCATGCTGCAGTTGCTGGATGACTCCCTGCAGGTGCGTGATTTCGGCTTCTGCATGCACGCGAGCCTCGTGTGAGTCTGCCAGCGTTTCCTTCTCGTGCTGCAACTCCTGGATGACACCTTGAAGTCGTATGATCTCAGCCTCTGCTTGGGCACCGGCTCTGTGAGAATCCGCCAAAGTTGCCTTCTCGCGTTCAAGGTCACGCAGTAAGTTCTGCAGGCGGGAAATCTCAGTTTCGGCTTGCACACGAGACTCTTTCTCGGAAGCGAGGGCGGTCGAGTGATCCTCGGAGATGCTTCGCATCTGCTGCTCTGGCTGTTGCTCACGCGCAGCCTCTAACTGCTCCATAGTGAAATTCAGCTGGTCCCTGCATTGCTCGCCCTCGCGCTGTGCCAGCTCGAGATCTTTCTTGACATGGGCCAGCTGCTCGATCAAATCGGCGATGTGTGCGTCTCTTTGGGCGTCCGACTTGGAGTTCAGCTCACGCTGCTGCTGGATCTGCGTCGTGAGGATGCTCTTTTGCTCCAGGAACCCTTCCATTCGCTGCTGGACGTTGCCTACACCCAGAGTGAGATAGGAAAGTTGTTCCGGTAGAGTTGTAGTGGATGACTGGGGAGGCGGGGGCAGCGGTTGCGCTCGAGACAATCCGGACTGGCTTGCGATATGGTGCAGCTGGGCGTTGATTTCACGCAGCTTTTGTTCCGTCTCGTGGTCTCCGTCTCTTGAGGATGCACCAGTTGGCTGGGTGGCAAGGGCACCAAGCCCGTCTTCAATGTAAGCAAGGTGTGCTTCAACCATCGCCGTCGGATTGGCTGGGACGCCGGTGTTAGACGGAGGTGGGATTGAGAGAAAGCCACTGTCGGGGTTAGATCCCAGGATCATGCCGCGTATTCTTTCACTCAGCTCTTCCAGCCGCCCTTCCACGTTGTGCAGCGCATCCAAGCCAGCCGGTATCTGTTCGCCACCGCTGGCAACCCCCATTGCACGCGACCCCGGGCCATTCAGTTCACGGGTATGGTCGGACGGTTTGTATAGGCTTCGGTCGTCGAAATCGTCCACGCTGTCGCGGGTGTTGTGACTGGAGAGGCTTTCCGGGGTGTGCGGGATATTGTTGTTGTTATTCTTCTTCAAACCCTTGTGAGTCATCTGCAAGATGCCAGCCGTGTGCTCGAGCAGTCGCTTCTGGATCTGTTGCACCCTCCGCTCCAAATTCCAAATTTCCTGCGAGAGGTCGTCACACTTGCGCGCACTCACGGCGAGCTCGCCATCGGATTTGTCCAGCGGGCCCGAGCCACCGCTGCGCCCCGTACGGTTGGACTTGGGAGAGCCACCAGCTTGATACTCTTCACTGGCTCTAGGGCTCTTGGAGTTGTACAGCCTACTCAGAGACATGGCTGCATCGCGGAGTTTTGTTTCCAGGGCCAATTTCCGCTTGGCCGCATCCAGACGACCCGACAGGAACTTGTATTCTTTCTTCAACCCTTCGACCTCCTCCAAGGGCAGTATCTCGTAGTTCTTGCTGTCTCCGATGGCGGTTTCCGTCAGGAGGTACATGGCGACGGGGTCGTTGGTGTTCAGGGCGGAGCTCTGAGGATGCGCCGGGTTCAGCTGTTCAGGAAGCAAGAGGTTAGTTAGCGTTGGGGGGCTCCCGATGAGAACATCGAGACCAAGCATACCGGATTGAAGGAGGCCCCTGCATTTTGGGAGTCGAAGTCGCCTCGAAAGCCGTCGGCGAGAGTCTTGGTTGGGGGCGGCTGCGGAGCGCCAAAGGAATTGGCGGAGTAGTGCCTTGGGTCGCCATACGACGACTGGCTGGAACGGAGATCGAGACGATTCATGGCGGCGGAGCGTGCGAGACCAATGCTCAGGATTGGGGATCGAGGAGGCGTTTCAGGTGAATCCAGTCCAGTTCACGCGAGCGAAGAGAATCAATCACCAGGCAGCGGCCATGCTGGGGGGGGGGGGCGAGAATGTTTACCGGAGTGAGGTAAATAAGTGAGGGTGAGAGAGAGAGGGAGAGAGAGGAAAATAGGAAAACAGATAGATAGTTATAGAGATTTAAGGGAGGGGAAAGGAAGAGAAAGCGAAAGAAGAGACAGAGAGTAAGAGAGAGAGAGAGAGAGAGAGAGAGAGAAAGAAGCAAAGAAAGGGGATCTGCGAGGGCTGAGCCGACCGAGCCAAAAGTTGCAGGCGGGCTTGGATGCATCATCCTTCTTGGCTCTTTCTTTCCCTTCTGTCTATCCCTTCCTTTTCTTTTCTTTTTTCTTTCTTCTCTCCTGCCTCTCAGTCTCTCCGTCTCTTCCCTTCATTTTCCCTGAATCCCGACGATCACCCAAGTGGAGGTGGTTTGGATCGGCTGCAGGTATGACGGAGCTGGGGATCGCAGGGGATCGCAGCCCAACGACTTTAGGAGAATGTGACACGCGAACCGGTTCGTGAGAGCGAAGGATCGGATTAGTGTGACTGCAGGGTTGCAGCGAGTGTCACAATTTCCGGGGTTGAAAGGGGAGATTGGAGTCGACTGGTCCGGATGCCTCGTATTTGGACTGGATCTACGGAGTATATACGGAGGATGTACTCTGTATATATACGCAGTAGAATGGATAAGGGAATGGAACGACAGAACATCTCCCGACAGGAACCTGTTCACAGGGCCAAACATGAGGTTGCAACCGATGAAACGTCTTGCCTCGGATGCTCGAACTCCTCATTTTCCGGGGTAAATTCAATGGACGGAGATCATTTAATCTAATTTAATCATTTAATCCATTCTTTCCCCTCTTCGTTTCCCCCCCCCCCCTCTCTCTCTTTCTTTCTTTCTTTCTCTCGGTCTTCCAGTCTTTCACTCTCGACGATGGAAACGGGAAAATGACCTCCAAGACCGACGAAGAACCCCCCGTGGAACTGCCGCCCGCTGGTCGTGGCTACAAGGTCTACAAACGCCGGTTCTGGGGGCTGCTGCAGCTGGTCCTGTTGAATATCGTCGTCAGTTGGGATGTATGCCCAAGCCCCGTTCGAATGTTACGTACTGTACATACTGCAAGCCACTGACCCCAGTCCTAGTGGCTGACCTTCTCGTCTATCTCGACCACGGCCTCGGAGCATTTCCAGGTCTCGGAGAGTGCCATCAACTGGATGAGTACGGGCTATTTGTTTGCCTTTTGTGCTGCCAGTCCGTGAGTCTCCCCTCGATGCATACATATATCTCCATGGAACAGGTCAGGTCTTCTGACTATTCAGCGTCGTGATCGTCACTCTCAACAAAGGCGGCCCTAAACCCGCCATCATCACCACCTCGACCCTCTTGCTGGTAGGCAACTGGGTGCGATATGCCGGCACTCGCGCCCGCGGAGGCATCTTCGGCGTCGCCATGTTCGGCCAGATCCTCATCGGATTCGCACAACCCTTCTGCCTGAGCGCCCCGACGCGATACAGCGACCTGTGGTTCTCGGATCGTGGACGAACCAGCGCAACCGCCCTCGCAACGCTGGCGAACCCTCTGGGGGCGGCGCTGGGCCAACTGATCGATTCCTTCTGGGCCGAAGAGGCGCGCGAGATCCCCAATATGGTGCTGTGGATCTCCGTCATCGTAAGGTCCCCCCCCCTGTTCCCCATTGACAGGAACGAACTGCTTGACTGACCACAACCATCCAGGCCACCGTCGCATCTCTCCCCTCGTTCTTCCTCCCTGGCAAACCGCCCACGCCTCCGAGCGCCTCGTCCGCGGCCACCGTGCAGACGCCTCTCCTACCAGCCGTGCGCCAGCTGCTGAGCACGCTGGAGTTCTGGCTCATCCTGATCCCGTTCTCGGTCTACGTCGGCTTCTTCAACAGCGTCTCGTCGCTGCTCAACCAGATCCTCGCCCCGTACGCCTTCACCGAGACGGAGGCCGGCATCGCCGGCGGCATCCTCATCATCGTCGGCCTGATCAGCTCCGCCGTCATCTCGCCCATCACCGACCGCTTCAAGCACTACCTGGCCACCATCCGGGTGCTGGTCCCCATCGTCGCCATCTGCTACATCGCGCTGATCTTCGCCCCGCCCAGCCCCGTCGGCATCGCCCCTTCGTACGTCGTGCTGGCCCTCTTGGGCGCCTCCTCGTTCGCCCTCCTGCCCGTCGTCCTGGAGTATCTCGTCGAGATCACGTATCCGTTCTCGCCGGAGATCGGCAGCACCATCTGCTGGACCGGCGGCCAGCTGCTGGGCGCCGTCTTCATTCTCGTCCAGGACGCTCTGAAGGCCGGTCACCGTGCCTCTCCGCCCCTGAATATGCAGCGCGCCTTGATCTTCTCGGCCGTCATTGCCGTCGTCGCCGCCCCGTTCCCCATCTGCATCGGGTTGTTCGGGCGGGACGTGCGCCGCCGCCGACTGGATATCGATCGGGGAGTCGATTTGGACGCTGCGGAACACGGGACGGATGATATGCAGCAGATGGACGGTGAGGAGGTCGGCGCGGCCCCTGCCAGGTCGAAATTCAGTCTGAAGTTCTGGTCGAGATGAAGTGCACCGGTGTTGTGATGAGATAATGCCATACCGTTCTTCGGTTTTATTTACCTATTACCTACCTAGTTTTGCGTTGTGTTTTGTTGTGTTTTGTTTTGTTTTCTTCAAGGTCCTGCTTCAAGTCAATTCGTGCCATGCATGTATCACGTTAGCAATTCACAAGCTCCCTATTAGGTCTCATGTTATATCTGCCACAGGTAGTGATGGAACACCCAGTCTAGGAGAGCAGTAACATTTCGTTCTAAACACAAAGAAAATTAAGAAGCACAGTTCCAACGGGCAGAAAAACCAGCTATCTGTACATACACGGGCAAAGGGACATCTTCCTCCCCATCCCTTCACTTGTTTTAAAAAACACACACGCACACACACACATACACAAATGCCAACACCGAAGAGGAAATCGAATCGCATTCCTTTTCCATGTTGGATCCAAGGCAGAAGCGCTTGGAATGTAAAAAAAAAAATTCCCATCCACTGCTTCTCTTTGCAACCAGAGGGTGAAATCCGATCGTGGAACCCGGTTTGGTCAGTGAGCCGTTAAAGAGAAACGTGGCGGGAACCCGTCACGCAGACGCGAGACGTTTATTTAAGGGACTTCCACAGCTTGGGGGCGGCGCACTCGGAGGCACAGTGAGCGAGGTGGAAGACTAAAAGATGATTTGATTGTTAGTGTCGGGTCTTTCTTAATGCAGGAATACTTCGCGGGACGGAGCATCGCCCGAGACGGCTGCATGGAGATAACCCAATTCATGAATCCACTTACACTCCTCGACGCAGTCCTCCTTGGGACCCTTGTAGTCCTCATCTTCCTGCTGCTGAGTGACCCGCTCAACGCACTCGTCGAAGTGGTGCTTGGCCGGGGCACACTGGGAGGAGTTGGCACATTCTATCGAACCAGTCAGTTTTCCAATCGGTATAGTTCAAAACGAAGGTAAGACATGGTTCAGGGTTCCAGGCGACAATGGCAGTGACTAGACGGTTTCCGAGTCGGACAAGCGGAGGGCTGTCCGATAGACCGTGCATCGAAAGCCAATGTCGCGTCAATCCCGACCGCGAGAAAAAAGATCACAATGAAATCAAAACGGCTAGGCAGGAGGCTCAGTAAAGCGACTCACCCTCCTCGAGCTGGGGCTTGATATCCTCGGGCTCCTCCTCTTCTTCTTCCTCTTCCTCCTCTTCCTCTTCGGCCTCTGCCTCTTCCTCGGGCTCCTCCTCGGCGGGGGTCTCCTCGGCGGGGGTCTCCTCAGCCGACTCCTCGGTCTTCTCGGAGGCCTCTTCGGTCGATTCCTCGCTGGCGGCGGACTTCTCTTCGGGCTGAGCGTCCTGGCTGGGGGTCTGCTCAGCGGTCTCGGCGGGAGCCTCAGCCTGAGCCTCGGGGAAGCTCAGGGAGGAGATGATGTCGGAGAAATAATCGGCGAGACCCATCCTGGAGCGTGGGGAGGGATCAATTGAGGCGAGAGGATGTGGGATCCAAGGGGTGGGGGGGATTGGAATGGGGTGGTGCAGTTGGCGAGGGAGGAAATGGAATTGATGAGGTTTCGAACTGCCGGAACCAGGAAAATCGGAAGGCCCCGGCGACGTGTGTTATTGTCGCACACGTGATTGGCCGACGCTCCGGCTGCCCTTACGGAGTACAGAGTAGTACGAGTAGTACGAGTAGTACTGTAGGTAGTTACTAGTTAGTAGTACTTATATTTACAAGTCTACAGTAGTATAGAATAATAAACGCTCTCTCATTATGGCTAGAATGCTCTCTTGTACTGTACAGGAATAGGAATGGCTGCAGCCTCTCTACGAACCAGCATACAGCCCAGCATGCAGATGTTAGCTCGCCCGCCGAAGTCTCGCCTCCAGTTCGTCCGCTACGCTCTGCTGCTGCACTTCCTCATACCCCGGAGGCGGTTCCATGGGCTCGGCTCCGGAGGAGGCTGCTCGATCAGCCGTCCCCGATCGTGAGTTCAGCGATGGTGCGCTCGGGTTACTATCGAATCCCGACCCCGGTGGGCCCTGCGATGGCCCCGTGTAGGCGGGTAACTCCTCGAGGTGGACGGCGGACATGTCAACGTTCCTGGTCCCTCGACTGCCTTCCTGAGACACGTCGACGGCCTGTTGAAGGCGCTCCTTGATGCGCTCGAAATGGTTGTGGAAATCAAACGCCCCTCCTTCTTTGAAAGTCACCTTCAGCTGCACGGCCGGCAAGGCCGCCGGGATCCCTCCGCCAGGGACTGGCTGGACAAGGGCCATCCACTGGTTGGGACCGAAAAATGGCGCCGATACATGGGTGTCATGCACATTCAGCAATGGAACGGAAAACGATTGGAACTCGTTTGTTCTCTGTGATGGAATATAGACAACCTAATGGGGTTCCTGTCAGCATTTCAGGTCGAACTGAAGACCGGCGGAAACGGTAGAAATACCCGTTGATTTGTGACGGAGATGTGGCCAGCGCTGCTTTGAATGGATAGGGTCTCCTTGCCCTTGTACGAACCTAGCGGTTGTAGGGAGAAGGAGGTACGAGGAGGGGAAGTGTAGATCAATTGCTCATTCGGCAGTCGGACAAAGCCTTCCCGATCGTGAAGCATTACCCAGCTGTGCGGGGAGGCGTTAGATTCATTGCGACATGACTTGGATTTGTGGAGATAAAAGCAGATACAGGGGGTGAAAAGAGAGAGAGGGAGAACGAAGGATGGGGTATAGAACAGGCTACTATCGAATAACTAGAGCAGGGAGGAACACAACAAGCACGTACTTAACCGACATCTTGGCGTCGCAATACTGTCTGTAGCCAGAGTGACTGATCCTTGGGTATATGCAGTCGACTTGAGCCGCGCAATGATAAGAAGATGCGCAGCCAACGCTTCGTGATATTGACAGCGGGGAGTCGTGAATGGGACCACTAGGTAGCTAGTTCAAGCAGCAGTCGGACGAGAATCCAAGTTGAAAGACAGAGATGTTTGTTGAACCACTTCGGATTTAACCTCGCTGTACTCCTGGATGGGTTAAGAGCGGAGCGACAGGCGAGATTGTCAGCTCGACCGATGACGGCGCGGGGGGTTCAGTTATTTAATAGTTAATAAGAAGGACGGGGTTATTCAGCACGGTCGCACTTCCGGTCCTGACAAAAACTGAGAGGAGTGTCAATTTCGCCAGCGGATAACAATAGCGATACGAATGAATCGGAAGAGCAATTCGAGGTCTGAAGTCGGGAGAGAATTTCTTTCCGGGGGGGTTCGTCCAGGTCAGGCGGGGAGAAAAGAAAGGAAGAAAGAAAGGCTCGTCTGGACCGCAACGCGGCAGAGAAAGACAACCTCGACTTCGTACTCCGTAGTAGACATGAGACATGAGACATGAGACATTCGGCCTGCAGTCGACAATCAGTTACCTAATAATAATCATAGGGATGGCATTGGACTCCTGATTTCTGAATCTCTACTAACTTACTAAGTAACTAACTAAATATTGAAGTTTAGGTAAACTGCAGGGTCCACTCTCTCTATACAAGGCCCATTGTTTACCTCTCTCTTTGCCTGTCTTTCGTCCTCATCGACGCTGTTTGAGCCCAGCGCCGCTTTGAAGAAATGGTGTCGACAATGACCTACAGGAAACATAATGGTTCTTGTTATCAAAGATACCCTTCATCTATTGTGTCTGTCCGTTGTACACTAGCTCATTGTCCCCATTCCTTCGCATATGAGCGATTCCATCTATAAAAGTAGAGAAGATCTCCGCTACTCCGTCGCCAACAACAGCCTTCACCTCATTGTTCTTTGGCCTATCACGTTCCATATTACGTATATGTACTTATATATATATATATATATATATACTTTTATTTCGGTTGAGCCACCACTTAACAGATGGCTTCGATCGTCGACCTCCCCGTTGAAATGGTTTGGGAATGTATGGAGTACGCGGACCCAACAAGTCTCAGTCGGTTCGCTCGAGCCTGTCGGGGCTTCCATCATTGTCTACGAGAGAAGTCGAGGCGGGCAGCACATTCATACGCTCTGCCGCCCCAGGATGTCTACGATATATACCTGACGAAGAAGCAGGATGGTAGGTACCACGCGAAAACCTTTGATAAGATAGCCCAACACCCCCGAGAACCCATGGCCCAGGCAATAATAGATGGCCGAGTGGATGCCCTCCAAGGGTTCCTCGATGCCAATGTAAATCCCGATGCTTACACCCTCGAAGGGCAGCGAATGCTCAGCCTGGCGATTAAGCATGATCAAGTGGAATGTGCGGACCTCCTCCTGCAGTACAATGCGAACCCTCGCCTACCAGACCTTACGGGCAACGTCAAGGTGGAATGCAGAACGCCACTCTGCCATGCGGTGACCAGATGTGGGAGAGGAGGCGAAGTGATATACTGGTTACTCGAGGCCGGAGTCAAGATCACGTCGATGGATGTCTTTCGCTTGATCCGCAGGCGTCCCGACGCGGTGGACATCTTGGACTTTGCCATTGAGTGTGGGTCGGATCTTGGAAGTCTTACTGCGCACGACGGGTCCACGATTCTGCACAACGCCATATACGAATGGGTGGAAGCTTATTCCTTCGTGCAGGAGGACGGAACGCAGTTCTCCAAGCCTTTAGTGGGCGACCCCGAGCTGATAGACTATATTGTGGCCAGCTACCCCGAGCTCATCGATGAACCGAACCTCATTGGGCAAACACCGCTGCACAAGGCGTTGGCCTATTCAAAGAACAACCCCGGAATCCCCGAGCTATTAATGGAGATGGGATGTGCCGTTGGCATCTCGGACATTGCGGGCCGGCAGGAGTTACATTATGCAGCCCAGCAACTGCAGTGCAACGACGAGATCGTGCGCGGCCTGTGCAGCAGACCGGAAGTCGACGTCAATGCGATTGCCGATGTCATCCCCCACGGGCGAGTGGAACCTTTGCGTTTGGCGGTTTATGAAGGGAATTACGAAGTAGCCAATATATTGCTGGAAGACTCACGCGTGTTCATCCATCATGAGTGCCGCGAGTATGTGAAAAAATTGGCATACGGGGATCCGTGGCGTCATGGGGAGCGTCTTTTCTCCCAAATCTCGATATTGGCGTATTCATGTATGATAGACGACAACTTGCCAAATGCGAATGCGAACTTAGTATGCTGAAAGTCCGGTCCTCGCAGGTGATGAGAGAGTAGGTAAGATGTACTCCGTACATACTGTATAATAATGTATAAAGGACTATAGGTACTGTATACCAGACGCCTGCATGCCTGATGGCCTGAGGATGCAGATGAGGTAAGGAACGGAGCCTAACCCTTTTGGGAAGGACCGGACAGGGCGATTCAAGAGGAAAAGATTTGGTCTTGGATTACTTTTAACTCTCTTCCTTCCTCTGAATACGATCGAAATGCCGTTGGGACTCCTCAACAACTGCCTCAGCCGACGTGGCTTCCGTCAGCTCCTGCTTCTGGATCATGATGATGTAACGCTGCCAACGGCCCCGGTTTCCGATCGCTCGCAATGAATGGACGAAGGGAACCTTAGCGCATCCCCGCCTCCCCAAGCGTCCATGACAGATGGTCGGTCTTTTGTCACATGGGCTTGCCCGTTGGGATTTTTCGCATCGACTTTCCCCTGCCGTGGATGTTGAAGTGTGTTTTTTCGATATCGCACTTGTTTCACACTACTGGGGATTTCCTCGGTTGAGCACGTCCAGCCCACACTCGATCGAGTTTGCAGCCCAAGTTACCCATGCGCTCGGTTGTGTTGTGTCGACGCACGCGTGTTTTTCACCACTCTGCCGGAAGATAACGCCACTTAATCCTGTCCTTAGTCCTGTCCTCTGCTCGGTCCCCTTCGTTGCTCCCTCTCCCCCGCTTGCCCGCCTGTCGTCCTGTACTTGAGTACGCATACGCTCCGCTCCCGTCGACTCCGGAGGATTGCGACTAGGTTGGAGATCTGGATTCGCGGTAGCCTCTAGGGCTCTCTGACAAGCTATGGCGAAGCAACCCTACATCCCTCCCTTAATTGGGTGGCTGTACGACCTCGTTCTATGGACCTTCTCGGTGCTCGTGGACCTGTTCTTTAGGGAGGTGCACCCCCGGGGGTCTTGGAAGATCCCCCGGAAGGGCCCCATGATCATTGTCGCGGCCCCTCATGCCAATCAGGTACGATATTCTCTATGGGCATCGTTTGCTATAACTTCCGAAATTGTGCATCCTAACGGCGAGTCTCATGATAGTTTGTTGACTCGTTGATCCTCATGCGCGTGATGCGCAGCGAAGCCCATCGCCGCATCTCATGGCTCATCGCAGATAAATCATTCCGGCGCAAGTTCATCGGTTTGCTGGCTCGTGGTATAGGGACAGTCCCCGTTGCCCGAGCAATGGACAACATGAAGGTTGGCGCTGGGACGATCTACCTACCCGATCCCGTGAACCAGCCCACCCTGGTGCGCGGCGTGGATACCAACTTCGAAGGACCTGGATTTGAAAAGGAAGGCACAATTGCTTTACCGACTATCAACGGAACCTCTCATAGTGGCGCAATTGCGGAGATCCGGGGCCCGGAGGAATTGATCTTGAAGAAGCCTTTCAAGGCTAGAGATCCTCTTTACCAACTTACTGGGCGAAAGGACATTACGGACGATGGGCGATTTACGGGCGAGTCGTCGGACAAAGACCTGGCCGGGTTTAAAGGCTCCAAATTCAAGGTCTCGCCTCATGTAGATCAGACGGCAGTCTACGAGGCGGTTTTCGCTCGTCTTAATGCTGGTGGTTGCGTTGGTATTTTCCCCGAAGGTGGTAGCCATGATCGTACCGAGTTGCTTCCCTTGAAAGGTATGCCGCCCCGTTGAATCTGACTGTTGACCTCTATTGACCTTTATATTAGCTGGCGTCGCTCTGATGGCTCTTGGAACGCTGGCGGATAATCCCGATTGTGGCTTGAAGATCGTGCCCTGTGGAATGAACTACTTCCACGCCCACAAGTTCCGCTCCCGTGCGGTCATCGAGTTCGGAACTCCATTCGAAGTTCCAAGAGAGGTAGTCGAACAGTACAAACGCGGAGAAAGAAGGGAGGCTGTCGGTACCCTCTTGGACACTATATATCAAAGCTTGGTTGCAGTGACGGTCACCGGAACCAACTACGAGACCCTTATGGTTAGTTATCTTTTGGAGGCTCTTGTCCGACTGGAGAGCTAACAAAACAATAGGTTATTCAGGCTGCCCGTCGTCTTTACAACACCAAAGGCAAGAAGCTTCCGCTGCCCATGGTTGTTGAGCTGAATCGGCGTTTGGTCAAAGGATATACGCATTTCAAAGATGACCCCCGTATTGCGCATCTGAGGAAGTCCATTGCGGACTACAACCGCCAGCTGCGTATTTTGGGGATCCGTGATCACCAAGTCGATTATGCCAAGTTCAGGTTCTTCCAAGTGATCTTTACGTTGATCTCTCGCCTGGTTAAACTGGTCCTACTTGCCATCGCAACGCTCCCCGGTCTGCTTCTGTTTGCCCCCGTCTTTATCGCCACGAAATTGATTTCGATCAAGAAATCCAAAGAGGCTCTGGCTGCTTCCACCGTCAAACTGCAGGGACGAGACGTCATGGCAACCTGGAAGCTTCTGGTTGCGCTCGCCTTTGCGCCGGCGCTCTATGCATTCTACACAGCGACTTTCACCTTCTGGGCATACCACAACCGGATCCAAGGGCTCGTACCAGACAGAATGCCACTGTGGTTGATCGTACCCATTGGCATGGTCCTGTTTCCGACCATCACCTTTGCAGCTCTCCGGATTGGCGAGGTTGGCATGGATATCTTGAAATCTCTACGCCCACTGGTCCTGTCCCTGAACCCATCCTCCGCCAACACCCTCGTCAAGCTTCGGCAGCGGCGTGCTGAGCTGGCTCAGCAAGTCACCGATGCCATCAACACTCTGGGACCTGAACTGTTCCCCGATTTCGACGCGGCACGAATCGTGACCGATCCTTTCCGCGAGATCAACCGTAAACCGGACGAAGAACCGCTGCCGATCCCCGAGATTCGGCGGGTGAGTACTACGGACTTTGGCGAGGGCTCGCCAACCCAAGAGCCTCTTCCTCGCAACGAGTCGTTCCATAACCTAGCCAACATCGGCTTTTTCTCGACGCGACCTCCTAGCCGTAGTCGCAGCCGCAGCAGCTCCTTTGGCGGTCGGCCTGGCTCGTCGGGGCAGCAACTGAAGCCGCTCAGCCAAGTGCATACGAACGATGACTTCGAAGAAGTGAGCATCAAGATCCGGGATGCCATGCGAGAACGGGGGGAGCGACGGCGTCGGCAGAGTGAGGATAGTAGCAGCTGGGATATGGCGGGTTCGGGACCCGGGACTCCCTCTGGGGACGAGAGCCGGAAGAACATATAAACATATAATCTTGGTAACAACCCTAATTAGTTGAGTTAGTTATGCCTGGGAGGTCATCCAGACGAGATGAAGGAGTCAATTTGAGCAGCTTTGAACTGATTCTCGGCGTTGCGCGTTGGAATGGAAGGGGTCGAGCGTTGGCAAGGCGGATTTGCAGGTTATATTTCCAGACGAGTAGATCAAACTTCGAAGCCGGCGAATTCAAGCGTTTAAGTCTTATCGACGCCATGCGCGTGAATCTATGGAACCCTCCCCGTGGAACAGCGATGGTTGGGAGGTGGCAGTTGGCAGAGCTTCCACGTGGACCCACAGCGACTGGCGGTTCCGTCACCTTTCGTTCGCCCATCATCGGCGCTGCTCTATCCACACCTGTCAACTGCGCTTTCTCTCAGCCACTTTTCGCTCGCTTTTTTGCCTCCTTCCCTATTGCCTAGTTCCTTGGCCGGCGTCGGGGTTTCGTTGCGCCTCGTAGCGTTGTCTGATCGACCGTCGCTTTGGCTTCTCGCCAAAATTAGAAAATTTTCTTTCGTTTTAGGGGTTGAACACAGAAAACAGTGTAGCCTGATGGACACAGCCTTACCAGCCAGGATCTCCGTTGTTTTCTGTCCCTAGTCGACTGGCCACTCTCAGAACCCACTCCATCTCGATCGCCCGTTCTCGTCTCCTCGCCGTTGCTCCGCAGCTTGACTCCTAGACCGTTCCGTTTCTCCCAGCATCGTATCTCGGTGGCCACTCACTCAACAGTCAACCGTCCATTGTTATCATCGCCCTCGTTTTCCGAACGCCATGTCAACGTCAATGCATCTGTCCCGTCTGCGGAAATGGGTCCTTGCATCCCCGCCAATCGAGTTCGCTCTTTCGAGACTGCGAGAGTTGCTGGTTGGAGCGCTCCGGCAAGGGCCAGTGCCACAACATATTGCTTTTGTGATGGATGGCAACCGGCGGTTTGCCCGAACACACGGGATCGAAACGGTTGAGGGCCATAACCTGGGGTTCGAGGCACTTGCCAGGGTGAGTCTAGCGAACACCCTATCCCATGTCACACACTCTCTATCTCGTGTTTCTACCCCGAGAAATCTTGGGGTTATGACCAGCTGTTGTGATTACATCGGTGCCGCACAAGCAGTTTCTGTTACAATCTCACACCTTCCCCTACGTGCCGCTGCTGACGATAATCTGTCTTCCTAGATCCTCGAAGTTTGCTACCGATGCGGAGTGAAAGTGGTTACGATCTATGCCTTCAGCATCGAAAACTTCAAGCGATCGAAGTTCGAGGTGGATTCCTTGATGGAAATGGCCCGGGTGAAACTGGCACAAATGGCCCAACACGGCGAGCTTCTGGACCGGTATGGCGCCAAGGTCCGTATCTTGGGTCGATTAGACCTTCTGCGACCGGATGTGCTCGCCGCGGTCACCAAGGCGGTCGACATGACCGCCGACAACGGCGACCGGGTGCTCAACATTTGCTTCCCCTATACATCTCGCGATGAGATCACCGGTGCCGTCCGGGATACCGTCGCCGAATATAGCCAGCCGCTGGACCCGACTCGTGCGGCCTCCGCCGGGCAGCGGACTCCCTTCTCGGAGACCCATATTGCATTGAATATCAGAGCGCAGAATCACAAGGCGGAGGACAGTAATAGCGACGTTGATTCTTCGTCGGAATCGCTGTCTCAGGGAGAGGATGGGGCGCCCAAATCTGATCGGTTAAACAAAGTCTACGAGTCAGGGTCTTCTTTCTCGTCTTCTACAACTCTCCATCTCGGCGGCCACCAGGAGGCAACGAATGGCAAGACCGCGGTCTCGAACGAGGCCGGTCGCGCGCTTTTCAAATCGCCTGAAACTATCACGCGACAAACGTTATCAAACCATCTTTTTACGAAGGACACGCCCCCTCTTGATCTACTCGTTCGTACATCTGGTGTCGAGCGTCTCAGCGATTTCATGCTTTGGCAGTGCCACGAGGACACGGAGATCGTTTTCCTCGACGTGTTGTGGCCTGAATTCGACCTGTGGCAATTCCTGCCGGTCCTGTTAGGATGGCAACGGAGGATCTCCAAGGCGCGCAAGAATCCCGAGGCCGAAGGGAATTTCGACGGCGAGTCGTCCGAATCTCCCGAGGAAGATACGGATGGGACGTCGTTGAGCTCCGCCAAGAAGGTCAAAGGCTTATAATTTTATATACCTCGCATTCCACCTGTCCGAGTTCCTCTCAGTTGACTTCTTTCTCTCTCCCCAATTCTTGTTTTGGAGTTCGTTTGTTTTGGACATAAACCATAGGACCGATATCCCCGAGTGTTCTTGTTGTACATAGCCTCGCACATAGCCACATTCTTCTAGACCGGTAATTATAGCTCTATTCGAAGATGTTTGAAGATATTCGGAGCAATTACTATCCCTCTCTCTGTGATTGCCGGAGCTGTGCCTCCGATACCGCAGCCCCACGTGACCCCCCACTCCCCCATCTGCTTCTCTTCTCTTCTTGACTCATGCCTGCATCTCCCCTCTCTCCTCTCAATCACATCGTTCATCCCCTCCTATCCTCACAATGCCTAATCAAGTCGCTGGTTCGAAGGTTCTTCTGCTGGGCTCGGGTTTCGGTATGCCGTCTTACTCCCCGTCTGATGCTTCCCTGGGGTTTCCCCAGTCCATGCTTCATCCGGAGCCCCGCATTCCGTGACGGAGCTCCCTTTCTCTTAGTCAATGGCTGACCGTATTCGCTTCTGCCTACAGTCACCAAGCCTACCGTCGAGGTCCTGAGCAAGGCCGACGTCAACGTTACTGTCGGTATGTTTAAACACCAACACAATTGAGGATGGGAGGAATGCTGCTCCACCGCACGGCTCTGCCCCTCACCCTCTCCCCATCCCAAGTCCCAACAGCCACAATGGAAGGTCTGGGCGGGGGCACAGTCGAGGAGACCTATGACGGGCTAACCATGCAATTTCACGCCCATTGCAGCTTGCCGAACCCTCGAGAGTGCCCAGAAGCTCGCTGAAGGCTTCAAGAACACCAAGGCCATTTCCCTTGACGTCAGCGACCCCGCGGCCTTGGACAAGGCTCTCGAGCAGGTCGACCTGGTCATCTCCTTGATTCCCTACACTTTCCATGCCCTGGTGATCAAGTCCGCCATCCGTACCAAGAAGAATGTCGTCACGACGTCGTACGTCTCTCCCGCCATGATGGAGCTGGACGAGGAGTGCAAGAAGGCCGGTATCACTGTTATGAACGAGATCGGTCTCGACCCGGTATGAGACGGTCCATCAATGCTACGATCGGTGGCTTTTTCATTGTCTAATTGCATATTTCTAGGGTATCGATCATTTGTATGCCGTCAAGACTATCTCCGAGGTATGTTTCCGCTACTACCGTTTCCATTTGACTTGCCATTCGCCTGACTCGATTCTTTTCTGGCATGAAAGGTCCACGCAGAGGGTGGCCAGATCACCTCCTTCCTCTCCTACTGCGGTGGTCTTCCTGCTCCCGAGTGCTCCGACAACCCGCTAGGCTACAAGTTCTCGTGGTCCAGCCGCGGCGTGCTCCTTGCACTTCGCAACGCCGCCAAGTTCTACCGGGATGGCAAGGAATTCAGCGTGGCCGGCCCCGACCTCATGGCTACCGCCAAGCCCTACTTCATATACCCCGGATTCGCCTTCGTCGCGTACCCCAACCGGGACTCGACGCCCTTCCGCGAGCGCTACAACATCCCCGAGGCCCAGGACCTCGTCCGCGGCACCCTCCGCTACCAGGGCTTCCCGGAGATGATCAAGGCCCTCGTCGACATCGGCTTCCTCTCTGACGAGCCTCGCGAGACCCTCAACTCCTCCATCCCCTGGAAGGAAGCCACCCAGCAGATCCTGGGCGCTCCCTCGTCCAGCGAGAAGGACCTGGAAGCTGCCATCTCGGCCAAGACCGTCTTCGCAACCAGCGACGACCGCAACCGCATCATCTCCGGCTTGCGCTGGATCGGCATCTTCTCCGACGAGAAGATCACCCCGCGCGGCAACCCCCTCGACACCCTCTGCGCCACCCTCGAGAAGAAAATGCAGTACGCCCCCGACGAGCGCGACATGGTCATGCTCCAGCACAAGTTCGGCATCAAGCACAAGGACGGCTCCCTGGAGACCCGCACCAGCACTATGTGCGAGTACGGCGTCCCCGGCGGCTACTCCGCCATGGCTAAGACCGTCGGTGTTCCCTGCGGTGTTGCCGTGAAGTTGGTGCTTGATGGCACTATTAGCGAGAAGGTATGAGCCCCCTTGTCACTATAGAGAGAGAGAGAGTTCCATGGCTAACAGTTTTACCCAAATAGGGTGTCCTTGCTCCCATGACCATGGACATTTGTGCTCCTCTCCTGAAGACCCTCAAGGAGGACTACGGCATCGAGATGATCGAGAAGACTTTGTAAAATCGTCGGTGATCTAGTTTCCTGGCGGCTATTGACGATTCAAGAAAAAGTAAAATGAAAGTTATGTTACGATCTACTTACCTATCTACAGCTAAATACCTAGAAGGAATTGCAATCAAATAAATCTAGGATGAGATTTCACGAGCCTATGCAAACAGACGATGTTCATATACTTAAAAGCATGCACTGTACCATTGAGTAGCTCCATACGAGGTCTTTTGTTACCGCTGTCCATATTTAATGATTCATCTTTACATTGTTCTAATCGTGTGACCTTTTCTATCGTGCAATCGTCGAAACCATACCCTCATAAGCGCCAAAAGAGAAGAGGAGCCAGATAGACCCAAAACGCGAGGGGTCTTAAATTCAGAAAGGGTTATGAAAATTGTCCAGAATCGTCATTGGGAATCGATCATGCCAAGCCCTTGGCCGGACGCGCTGGACACAGATAGAATCCCAATGAGCCTCCATACCCCCCAAAACATGGAATATCAAGTCTTCAAATATTTGCGCACACTATCAGAGGATAGTGCCAAACCTACACCAACAACAAGTACAAGAAAAGAAATCAGCAGCTGTCTCCATAGCAAGCGCGATCTGGCAGCAAGAATGGTAAGGAAGCAAATTGGCCAGCGAACAGGGGAGGGCACATACCCAAAGGTCTGCTTGATGCTGCGGACGTAATACATCTCCCAGTTCTGTTTGGTGACGTCTTCCTGGCCAACGGGGACGCCGGTCCAAGTCACACTCATCTGGGTAACACCATCGGTGTTGTTCTGATCAAACTTGATTTCGAGGGTGCTGAAATGTCCCTCGGGCCACTGAGCCAGGCGCCACTTCTGCTCGATCAAAGAGGGAGCCTCCAGCTTGGAGAACTCTCCATTCACGTTGCCATCGAAGATAGAGAACTTCCCTCCCACTTTGGCACCTTCGAACTGACGAGGGGCTCCACGGGTGAAAGCGGCAATGCGCTGAGGGTCGGTGAAGGTGTTGTACAATTCCTCGGCAGTGGTACGGAACTCATCCGAGGCAGTGACGGTAGTGGTGTTCACGGAGACTTTGTTGGTAGTGGTGGTGGTGGTGGGCTTAGGAGCAGGGGCCTGCTTGGACGTTTGGGGGTGGTAGGTAGGAGCAGCAAAGCCACTGGATGGGTTAACACCAGGGGCATGCTGAAGATCCTTGCCGTGCTCAGTGATCAAAGCCGGTGCAAGCTGGACCAGCTGCTGTCTCAACTGCGGCACAACCTTCGAGCGAACGAGATCTTTCACGGGTTGCTTGGAAGAGGACTCCGAGTGGATTTCGATTTCAAACTATGTATTACCGAGGTCTACAGTCAGTCACCCTATACCCAACGACAAAGCACTGAGAGGGGACATAATAAGGGTACATACAACGTACTCATCTTCCTCTGTGTCGTGGGCTACCTCAGGGATCGTGATGGTACCGCTAACAGACTCCTCGTCCTTGGTCTTACCTGTCGAAAGGATTTAGTTGTGCCCCAGAAGGGTGAAGCACTCATTATTCACGAACCTTCATACTCAAGTCGGACCTTGACGTCGAACAAGGTGATGACCTTGTTCTTGCGCTGGCTGACATCTACGTCGCCATCCATCGTCAGTAGATTGGAGATCTTGGCAGTGACACCATCCTCCTCGGCAGAGATCGAGCAAAGATTCTTGGTCAGGAAGTCCTTGGCCCATGCCGAGGCATCCTTATTCACCCAGTGCCAGTTGTTGGGGTTGTGGAGAACCATGATGATATTGCTGGTATTAAAATGTTTATTTAAAAAATAATCTTGCTAATTGTTCTTGCTGTAAGAGGTGTTGTACTCTAATGCAGACAACGGCACGTATTATCTCCGGGGTTCTGTAAAAAAAAAAAAACTTTCTGCTCAGCGCAGTCGGAATTCAAGGTTCTACCAAGAGAAAGAATCTCAGTCAGCAATGAATCACCAAAGTCGTTGACGTTGGTACAGAAAGATGGGTTGTCGTATAGTTCTCAGGATCACGGGTAGCGTTCCCGGACCGCAGCTACTCAGCAATGAAGCAAGATTTTTTCAAATCAAGCTTCGTTCTGACTGGTGCCAGCTATAAGATCTCATCATCGAGAGGGAAAAGCACATCCAGCCGACAAGGCAATGGAATCGTGCCAATTGGTGCCGACCAATTGTGGGAGGCGACCAAAAAAAGGAGAGGCGGGGGGGCAAGGAAAGATAGAAATACTCACAGTTCAAAAAGCGAGGTCCAAGCAAATGGAACACTGCAAAGAGAGATCAATCCGGGATCCAAGAGAGAAAGGGAAAATTAGAGGGTACGAGGGAAGTACCGTGGCGAGGGGGGTTAGTCAGTTAAATAGCATCGCGTGCTGGAGAGGAAAAGAAGACGGAAGAAAGAGCGAAAAAGCGAGACTAGAAAAAGGAAACCTCTAGAAGGTGGGTCACGTGGTATTACTGACTAAGGGTATCGTGCACAGAGCCGGTATGACTAGTAGAGAGACTCGCTTGCGGTCTCCACTACAGCAGCGGCTCAGAAAACAAACAGAACGAAAGATGAGGGAAGAGAAACAAAGACAAAATGTAAAAACAGTCAGGTCATCCAAAGGGTCATGTCATTCGTCCCGTCATGCCTCTTCTAGCCGCTCCAGGTCTTCCCACCCATTCTCCTCCATCAGTTGCTCCTTCGCACGCTCCCGGAGGCCCTGAATGGCACTTCCTAGAGCTTCAGTCCACTGCCCTTCCACCGTAGCGACTTTATCCTTCAGGTCGTTGGTCAAGGCTCGCTCTTCATCTATACGGGAGTCTTGCATCTCCCGTCGCACCGACTCCTCCGCTTCGCCTTGACGAATTCGCTGCGCCTCCATCAGCTTGCAGTTGGCCTTCATCACCGCGGACTTCACCTCGTGCAGGAGGCAGAAAAGGTTGATCTGTGATTCAATGTACTGGTAGCTTGATTTCTCGGCGTGTGAAATGAGTGTGTAGAGGTACTGCAGGGGGTGGCGATGGTAACTCGGGTTCTCTTCATATTCATTGGCCGGGATCTGGATCTGAAAGCCGGCAAGGTCTTCGGGGACTTGTTGGACCAGGGTGAGAAGCGACGGTGCGATGTCCCAGAAGGCAGAAAGCTGCATTTCGACCCCCCGAGCCGCATTCTCTTCGACCACGGCCAAGAAGGATTCCAGACGGGCCAATGCAGCTGCTTCGTAATTTACTCGCCGGTCCTGGGCGTCCTTGACGAAGAACGCGTTGGTCTCACGCATCTTTTCCTCGTTGAGCTTCTGCTTGTAAGGCAGAAGGACCACGGCCTTGTATTTCTCATCCCGATCACTGACCAAATCGTACAGCTCCCGGTGTAATTGCTCTCGCGCCTCGAACAGCCATTTCAACTGCGTCAGCTTTTCCAAAAGCTCCGGCTTCTCGTCGCCTTCCTCTTGGGTCTGATCCGGTGTTTCATGCTGCGCGTCATCAAACATCTTGCTGCGTAGTTCGTTGATGCAGGTGGTGGCTTTGGTGATTCGATCGTTCAGGATCGTGTGTATAGGTTTCAGCACTGTGTTCTGATAGGCATCTAGTTCTTGTTTTACTAGAGTTCGTTCGTGTTTGTTTTCTTCCTCGATCAGTGCAGCCTCCGCTTCAGCGGCCTCCGCAAATGAAATGCTTCCTTGTTGGATCTGGCTTTGGATGTTGGCTTTAAATTGCCGACGACCTTCTTGGATTCGCTCCTGATGGGCCTGGGCCAAGGTTTCGACTTCTGATTTATGCCGTTGTCTCGTGGACTTGATCTCAGAGAGATCGCTGATCGACCGGACCAGCGTACGATATGTAACAAGGTCCGGATGGCTGTTATTCACAGCCGGATGATGTCGAGGATACGGGGGCGGCAAGGTGATTAGCCTCGAGACATCCATCTTTTGAGTCTCCTTGGGATTGCTGTGACCGGCGGTGCTTGAATACTCCGACGGTGCAAAATCCTCATGCCATCCGAGCTTCTCAGGTGGATATTCATCAGGGCCATAGGCGGTAAATCGTTCTGCGGAATCGAAAGCATCGCTTGAGTTGCTGGCTTCCACGGAATTACGCCCCTGAGGCCACTGCAAAGACTCGCGAGGCAACCCCATATATTTGGACTCTCGTTTGGATCGTTCAATTCTCCGCTCGCCGCCCTCGCTACTCGATTTGGATTCCCACCAGCGGCTGGGTGCACGGCCTCGGGAACTCATTTCGTCATTGCTCATGCTGAGGCTCGCTATCGGTGATAGACAGGGTTTGTAATTACTCCACCAAGCAGACTCCGGACGAGACTGCTGGGGAATATCTAGTCTTGGGGCTCCTCTAGACGGTCGTCGAGACAGCGAAGGGGTGGTGATTGATTGAGGAGGCGGAGCAGGTTTTGGGGGAAGCTCAAATAGTTTCCGACGGACCCCTTCTAAGTCCAACGGATTCGAGCCCCAGATTTTGGAGTACCTTTCACGCCGAATCTGGGATTCTGCGATGATAAAATCCGTGAAAATCCTCAAAGATTCCGTTTCGTCGGCAGCACCGGCCTCCTTCTCAATGAACTCTTTGTGTCTTTGAATCGCGCCGTTCATGAAGGCTGCGTCCTGATTCACGACAGAATTCAACGATGGCCCTTGCGATATCGGAGCACGACGGGGAGATAAAGCGGATGCGGATTGCAGTTGATCATTGGGCAGATGCAAAATGTGCGAGACCGGGCGATCTTCTCGTGATCCTGGCCGAGATGGTGTTTGGATCTCCTGAGCAGATTGCAACGGTGGCGTCGGCAGAGCTTTCGGCGGCAACGCCGGAGAAGTTCCTTTAGGGAAGGTAGACTGTTTGTCTCCGTCAGGCGAGAAAGGTGGAGTCTGTGCATACACTCGAGACGGTCCCGAAGGGCTTGGTTCCGCTCGAGGAGTCGAAAAAGAGGAACGATTAGAAAAAAGCCCGGTTGAGGAGGCCCTGGAACGCGATGTATGTTGTTGTCCATCAGACCCGACGCTGTGATTGCTGCGCGGCGTGGCTCTTGTGGTCTGCTGGCGAGCGTTCTCAGGAGCAGCACTGACACCGTCCAGGACCAGGTTGGACGGCTTGACTTGGTCCAACGCATCAGCCCAAGGATTGCTGCTCATGGATACGGCACTGAAATCGTCCATGATCTGGCTTTGTCTATTTCGGCGTTCAACTCGCCTCTCCCTGATACCTTTGGTGCTCGTATCTCGAATGGCTGGGCTACGAAAGAGACCGCTTGTCGAAGACAACTGGGAGGGTTGAGCGGATATCCCAGAACCAGTCCCGATGGCTTCAGAGTGATGAACCGAGGGGTGCGACGTATCGATATACAAAGGAGCTTTCCCCCTCTGTCTGACCTCTGCAGATCCTTCCTCCACCCAGTCTGCCGGGGTGGGCGGGATACTGTCCAACCCAGTTCCCAAGACCGGAGGAGGCCGAGTCCTCGTCGTCCTGGCCGCGGACTGCGAGTGGCGTAAGGAGGAGGTGTCGGATAGTCCACTGACGCTTTGTGACCTCGTGGAAGACGGGGGAGGCCCCGGAGGAGGGGGCGGAAGAGGCATGCCTGGCTCCCATCCACCTCCTGGCGGCGAGCGGCTCCGGGATTGGCTCGTAGCCCTCGAGGTGCTAGCACTACCCACAATGGGGCCCGCCGAGACAGCTCGTCGGGAAGCTGGCGGTCGGGACGTGTCATCGTACTGAGCAGTAGCGACCATGTGGCCGTTGGGATTACCCGGATGCGACGGCTGCATAGCCGCTGGCGAGGCCGCAACGTACGCCCTGGAGCTTGAAGCGAACGAAGGCTGCTCTCTATATGCATCGGTCCTATTCTGGGAGGAGGACCTCGAGCACGGGACTGCCTGAGGTAAAGGAGGAGGCGGAGGTAACGAAACTTGCCGAGTCAGGCCTGCGTCGCCTACTATGGACAGCGGGCGAGTACGAGGGAGAGGCTGTTGCCGATACTCCACGGGAGGTTCGGCACTATGATGCACCTGGCCATTATTATAAGTAGACACCGCACCAGGCGATGCAGAGCCGGCTCTCATGGCGGGGCTGGGGTTCACATGGTCTCGGTGCTGCTGAGGTGGTTGTTGAGGCTGGCTGGGAGGCGAGTACGGCGGCGGCGGCGGCGGCGAAAGGGACATATCTAATAGGATTCTTCAGTCAGCGATTGTGTCTCCGGCCCCCGATACTACATACAACCAAAGTAAACGAACCTGAGTGCGGCCCTGCTGATCGGTGGTGCGACACCACACGAAGCATATTCGTCTGGGGATACGAAGACTGTGCGGCATGCATGTGAGCTCCGTTCACCGGGCCCCAATCCTGTGGATTGTAAGGGACCGTATACTGCCTCGATGCCATGGATGAAGATGCAGCAGGGAAGCCCCCCGGGGTTGTCCCGGCCGGGGACTGGCCTTGCGTGAAAGGGCTGGACAGGGAGGTCGTCGAGAGCGGCGTCGATGCGTAACCGGCACCGAGAGCGACCCCAAGTCCTTGGAACTGTTGACCACTCAAGGCTGTTGTCAACGGAGGGGGCTGTACAGCATGATCTCGACGACTAGGGGAGGGTTGATTGCTGGAGCCGGCATGGGGGGTCGGCCAGCCGTTGCGAGGATATGCACTGGACGGCAGCTCGTCGCCAGCATTACTTGGAGGCCACCAACTATTATCGATGCACACAGCCTGCAATCAGTACGACGAGGTCCTCACAGGCGAACTTCCCACATGGATGGGGGAGAGACAATAGCGGGTGAGAGGGGCTCGCGCACCTATTCATACTGCCGCACAAGCGTTAAGAGCCACCCGGGCGTGAAGCCATGGCTGGCCGCGCGTAGAAGTGGAAATGGGATCGAGAGCAATCACAACAGCCCCGAGCCTACCAGACGCGGCAGCAGAGGGGGGTCGAGAGAGAAGGAATGCAGATTTCTATTCTTTGCAACAGCCTCGCCGGCCCACCACGCATGATGGCGGCTTGCATGGTCTCCAAAAGGAATCAATCGGCCGGTTGGACGGGCATAACTCGTGGGATCCACCAGGAGTGGCCATGGGATAAAAATAAAACACCAAGACACCGTCAGACTGGATGTGCAGAGTCGGGACGGGGTGAGATGCAGGCCAGCGAGGTTCATCACGGCCGGCGTCTTCTTGGGGCCGTCGGGGCCGCATTTGCGCCTCGTGACAGGCTGCAACCCCGGTCAGCTGCAGCGAACCATATCGCTCGTCACACTCGATTCTGGGCCCGGTTGCATTTGCGAGACAGGATTATTATTATTATTATTATTAGACAGGAATTGGGCCATTTCCCGCGGGGGATCGCGGTCGGATTGGCAGCAGTAGTCGGTGGCCACAGGCGCCTACACGGAGGATACACGGCTGCCAACCAACGAGATCCGGAGTCTAGATGTTGATAAACGGCGTTGCTATTTTGGGATCCTTTGGTTGATTCTTAAAACTCGTATCGTACTAGTCGTGCAAGAGTTTTTCTGCGAGTTCCGCCCAGCCCTGACAGTGTTACGCCCTTTGCTGACCTTACTCTGTACCTACTCTACAGCCAGCGTGCCCCCTCCACACACCCAGCACGACACAAGTTTCCTTCTTATCAAGACATTATATTATGCTGTTGATGTGTATAGTAGACTGCAGAACAGTTTCGGACAGAACTCGCTCGGAGAGAAGAGGTGAGACGCTTCGGACTCAGTATCTCGGCCAGCTGATAGACTCACTATTTAACTATACAGGTCTAAATAATAATAAATACACATACTTGCCATAACAGCTACGAGACTGGTCACTTCATCTGGACTGCCTAGACAATTCGGAATTCAAGATCCCTATAGCCCAGTGGCCTGCCCCAGAGCACTGCGGATACTACTGTGGTAATTACGACGATGATTGATATTCCATAAAATAGATCTGAAGCGTTACTTAAAGTATTCCCCACTTATATTTCACCTACTCCGGCTTCTCAGAAGCTGAAACCATCCGACGGAAAAGTCCATTTCTCGCAAGAAGGCGCTGCGGTGTATCGAACTCAACCAGGTTTCCAGCATCGAGGACAGCGATTCTGTCAAAATCTGTGATCGTGTCCAGCTATTCAAGTTAGCTCTCCAAGGGATCAATGATAATTAAGAATAAAATAGTATATCGATATTGCTACTGAGCGAAGGAATCAAAGAAAGATGGCAAGGAGAACTTACTCTATGAGCCACACTGACAACAGTGCAGCCTTTAAAAACATCTCTCAACACTTGTTGAGCGCGGTGATCCGTCTCGCTATCAACGTTGCTGGTGGCCTCATCCAAGATTACCACCTGATATCCATCTTGGCGGGTGCGTTTCTTGAGAATAGCCCGTGCCAGGCAGAATAGCTGCTGCTCTCCTTGAGATAATGGACAATCCTCAAGGACCGTGTCCAAACCTCCTCGGCTTTCAATGGCCTCCCAGATGCCGATCTGCTTTAATACAGACATGATCTCTTCGTCATTAGAGGCCCCCATGATGTCTGAGTTGTACCGCACAGAGCCTAGAAGAATGAATGGGTCTTGTGGTACAGCTATGAGCGCCTCTCGAATTTCCGCTGGGGAGATGCTTTTAATATCAACTCCATCAATGGTGATCATGCCATGAGATGGGTTCACAAGGCGAAGTAAAGCAAGTATGAAAGAGCTTTTCCCGCTAGACCATGGATGTAGCGTTAGAAAGAATAATAGAACCAATGATGGGGAAAAAAGAAAAAGAAAAAAAAAACTTACCTGCCTGTACGGCCACAGATACCAATTTTCTCCCCCGGCGCAATGCACATAGAGATATCATTCAAAGCCAAGGTTCCGTCGGGGTAGGAAACAGAGAGATCCTGTATGTGTATTCCTCCTTGCTCGGGCCAGGATACCGGCGGTTCTGGGCTTTCTCCAGGACGAGATTCAGAAGGCGTGGTCTCCACAAAGGTTTTAACGCGGGCAATTGCTCCGAGGGAGGTTTCAAATGTGGTCCAGGACGTAATGAATAATGACAGCTGTTGATTCAGTCCCAGAATGTTGTTTAAGGCAACGCCGAGAAGGCCTGCATTGGTGTTTTTGCGTAACTCCATGGCCAGTGCCACCACGATGATGGCCAATCCCATCACCATGATGTCGAGCACCAGATTTAACCACCTCTGCGCGCATAACAACATGTAATATGGTTTCTGGGACTGATCAAGATGTTGAGTTAGGACCTCAGTAGATGCTGTTTGCCAACAAAACGCCCGAATTGTGGGCAGTCCGTCAAGAACCTCAACGAAATGGGAGTACAAGGGGCTTCGGCACTCCAGGTCGAGATATCGTAACTGTCGACTAGTCTTTAGATATACTTTCTGCAAGAAATACAGAGCCACCAATGTCACCGGTATTGTGAGGGCCATATATGCCGAGCCTGTTGCAATCAAGCCCACGGTGGCGATGCATCCGAAAAACGACTGCCCTAGCGACATTAGAGATATAGGTAACGCCAGATCCACCAAGGTCATATCCTGGCTGAAACGGTTGAGTGTTACACCACTATCAGTCATAGAGAAGAAGGATAGTGGTGCTCTAATAACGGCGTTCAGCAGGTTCCAGTGCAAGCGAATGGCCGACTTCGGCATCAGTTCAAGGAAGATAACCCAAATGCATCCCACAACTAGCACTGATGCGGCCAGTGCTAAAATAATATAGACGGAGAGATACAGCGGAAGTTGGCCGCCGCCTGCCTCAGTCCACATGCTTAGCCATACCCGCGGAAAGTTCTCGGCGAAGGCTAACAAGGCGTGGGCAAGGAGAAACACGGTACAGAGAACTGGACCGACTATTCGTGCGTAATAATAGTACACCGACAAATCCCCGATTTGCCTGGCTTGATCCTGATCTTCCATGTTGTTCGTGGGGCCATTTGACGATCTGCTTGTTTCATCACAGGTTTTTTCATTCAGACCACTCTCTTCGGCAACCGTAGCTTCTCTGCCATGAATCGAGTTTGCGTATTGAATGGCATCTCCACCCGTTGCCTGGAACTCGATCTGTCCATGTGAATTAAGCATGATGATGCTGTCTGCCACCTTGAGCAATTGAGCTGGTTGAACCATCACGAATGAGAAAACATGCACTATACACTGCAGTAAGGCAGGAGAGCATACCGTTGTGAGTTGATAAAACAACTGTTGTTCCCAGCTGGCGAAATATCCCATTATTCGAAAGAAGCCGTGCAATAATCTTCTCCTGAGTCTGCATGTCCAAGGCACTTAAGATATCGTCTAGCAAAGCTATATCCTTTCGACTGTACACCGCACGAGCCAATGCCTACGGGCTACACAGTTAGCTTGGAGAAGAAAAAAACAAGAAAAAGTTAGAAAAGGAAAATATAGCATACCACTCTTTGTTTTTGCCCCCCTGATAAAGTAAGGCCTTTGCTTCCTACTTCACTCTGGTCTCCGTCAGGCCAGCAGCGGATGTCCTCCTCTAGGCAGCATGAATGTAGGACGGTTTGGTACCATTTCTCATCCACTTTGTGATCTGCAAGACCAGTGATGCTTTTCTTGATCGTTGTATTCAGCAGCCAGGGGTTTTGGCTGCAATAAGAGATTCGCTTCGATTTAACAGAGACGGTCCCTGACTGACAGCCGAGTTCTCCCAGGATAGCCTTAAGTAATGTTGTCTTGCCCGAGCCGACAGGACCTGTTACTACTAGCAACGTGCCGCTTTTTACCTTAAAGGACACATTCATTAGGGTAAAAGATATTGCCTTTTGTGGACGTAGGACTGTGACATTGTCCAAACTAATGGCAATATCTTGCCCTTCATCATCAGTTAGTGACGGGGACTCTTTCTTATCTGTGTTAGCTATAGCGGTTGCCGGGTCTAACGATTGAGATCTATCCCTTCCAAGTCGATTGTCCTTAGCTGAGTCAGATACCATGTACTCGTGGATGCGCTGGAAGCATCCCATGACCGCCGCCAGCTGTGGCAAAGCAGCGAGAAGCTTTTCTGCGGGTGTTGTAACAAGGGTGATAATGCCTAAGGCGGTAAATGCTTTCACTGTGGTTAGAGAGTCATCACCTCGGATCTGTGCTTGGATCGCATAGACGATAAAGGTGATGACTGGTGACCATATTCGGGGCAAAGTTGCTTGTACTGTTAGCCTAGGGATCTGTAGAAACGCGAACCAACATACCTAAACCATTCAACCACATTATTCCCTTGAAAAAAGCTCGAGATACAAATAGCTCCAGTTCACGGTGCTGCTGCAGGTTCTGGGCCAATGCTCTGGAAAGTCCCGCGATCTTGGTTGCTTTTATAGACCCCAAAACAGCAGAGGTATTCTTGACCCTCTTCTGGATCTGCAGGTTCCAATTCTGTTGGTCGTTTCCGATGGTACTTGCGACCAACTTCTGGCCAGCTAGGCATGCTACATGGAAAAGTAAGTACCATGTTATTCAATTGGCAAAGTGTACTCTTCTTGTAACTGACCCAGTGTAAGAAGTATTGGAACGATACAGGTCGCGCCGAGTTGGAGACCAAGTAACGTTGTGCCAATAATCACTTCTATTGAACGGGCCCAGATGTCATTCATGTTCTCCAAATGATCGATAATGCCATCAATATCTAGCCATGGCCATTTCTAGATCAGAAATTTTACATTTTATTATAATTTAGGAGGTCACATATTAACTCACCTGTACTCATCAATGTAAGAGCAGCACTTTCTGCGTAAAGACCATCATGGAGTGACAATGTCCGGTCATGGATTAACATGATCATTGCGCCACGAAATAAGGTGGAAACTCTCGAGAAGCTCTGTTTATAGTGAACGTTTGAGAACTAGGATTTGTAATTAGTGACGAACCGTACGTATAGCATAAAGGCGGCCTACCGCAATACCCAGATATACCAGGAAGGTGGCCCCAATCAGGCCGTAGCCAGCATTTCGCGTCTCTGTAGTGACTGGCCGCTCTACATGCTGGATCGCCGCCATAATAAGAAAAGGCTGGGCGAAACTGAACCCAATCAAGCATAATCGAGGCCACACCACGGCAAGAAACTCCCTCCAAAAACAGCGAACAAAGACCCAAGGCAGCGACAGGTTGTTCTTTGCGTTCCCTGGACTTTGTTAACATCGCACGCATGTGACAGGTGCAACCAGCAGTGAAAGATAAACAGACCATGTTTCTCCCATACTCTCTTTAGCCGTTCGCCCGCAGGGCCTGACGCAAGCCCGGGATCAAGATCAAAAAGGTCTCGATTCCCTATAAGCTTCCGATATCCCATCACGAAGAGCTGGTTTATCCACCAAACGAAACTCAGATTGATAATACCACTGGTCGCCTCCGGAGGATACTCCCGGTAAGGGGACTGGAGGTAGGAGGTTTTCTCTCGCGTTTCCAATAGTAACATAGCGAGTTTGATCCCGGCAATGGCACTCTGAACCGCTGCCATGGGAATTCGGTGCGTCAGCCATAACGTCCGAATCTGTGTGGCATCAAATAGAATTGAGAGCAGTAGGTAAATAGTCAATAGGGAGGAAGGCCTTGTTGATTTTCGGTCCTCAACATAGGAGAGCCCAAGGATAATGACAGCATCTGCGAGACCTAGGGAGGCAGCGGGGATGCTCGTCGAGGTCTGCGAGGATGGCGATACGCTCCATAACACTAGTAAGGAGAGCTGTAGGGCTAAGTTGATGGACGAGGTGACCAGCTTGCAAAGGTAGTTTTTCTGCTGGGAACAAGTCTTCGAACGGCATCGAGTGAGATAGAGCAGTCGAAGTGGCCCTGCCAGCAGCAAGACGGTGGATGGGATAATCGACAAGACCGCCTGCTCAAAGGTCAACGTGAAGTCAAACCCCCGTACGTGACTGACGGGCCCGAAGGTGTCCTCCTGGGCCATGGCTCAAATTCACCTCAGTTGCGTGCGAAGATAGATATGCGATAGGAACGAGGTACCTACATATAAATAGGCAGTAGGTAGGGCTCGCCAGGCGATGACGCGCCCGATGCTGCCTGGACAACAATCCCTGCATGGATGTAATTTTGATAATCCGATTCAAGCCGAGGATACAGTTCCCCAGGTCGCGTTCGCCAGTCTCCGCAAATTAATCATAGGTAATAATGCTTATGTATGCAACTAATAAATCCTCTGTGAACTGTTAATTGTTACCTACCTTAACCTAGTACCTTACTCCGAGTACTTAGGCAGAGCTATCCCAACAATTCCTGCCCGTACCTGTAACCTCTGGTATGACTAATTAAACGGAGTGTCCTAATTAGGTAGGAAATAGAGTATGATTTAAAAAAGGATTTTAGATGAGCGGTTTTCCGAGCTGAATTGGCTCTTCTTTCATTCTCTTCTTGTTGCTGGTGTTATGTGTACAGCGACGCTTTTGACCGCTGCCCTACTCCATCAAACAAAGCAATATATTACATATATATTACTCAATTCCGCAATCAGGGAACTTCAGGCGGATCCGCGTGTTGATATCGTCCATTGCGTAACCTTCTCCGCGACTCAGCAACATTTTCCCACAGTGCTCGGTATGCTTATAGGGCCCGATGTACGTGTCGATCGCCGCTTTACCGGCCCCCAACAGCGCTCGGTGCATCTTCTCCCACATATACACGCAGTGTTGCACATGATACTCCCAGCTTACATACAGTCCATCTAATTCCCCCTGCAGGGCTTCTTCCTTGGGTACTGGCTGTGTCTTGTTCTGATCAAGATACCACTTCCAGTCGTCCAGCTTCTCAAAGGAATCCGAGAGCTCCGCATCGTAGCAGCGGTCTGGTAACCAGCAAAAAGTGATGATGTCAAAGTGACAACCTCGTGCTCTGGCCTCAGCAGCGGTATGGCCACAAGGGGACTTCATAACCCCTTCCATCACTGAGGACGATGGGTTGTATGTGTCATGGTGGTGGTGGGAGGAGGAGGAGGAGGAGGAGGAGGAGGAGGAGGAGGAGGAGTGAGAAGACTTCAATGAGAACGATGTGGATGATTCCCAACGCATAACGTTTGAGATGGAATCTGCAGTAGAAGTAACATTCACGACGGTAATTAGGAGACTCGCAATGGCCAACAGAAGGCATATTACGACAACCACGTACTGACGACGGCAAGCGCGGCGTCTCCTATTGTCAAAGACACGAGCGTCAATATCGTCTGCCATGGTGCTGTCTGAGCTTTGCTCATATTTCTCTTCATCCATTAACAGTGAGAGTGAGAATTTCTGTGAATGGGGTGAAGCAGACATCTTTAAAAACTTGGAGTCAAGGGGGATCCGAGAAGTCCCCATAAGGGAGCAATTAATAGCCAGGGTTCGGGGGCTTCTGCATCAAAACCCACATCACGAGACGGAAAATCGCGCAGTGCCTGAGAGCGCTTGCTAGAGCCTGCTGTCATGTAACTTCGGTCATCTCCGTTGGATATTCCTGGAGAAGCCAAGATAGCGCTACCAGCGGGACAGGGCCAATATGATGCAGTGCTGCAGTGCACACGTCTAGCGCGTTGTCCTCCCAATTACTCCAACTAGCAGAATATTCAGTCGCCATTACTAGTTAGATAAGAATGGCGTTTCTTTGTGTTCTGGTCGAGCTGAATCTGCCTTGCACTTGAAGAGTGTTTTTTCTCTACGGCTTTTATCTCGGTTAGACGTGAACTGCTACTTTACAATAATGGCTGGATATCGACGAATATTGAACTGGATGCTGTCTTCACAAGGCCAAAGGAGTTACTACGCAGCAGTACAGCCAGAAGAGAATGCTCGGGATGAAATGAAGCTCTTGTCCGAGAAAATAATGGCGAGACCGCGTTCGGCGTATCGCAAACACTGGGTAATCCTGAACAGCATCCTGCTTGTCTCCTTCATTTTCGCTATGTCCTCCGTCCTAGTCGCTTTCACGAGCTATTACACCATAGTGCGGCGAAATACTATCAGTGTGAGCCTGCCATATGGAAATCCGGTACCCCCAAGTACGACCGCTGCTCTTTCTTGTTTCTTCCCCGCTAATGACCCCAGTGCCCTTGGAAACGAAGAAGTTTGGTCCATCGGAGATATTTACAGAGCGCTCAAGTCCCCGAAGCAACGCTGCTTGGGAGGCCCTAGCAGGACGTACGATGACTCCATATCTTTTCTTTTCTGGCACTATTCGGGCAGCTAACTCAAGGATTGCAGCAAACCATGAAAACCCTGGTTTCATTTATGTCCCAGACTGGGAAGAACTGAAGCTACCACCGGGAGGGGTCATCCACGGGGAAATGATGTACGGAATTAGCATATTCCATCAGCTTCATTGCCTGGTAAGTAGCTCTGATCGTCATTCGTTCTATTCCGAGTGGGGGACTTGATGCTAACTATGTCCTAGGGTGCCATCCGCTATACGTTCTGGCAGTTGATGGAGGGTAAGCTTGACCCGGCAGCCTTGGAGGCACTTGACGGGGATACGACAGATCCTAACTTTATCCCCAATGGCCACGGATTGTGGCATATTGAGCATTGCTTTAACTCTGTCCGGCATGCTTTACAGTGCTACGGGGACACAACCATCGAAGTCCCAACGGATTTCAATGGCCAGCTGATTTTTATCGGGTGGAATACCACCCATCAATGCCGTAGTTTTGATGCAATTTGGGACTACACGGTCAAGCACTCTGCTTTGGAAGGCTGACCTTGAGTATGGCAGTGGGGTGGCAGGGACGGTAACTCAGAACTATGTACATACATGTATGGACATTTACAGACACGCGGTTACAAATGCTGACAGAGCTAAATGGACAGATCACAGTTGGCATTGCCTGCTAGAGCAACTAAATCATCATGCGTGCTGTAAACTACTCCTTGGAAGACACTCCCCCGCTCCGAATGTGAATTTTCCAGATCCCGCGATATACGCCTTCCAGTCGACAGGCAGCGAAAGTTCCAGGGTTAGGATCCTTAATTACCAATTGATGTGAGGCTTACCACAGCCTAAAATTATTGGTAAGACCTTCTGTGATGTGTGGAGTGCTACCCGAGCCTACCTACTAGTACGTACATTCCTACATTCCTACATTCCCACACCTTAGAATCGATATCCACCTATCTGCATTGCAGCATCCGATAAATAGATCTGTCTCGTTTATTATCATGATCCATATTGACCGTGTCATCTGACAATACAACTCTTGGAAGACGGATGCAATGTAATGTACCCCGCTTCTCGAGCATTATCTGGAATCGCCTCAAACATCGGGGTTGATTCTGCTCTCGACCCCTGTTGACCATGTCATCAACAGTTACAACTCTTGGAAGTCGAATGCAATGCAACAGACCCCGCTTCTCAAGCATCATCGGGATTCACTTTGATTCTGTTCCCGATCCCTCTTGCAGTAGCCAGACGCCCTGAGAGGAAAACATGGGTGCTATTTGGGCTCTCATGTAGAATTGTCAGGCTTGAACGGTGACTTCAGAGATAACGAACTCAGGGCCAAGCAGTGGAACAGTCAATGAGCGCTCATCATTGCATACGCATGTTGGATGAGGGGATGTCCGCGGAAGTATGACAAATTCACAAGAATGAGTACAGTGCTTGTACGGCTGGGACATATAACTGTTGGGATCCTATCCTCAATTTTAAGCGATAGAAAGGGCAATAAACATTTCTCTATCTTTTCAACTACAGAATATCTTGCCTACCAAAAGAATCATCCGGCCCAGGGTAACTATGAAGGCCATATACAGCTTCTCTATTCTTACCCTTTTTACATCTTTGTCTATTGCTGCGCCGGCTGCATCCCCTAACACTGGTATGCCGGTCCCTAATAAGAAAAGATATCTAGTCGTGTTTACTGATCTGTACGGTACAGCAAACAAGCAGTCCAGCGATGACTATTCCAACGGCCCAGAGCCACTCAATTGGATCAAACGTGAAGGGCGACAGGTTGAACCCCTCAACTGGATTAAACGTGAGGATTCCGAGCAGACTGAACCTCTGAACTGGATCAAGCGTGAAGAGGAGCAGACAGAGTCCCTCAACTGGATTTGAATTATCGTGAGAGTGGCCTACGGTAATCTCGGGTACGTGCACTACGTACTGGTTTCTCAAGTGGACTATGGCATGAGAGTGGCAGGGAGGAGTAAGATTGTATAGGAAGTCGGTTCCAAGAGGATACTTAACATCAACTATGTTTGTACCGTTTTTCTGCCTTTAGGACGCTAGAATCATCGGTTCAGCTTGGCAATACTCAGAATTCCTTTTATAAACGGGGTTGGTTGAATGATCAGATTTGATATTGCGACATATGCCACCTCACCAGACAAGGGTGATGGAAATGAGTTATACATAAAAAGTCTGTTTTTATGATTTCATCAAGAGTAGCAGATCGTTATGCGAGCAGAAAGGTAGGCAAAAATGACGAAGAAATCAGAAGTATACAGTTTGGACAAAATACTGTGTCCTAACATAGGTATCAAATTACCCTATAGGGTCTTGTAGGGCGCTGATTTTCATACTCTGTTCGTTTCATGACTTGATACATGGTAGGAGCTCGAAGTTGAAATCCGGCTCCCTCGAAAATAAAGGGTGTGGACTTAAAAAAAAGAGCATAGTAGAAGAGAAGCGCCGATGTAAAACATCTAGAAGCGAGAGGAGCTTTCCGGGGCAAAAAGCTCTCATGCATGAGGGAATGTATTACGTGATGAGGAATAAGAGTTGGTGTGGTTACATTATTTTATCTTGTCGGTTGATCTACGGATTAAACAATCGGAGCGGCTGTAATGGGTTTACCAGCGAAGATACCATTCATACTAAAGTGAAATTTATATCAAAGAGGTGCATACTTTCTGGATTGCTCTGCTGTCTGAGGGTGGTGTGGTTAGTGCCCCCCGAGGTCACAGCTGGACAGTGTCCGTCCATTCATCTCAAAGTATTAAACACACGGATCCTGTATAACTGGAGTCGTATTAGCACGGCTCTCATCATCGACGTGACGCTTCTTAAAAGAACAATAATGTCGAAATGCCATTTCAGATAAGTGCCCTGTCACAGGCAGTGGTCATCAAGGTATATATTTATGTTGACCGTCGTGATTAAATAAAAGTAAATCATCATTGGATGACATGGCAGAACGAAGTGAAGCAAAGGAAATAACGACTCAAGAAACTTACATTAATCAAATGCCAAAGGACCCTGTCCGAGGACATGGGCCCTCTGTTCTACGTGTGGGAGCATCCCAGCTGCTGCAGAAATCAATCAGCATCGAGCACTCATTCCATATGTAACAAGTGAACGGGCATATATGACTGATCAGTCATGACAGTTCTCGTCCTGGTCAGCAGAGCCGACTTGGACATATGCTTGTCTTTTGTGTGATGTCAAATCATCATGGTATAGTCGGTGGGCAGAAGGAACGAGAGCGGAGAGCCTACATACAGGGATTCTCCGACCGTGGTCGATGGTCCTAACCAAGTCCTAATAACTTTTGAGTGTTAGCAAAATTTCTTCAATCTTCCAACAATGCTATTTTGCTCAAGGTGCGAGTCAGATTTGCATGAATGGTATAAAAAAGATGGTGTCAGCATCGATAACTCGAATAAGACTCGTCATCTAGGTAATCATCATAATGCTATGCGGGGGAACTCGAAAGGACGGCTTCAAATGTACCTTTTATTCAAGTAGGTCTGCCATAGTTGTCCAGTGAATTACTAATTCTTCTGAAATTAGCCTCAAACCACATCTGAGGTTGGATGACATATTTGGCGGAAGTTGGGATCTCAGTGGGCGAGGTTTTCTAGGCCTGCCGCAAAAATGGCATCTCCTTCAAGACCGGTCGTTTTGTCTAACGCCGTCGGAGCCCAGTGCCGCTTCATCTTCGAGAAGGTATTTGGAGAGATGGATGGGATCAAGATCCTTACCAGAAGAACAAGCCAGGAGTACACAGAAAACGGCATGAAACTGTTGTCACAATCCTTGTTTACTGTTAGCAATTGCACATCAACAGATGGATGAAACAGAAAAGGTCATGGTTTGGATAAGCAGATCAGAAATAGCCATTGTGATATCGCCAACGACTCGAAAGTCTCGGTCGGTAATTTCCAGCGTATATATTGAAAAGAAACATCATGCTAGGTAGAATTGACAGGAGGCAGCGGGGATCAGTGAGCACGTACCATTCATGTTGTTTTCTGGATTTTCAGTCGGGGAGCAGTGCTGGGTTTATTATTAGTCCTGTACTCCAAAGTCAGCAAACCGTGGTTACACAATTGTGAATCAACAGCGCAAGAATGTTTGCCAAGCATATCAGACTGACGTGCAAAACAATCGAGTTTTCATGCCCAAAAAGGTCAAAGACTCTAGTTTGTATGGTTGTGGGTAACATCATGCAAAGGAAAAGGGTCGGATCGAAGTCCAAGACGGCCGGTACGTACCAAAATCATGCTGTGTCTGAGGACGGTGATCGTCAGTAGAGAGTCAGAGTGAGCAATTGCGTGCTTGAACTACGACAAGGACACTAGGACGAGGAATCTCAATCATCTATGAGGCCACCGTCGTCGTGTCCGGCCAGGCAGAAGGCCTGCGATGCGTGAGAGAGAGAGAGAAAGGAAGAGCCGAGCGAAAAAAAGTCGAACTTTTTCAAGCTCACTTTTTCGGAGCTAATTTTACCGAGAGCGGCTAGTCCCGGACAGGCTGGCGGTAGACAAGGGCACAAAATGCTGATGTCAGCCGTCCCGTGACCAGGTATCAGCTGACCTCCCCCCTCAGGCCGGAGGGGATCAGCGGGGGAAAGAAAGCCGACGCAGAGCGGCAGAGGGGCGAGACCCTTCGGAGGTCGCTGGGCAATTGGTAATAATAGACACGACTAGTTCACGATAGTTGGAGGTGGGCATCAAAACTTCTCGTGTCTGGTGACCGGCCAGCAAACCCACCCGCTGCGCCTTTTTCTTTTTCCGCGATCTGCATATGCGCTGCCAGCGTGTTCCAGGTCCAAAGTATATCTAGTTATCGTACAGTCCAATATGTGCATGGTACTCTGTACATGCTCGTAGACTCGTAGACATAATAGGTCCTTGGTCAAATAGATAAATAGATACATAGACAGATAACGAGGCAGATGGTTGAAGGAAAGCCGGGCGGAATCGGAGCGACGCTGCGGGGGATTACGTACCGGCAAGACCCCGTGACATTGCGTCAGCCCAAACCGGTTGGTCGCGCTCTGACGTTGGAAGAGCCAGACTTCCTTCTTGCCTTCCATCCCATCTTGCTGGCCGATCCACTTCCTTGCCATCTTTGGATCGCTGCTAAACAATAATGATGTAAATTACCTTGCAGGGAAAAAAATAGGGGGAGGATCCTGGCCAAGGTCCAAGTCCTTAAAGAGCTCATGTCTGGCTCCCCCCGTCTTCCCATCTTTTGTCCTTGAGTGATTTGTTTCATCCATCGTCAAGTTAAGTTCGTGCAGGCAGACCCTAGCTCACGAGAATCTATTTCCCTCACTTCTTCCGCCTTCCTGCTTTCTCCGTCGAACCGAGGTCGACGCTCGCTTTAAAACTCCCCCTCCCCTCTCTCCTCCTTCTCCATACTTGTCAATCGACCCTTCTGGACTCCAATTCCTTCGTCTCTACAACCATCATGTCTAACGGCAACGGCGGCGCTCCCCCCGTGGGACAGGAGAACATCAACACCGACATCGTCACGCTCACCAGATTCCTGACCGAGGAGCAGACCAAGGTGCCCGAAGCCACCGGTGATTTCACGTAAGTTGCTCTCCTGCCCCGCTTCCAACTCGTTCGTGGGGAAGTTTCACCCGGAACTAACCGCGGGGAAATCGACAGGCTTCTCTGCCACGCTCTCCAATTCGCTTTCAAATCCATCGCCTACTACATCCGTCGGGCTTCCTTGATCAACCTGACCGGATTGGCGGGGTCGTCGAATACCACCGGTGATGACCAGAAGAAGCTCGACGTCATTGGAAATGACATCTTCATTGCCGCCATGAAGGGGTCCGGCAAGTGTCGCATCCTGGTCTCCGAGGAGGAGGATGAGGCGATCGTGTTCGACGAGCACCCCAACGCCCGATATGCCGTGGTGTGCGACCCCATCGACGGTTCCTCCAACCTGGACGCTGGCGTTTCGGTTGGAACCATCTTCGGTATCTTCAAGCTGCCCGACTCCCTGCTGGGCCCCGGGAAAACGGTGACCGCCAAGGACGTGCTCTCCCCGGGAACCGAGATGGTGGCCTCTGGTTTCACCATGTACGGCGCCTCCGCCCAGTTGGTGATCACCATGCGCAACGGCGGCGTCAACGGTTTCACCATGGAAAACTCCCTGGGTGAATTCATCCTCACCCACCCCAACATGCAGATGCCGACCAAGCGCGCCATCTACTCCGTGAACGAAGGTAACAGCATGTACTGGGAGGAGTGGACCAACAAGGTCTTCCACTCGATGAAGTTCCCCGGCGAGGGCAAGAAGCCGTACAGCGCGCGATACATTGGTAGCATGGTGGCCGATGCCTACCGAACCCTACTATATGGCGGTCTCTTCGCCTACCCCGCCGACTCCAAGAGCCCCAAGGGTAAGCTGCGTATCTTGTACGAGTGTGCCCCGATGGCTATGGTCTTCGAGAACGCCGGCGGCTTGGCCGTCAACTCCCGGGCTGAGCGTCTGCTGGAAGTCGTGCCGGAACACATCCACGACCGCAGCGGCGTGTTCCTCGGCTCCAGGGACGAGGTGCAGCGGGTCATTGACACGTACAACGAGCACAAGAAATAAATGATCAAAATCATGCCAATCATTTGATTTCGGTTGCATAGTTCTCGGTCGGTGTCCGGAAGGGAGTTCTTGTGTCTTGTAATTTTTTTAATGCCGTCGGTACATATACACCGCGGGTGTGGAAGATCACCCGACTTCTACTGGCAAATAGTTCACGATTTTCATGTATCTAAAAATGACTTCAAATTAAATGAGCAATTAAATACTAAATTCAAATATTCTATCTTTGTGGTGGCTTTCTTGTTTTTCTTTTAATATTCTTTTCTCTGCTACGAGACATTTTTAATATTAAGTATTGAAAGCAGACCCGAAGGAACCACCAGCACCAGTACCTGGACTTGGGAATTCGCACAATGTGGAACCCACTTATTTATATATACCCTTTCCGCTTCGATGTGCTTCCATCGGCAAAAAAACATTTAAAAAAGGAATTGGAAAATCATTCGATATCCATAGGTTCTATTTCTACTTCTGGGACACTTGAGGACTGGCTATTTATATATAGTGCTATGTACGCGAACTATGAAGAAAATCGCTGACCTACAAACTACGGCTTAACGCTAGTACAGTGTCTAAATCCAATTGATTGTTTCCGATAAGTTACAATATAAAGGAATCCAAAAAGAAAGGGGAGAAAAACGAAAGGGAACGTCTCGCCGAGATCAATCGACGGGATCCTCGTCCAGGAGGGTCTTGAAGCTGAACGGAGCGAAGGGGATACCGTCACCCATGAAATGCTTGCTCATGGCTTCGACCCAGTGCAGACGAAGAGAGTGAAGCATGGCGCTGGTGCCTTCCATGACGCAGAGAATGGCAATGGTCAGAGTGAACCACATGTAGAACATGGCGACGATCATGATGACGCGCATGGCGTTGGTTTCCTGATCGAAGGCGCCGCCGAGGGTCATGTTCCACAGGACGATGGAGAGCTGCTGATGGGCCAGGGAGAGGGCCCACAGACGCAGGTAAGACGCCGTGTGGGAGATACAGTTGAGGCAGAACTCAATGGTGTGGATGATCTGGTGGATCATGATCTCCGAGAAATCGAACTCTTCATGTTCCTCGTCGCCGAGGTCCTGGGCGATCATAGCAACGCCCTCGCCGTCGCTGGCCATGCTGTCACGGGCTCCAGAGGCCCGACCGTCCGCCTCGCCGTCATCGAGCGCGCTGACTCGAGACTGTTCACCGAGACCTCGGTATCCGAGGCCACGGGCGCGGTTGTGCTCCCAGCGGAGGTAGAACGGCTTGAAGAAAAGCATGATCGGCACTTGGATCAAGGCAATCAGCAACAGAATCACCTGGACCGTTGCCTGATGCGGGTAGAGCTCTTCCTCAACGCTTCCAGGCGAGAGGAACATAAAGATCAACATGTTCAGAAGACCCGGAGGCGACTGACCCCGGGCTCCCCAATCCACAAACCACTTGTAGAGAATGGTGAGGACGAGATAACCGAAGATGGACTGGAAGAAGAGCATGCTTGGGATGAAATTGCCAATAACATCGACCTTCGATTTGAAATGCCGAGCGTTGGAGTATTGTAGGCAAAGAGCGTAGGTCATCTGCACAGCCATTGATTAGCTTCCACATGCCCCAAATGAGACAGTAAACCTTCACTTACATGCGCCCAACCCAAGATAATACTCATTTTCATTTTCATGCTGTTCGTAAAGAGCAACGAGTTTTCCGCTTCGTGCCAATTCCAGTCAAGTCCAATAGGGAACCGGTAACCATCCTTCAATGTGGCCTGGACAGCCTGCCCCTTCTCGATATTGTCCGGCCACTGCCACTGACTGGGGAAGATGGTAAATGCCTTCGAGAAGATATCGTTGTAAATGATACCAGTGTACATCGAGAAAAGACCCATCATGAGCATGATGTAACGACCGTAAAAAGCCATGTACGTCAGTTCATCTAGCTTGGTCTTCTGAAGCTTCCTCTCCCAGAAGATCATGGCGGCAGCACACAGGGTCATCAGAGAGCCATGGCCGAAATCACCAAACATGACAGAGAACATGAACGGGAAAGTCACAACCGTGTACAAGCCAGGGTTGGCCTCCGTGTATTTGGAAATACCGTAGGCATCGACAATGGTCTGAAAGGCTTCCGTGAACTTGTTCGTTCGGACGTAGGTAGGTGGAGTCTTGTTTGTCCGAATCTGGTTGACAATGGTGGGCACGCTCAGCCCGGCACGGTCGTTCACGTCTTGTAAAGTTGATTTAATCAACGGCAACGAGCTGGTCGGACACCATGCCTCGGCGATGAGAGTCTTTCTTGCTTGGTCGTAAGAAAACCGATTGAGGGTGTCGTAGACAGCCTTCTCTTTTCTCACGATAATCATCCATGCTGCGAGGGAGCGAGCGATCTGCGAGAGTTCCGCATCAAGAGTGTTCTTCGTGTTGCGCAGAACGTTGCCCACATCGCCTAGCCGAGTGTTCACTTCGTGTACTTGGTCGCGTCTCAGCTCGCTATTCTCGTCCACGCTGTACAAAGAAGCACCGAGGGACTCGGAAATCTTCCTAATTTTGGCGATGATGCTTTTTCCGTGGGCAAAGATCACGAAACAATTCTTGTGGGTTTCTTCGTTGTTGGTCGGGTCGACGATGGGCTCGGGGATCTCCGACTGGTTCATGTACAAGTTACCACGCAGGGTTCGCCAAAGGATACGTTCAAAAGCACCGATACGATCCCGAGGAATCACACCCGCAACGAAGCCGATGTTCATCTCAAGGAACGACTGCTGGCCTTGCGCATCACCGTTTGCACCCCGACTAGGCTGCTGCTCAACATCACGCAAAAGGGGAGCCTCATCATTGTCGAAGGACTGGCGAATTTCCTCCGTGTGGCTGTGGGCACGATCGAAGAAGCCACCGGTCTCTCTCAAGACCCAGCGCCATTCCGTAAGCTCGACCTCACGCTTCTTCAGTGTTTCGTAGCTATCGTTCAGCGACGAAATTCTCTGTTCAAGGCTCTCGCTGCGTTCGGCGAGCTCATCGATCTCGGATGCCAAGGGGGCGGCAAGCGTGTCCGAAAATTCAGCCGAAGATCTCATCGGGATAGCCGCTTTGTCCATCTGGGTATGGAAATAACCTGCCGGGAAAAGTGGAAAGTTTAGTTGAGATTCGCTTCAGTCCTACCCGGACTGTCCTCCATCTGGGAGCTCCAAAACGTACGCAGTTGTCTTTCCACATTATCCAGGCGACGGATCTCTTTAGTAAAGGTGCGTTGGAAAGCATTGGTGTCGGGATTAAGCTAGACACAAATTAAACACAGGTTAGTTCCAGGTCTCCCACCTGATGCTCCGAGCTGTCTGGTGCCAACTTACATCTCTGAACTGAACCGAACCAAGCTCTCCCAGGGCGCTGACAACCTCCCGTCCGATTTCGTTGGCGATATAGAGCTGGGTCAAGCTCATATCCGACGAGCGGAAGAAGGTGTCCCTTGGAGCCATGGTGAAAGGAAGGCTGCCTCGAGCAGTTTCTTTCCACCAGGGGGGACAGAAAAGTAGTGATAAGAAGCTCGGTAGTGTCCGAGTTTGACGGTGCGGTAATATACTTGCCAGGAGCTGGCGCGAGAGCTGGCTGTTTAAAGAGAGAACCCCCTGGGAATCGTGATACGGCTTCGACTTGTCGGAAAGCCGCGTGGCTGCTGAGAGGGCACGTGACTTCACTGGGAGTGCTTATTAAGAGTAAATCCCGCCTTGCCGCATTTGGCTGCGTTTCATCATCGCTCCCTACTAGTACTACTAATTGCTACGTAGGTAAGAGGTTTATTTCCGGGTTATGCTCGATATAACTACTCAAAAGTCCTACAAATGGTTCTTGCCCAACAAGGTGGACCTGACCTTGGCTTAAGATCGAAGCCCTGATACTTATTCACCATCATTATGGAAGAACGCGGTATACAGTGCCAACATAGCCCCCAAATCATGATTACCTGTAGATGTCCTCGCTTTATCCTCAACTGAATTAATTACTCAGATTGCACATTGCCTTAAACCCGCACACGCTTTAGTGTTCAAAGCCGCCAGCTATTAAGCATTACACAACTGTTCGTGCTCTGGAGGTAAGAGGGTATAGCGTATCCTTAGTTTTAAGGCACTATGCACAAAGCCTATATAGGCCCCTTTGCGCTTCTCACTCTCTGCTATTATGATTAAGCAAAGTAGCTCTTCCAAAGAACACCCGAGAGGTCTTCAAGTTGATCCGGCGTAAAGGCCTAATTGCAAAACAGTTAGTTTCTTTACCTTACGAGTTTGAACAGATGGGTACTCACTTTCGCATCGATATGCCAGGTATCTTGTCTGGTTTTCTTGAATTCACTGATGATGGATTTCACACTCGATCCTACTATGCCTGGATCATTTGCAGCGCGAACACTCAAGGTAGCCAAAGCTTCGGGCATCCACCGTGGCGGAGGGCTGTTATATGGGAATGCTTGGATGAGCGCACCAAGTCCCAGAACCGCACCATGCCGGGTGATGATGAGTCGCGTGTGTTCAGGGGTCGGAGTCCCAGGCCCGGAAGAGATCGGAGATGAGATTCCTGACCTGAAGTTCTTCGGCCTCTTAGGAAGGGGGTTGTTGATCAAGATCTTGCTGAATCGATCCTGGAACCGTTTGATCATCTCTTCCCGGAGAATGACTGGCGAACAGCGGATCATTCCAGACAAAGTAGCCGAGGCCCCGGCTCTCACTTCGTGTTGAGGATCTTCAAGCATGTTCGCTACACATTCGAACAACTTGTCACGGTCGGCGCTGGAGAGCAAGAACAGGCGACGGAAGTAGATGATCTGAATATTGATCATCACTCGCAAACGCTGATGCCACGAGGGTGAAGTCTGGCCAATATGAATGAGTGATTTGATGAAACCAGAGCTTTCCTCGGCCGGGTACGGGATGTTCGGTAGATGACGGAAAACATGGTAGGCGAGAGATTGCAGTTCCGGGTCTTCCTTTACGTCCATCATATGTAAAAGCTGTCCCGTAAACACCTTCGGGAAAAAGGGTACGAGTTGAGTGCATTCATGGGATGAAAGAGTCGAGTCAAGCCAAAGAAGAACGGTCTTGCTGCCTGAAGTATATGACGATGGCGTGTGTTGACCAGGCGTTCTCTCGTGGCGCCATTTCTCAATTCGGTTGAAAACATCATTCATCATTGCTGTAAATTCCTCAGAGGGATGATACGGGAACGTGCCCACCGACGAAGAAGATTCCTGTGCCGCAAGAAGACGTTGAACATCGGCATAAGACTCGTGGTATCTGGTGCGATAGATTGTAGCAATGGTCTGGCCCATGGCTTCACGAACACCCTTGTATGGATGATCAAGGTGTGCAAGGAAGTCCTCAACAATGGGCTTCTCGAGTTGGAAGTGCCATCCCGCGTCTATAATAGCTTGATGCAATAGATTGATCTTAGAACTCTCCTTGAAAGCAGCGTTGGTAGTCATATCCAGCCTGAAGCTTGCAAGCCAGTCGACCAGGGGCCAAGCTCGTCGAGGATCGCGGCATTGGAGGATCATGTGAAGGAAAGTCGTCCAGTAGCCAGAATTCTCAGGGGTCAACCCATCACTGAAAATCTTTTGCACAATTGGGAACGCGTACTCCCACACCAAGGTCCGCTTCTCCACGCTAGAGTCCGCAACAGAGCTCACAAGAGCTCCTAGGATCTCAGCAGTAGCCCTGTGCTGATGCTTATCACTGCCGTCTTCGAATACAGCGGCGACCTCTTCCTGGATATCCTGGAATGTGGCAGTGGTGAGCCCATCCCGGAGCATCAATTCGAAAGCGTAGAGTAGCATCATGGCGCAGGGCATCCGGAACTTGTCAGCAGACGGGTCACGTGGCTCCTGCTTCAAGTACATGAAAAACTTGGTGAACCACGCTCGGTTGAACAGTTTGCCCATGTGTGTTCGCACTTTCCATTCCGTTTCATCATATTCGATGTCGCGCGCAACATTCGACTTATACGCAGGCATCCTGTCTCCCCACACAAGCCAGCCAGGGAAGTCATGGTCAACGTAGTACTCTGCCTCTGGATTGGCAAAGCTTGACAAATATTCCTGGGTCCAACCCTCCTCGTAGCGCTTGGTGGCCACGTTGATCTTCGAGGGAAAATGCTGTTTGCCCAGAATGTAGTTTTTGTAATCATGGCTGCAGATTGCGCGCACGTCCACCATGGTGAAGAGCGCAATAAGCGCCTGAGAATACATGCCGCGCAGGCCAGGGTGATCATCGATAGACCCTTGCGTCACAAGGTCGATGAGATTCTCGCTGGCAATGTAGTCGAATCTAAGGCCCATTGTGACCACAATAGTGGCAGCTCTGCTGGCCACCTTCCAGTGAGACACTCTTGCTAGGTTCACAAGTTCTTCAGCTAGATCGGCCTTCTTTTTCTCAATGCGGGCTCGTTTATTATTGATAGCCTTGCGCTTCTGTATGATTTGATCTTGAACATCCTCCTTTGGAGCGATTGCTTCCACGCGGTCTTGGCTCAGGATAGCCATCCGTTCCATAGAGCGGCCATAGTCCATTATCTGGAATACAGCACTGGAGCAAATCTTCTGCACGGAGGGCTTGTCGACCGCACTTGCGTCAATGAAAGTCCTGATCAAAGTAGGAGCATATTTCCAGTGACGGCCGACAGTCCTTGCGACGCTGCTCAATAGCAAGGAGAACAGGGCGCCTTTAATCCTCGCATGATCGTTCTCCTTGATGCCCTTTTGCAAGGCTTGGAGCAGCGGTGGGATGACAAGTAACCGAGAGCCCCAGACAGCTTTGAGAGCAGACTCCCCTGCACTTTGAGCGTTGCGACGGGTTTCCGTGTAGAGAGACACACACGATTCGGCAATATCGAGCAGCAATATCTCGTCCAGTTTAGACCGAGGTCGCGGTGCCGCATTGTGTCTTAGCCGTTGTAAGTGGTACACATTTGCTCTTCGAACCAGCAAGGGACGCGGATAATCCTTACGGATGCCACTCATTTTGTAAGGATGGATATCTGCGGCGAGAAGACGTGTGACTCTGTCCAGGACATGGGCGGACCTTTCGATACCGACGTCAACAAACCACGACCGATATGCGGAATACAAAGCACTGAAACAAGGAACGTCGTCTTCCTGTTTGTCGGACAAAAACCTATGCACCCCGTGAAGGATCCAGCCGGCCCGCTCTCGAATACCATGGATTGTAGCGTACATGGCATCGTCTTCCTTGAGTGGATAGCCAGTAGGGTAGGCGAATGACTCTCGGACGGTAGACTCGTCAGAGCTATCCAGAGCCGAATCTTCACTCTCAGCGTCATTCTCCTCGGAGACTTCCTGGGCGTCTACCATGTTGGTATCGCTCGAAGAACCATTTGCTCCGCTTTCCTTGGTCTTGGAGGCCGCTTTGGAATCGAAGAGCACGGAGATACCGGAAAGGATAAGCCGGAGTAAGACCAGACTCCTGATAACTTCATCCGACCAGTCCTTCCCGCTGCCATCCCGTTTCACGCTGGACGTGTCATCAATCAAAGCAGTCAGCCGCGAAAGCGCAGTCTCCGCTTGATTTTCGAAGAGGTCAACGGCAAATTCAAGCTCTTCGCGCGTGGGAACGTGCCACTTTACGGTCAAAGTATGCGGATCAGCGCTATAGCTCCAAAGCCCAGGGTGTACACCATTAGCAACAACATCGGGCTCATAGAGCGAGTAATCGGCGGTATAGGTTCCCGTGAGATTGAGGAGTAGATGGTGAACAAAGTTGGAAATGTGCACAGTCGGTATACCCCTACACTTTTGTTGCATATACACGGCGATGTCGAAAAGCTCTTTCTTGTGAGCCAGCACCGAGTCCCCGACGTGGACGACACACATGCTCAGCATGCTGATATTCCATACTAAACCGCGATCACGGGGAAGGACATCAGTACCTGTCGTCCGAGTCGAGCCCGCGCCGTTATCATCGATTTCAGTACGGATTGCCTGGGTTAACACTGGAATGAAGCGCTTCAGGGCCTTTTCGGGGTTAACTTTGCACAAGGAATTACAGATGAAGGCCATTGCATCGCGAGCTTGGTGGATCACATGATTGGATACGAAATCAACAACCTTGGTTAGAGCAATGTCGTAGTACTCTGGTGAGAGAGAAGACAAAAGTGGCATGAACGTTGCAGGAAGCGTGTTCACAATATTTTCTTCCGGAGACCCATTTCGAACCCTGGTTGCATCGGGAAGGTTCTCCAAGAGTGTGAAGACACGCCCCAAGAATGAGACTATGAAGTCGGCAAAGCCGCAGGTTGAAGAACGAAGAATTAGCTCCTCGGTTTCATCATCGAGGTCCTTGTCATAGTTCAGTTGAATCTCGACGCCTTCTTCTTCCATGCGTTCCATCTCGCCCGTGATCCATTGAACAGCCAGCATGTTGGAATTTATATCTTCCCTTCCCTTCGTCAAATCGGCCATAGGGATATTGTAGCAGGCAGATTGTATAAACGACAGAGCGTGCAAAGATTTCTCCAAATCATTGGCATCGACGCCTGGCAACGCGAGCCCCAGTAAAGTTGTCATGTGACAGCGGTATCCTTTGGTCCGCGATATAATACGTGCCAGGACCTGAAGAGCACGGAGCGATGATGTCGTACGATGGACCTCGACAAGACCCTGGAGGGATGGGTAGATTCTTTGCAGAGCGCCTGGCAAGATGAGGTGAGGTTCCAGGAATGCCAGACTCTGCAGTGTGGACAGCGAAAAGCTCATAGCCGTGCCGCTCTTAGCATAGATTCCCATGAATATCACTTCGCGCAGGCACAGAACAAAACGACGTTTAAGTGGTTCCGTTAGCTTTCGCTCCGGAGGGACCTCCATTTCCCCACTCTGCTCGCGATTCCAGCGCATAATGAAGAAGTCGGAAAGGTAGTAGACTAGCTGAGACAGAGTTTTGGTCCAACTACCGGAGTTAGAAGGATGGAAAAATGTCTCCACTGCCTGTATTAAACCTTCAAGTTGGGTGAGAATTGACTCCTCGGTATCAAGACACGCTGGCGAGAGAGACATGACTATCCAGCGGGCGATGTGATGTGCCACGGGATGTTTTCGGGTGTCGCGATCCAGCATGATGCCAAGCCCCGAGGAAATGTCCACAAGAGCACTGTATGGGGAAGTTGACTGTCCTACAGGGATCTCCAATAGCCGCAGAATGGCCGTGAATATAAGCGACGACTGTTCCTTGGTATAGATTCCATACTCGGAAAACGATATATGAGCAGCGGGAAGCGAGTCACGTGCTAACCGAGAGAGGAAGTCCATGAATGTGATGTCAAAGGTTTTAGAACGGCTGACTAGTGACCAAAGGTGGAAGTATGTCGGCATGAAATGCTGAGGCAGCAAGTCTTCCCGGGACTCCGGCGGAGGAGACGTAGGGAGTAGCAAATTGATTAAACCAACGACAACAAAAGCCCCTTCTGAAAATGACGTCGTGTAATGAGGAAGGAATTCTTCCAACATTGCCGGTAGCTCGCAAGGATCGATATAGAGTTGGACGAACGCACAGAGCTTCGTTAGTGTCTTGACGTTTCGTTTCAAATTGGTCGAATGCACAAGTCCCGATTCCGTGGGCAGAACGAAGGCCTTCAATTCCCTGTAAAGAGGCTTCCAATCTAATACCAGATCCTTGACTGGTCTCAGGTAGTGCTTGCGCCTGCGGTCATGTAAGCATCCACGTGAAGATGATTGATAGACGAGGCAAATCCACTTACTTGGTGAGGAGCATGAACATGCTGGCAAACCGCTCCGAAACACCGGGGTCGATCCCCGGAGCAAGGCAAAGCTCATAATAAAGTCTCACAAGATTGATTCGCTCCTTGCGCGTTGGATCGAACTTGAGCGACAGCCATCCTCGAAGCTCTCGAGTCCAGTGCACAGCACCCGGGCTGAAGTCACCTGCCTCCACTGCGATATAGAGCTGGCTCAATATCTCTCGTAGAGTCCGCTCTCTCTCGGTATCGCCCTCGAGCGGATACGGTAGATATTTGAAGTATGGGTATGTCCGAGGCCGCACGCGAGCTATCGGTTCACCATCGCCGTTGGTCCCTGCGGGCTCGCCTCCTGGGGAAGTTGCCCGTGAAATCTCATGTGCATGGTGGAAGTTTTCGGGTGTGAGGATCGCTTTTGGGCCTGAGTTATCCATAATCGTGCAGTCCGTCCAACAATTACTGCGGTGGAACGAGTGGAAATGTGGGAGAGTCCTAGAGGAGACCGATATCAGCTTTTTTGCTTCCAAATCCACCTCGCGGTACACAACGGATCCAGAGGGGAGGGGAAATACGTTGGACATGAAGCTTGGAGCTAGATCTAGATTGTGGAGGTCGATGCGAAAGAGCAGTCTGCTATCAGTCCCGTTCGCATGAGCGACGTAGTCGAGTTGAGCTAACAAGCGACCGGAAGCAACGATCGGAGCTATGGCTGAAAGAAGGGAAGAGTAGCAAAACCAAGCCTTTCACAGATTGTTTTCTTTTTTTAAAGACACACAAGGTTTTATGGAAGCAAAGATGCCAGAATTGCGCCGACTTGGAGCTCTGGGGTGGAGGATAAATGGGGAGGAGGAGGAGCTCATGGGGTAGCAGTCCGACGGGGTGAAGGTATCATTGGGTTTTGTCAGATCGCTGATGACATAATTCCACACGCAATGACGCCGCAGCCTAATCGGGCTCAGACCCGCCGAAAGAACGCGTTGCAGGAGTTTGCCTGGCTGATTTCTCAGCCTTTCTTCCTGGCAATGGGACTTGGACGGGAAAGATGATAATGTTGCGATAAATAACGAGACATTTCTTCACAGCTGATAATTTGGAACTAGGGAAATGCCACCTGCAGCAGGGTTCCTTGCCTCACCACCTGATTGGCTTCTAAACACCAAGTATAAAAAGTGACGAGACATTGAAGGCAACCCGCAATACAAAAAACGAAAAAAAAAGAGCAACTGTACACGTACACTAGGCTGGTGGAAGGAAGGAACCGAAGAGAACCGCTTGGATAAGTCCATACGTGACTGCTCCCTGTACAGCAAGCGCAAACGTCCGGCCTTGTTTCTCCCCCGATCTGCCGAACACTTGGTGTGCAATGTACCAATACCACACCGGATATCCGGAAGAAACCCTATTGATGATCTGCACGTGGTAGCTAGTAACTGCTAACGCTGAGAGTAGAGCCTGCGGGACGGCAAGCCGCATCAGCAAAGAAGCCTGCGTCGTAGACGCTACTCCTTGACTAGCATTAGAGGCGCCGTAGACGAGTGATCTTAGCGATGGCCTCAGTCCCCATATAGATGACTGAAAGAGGATGAACAGCATAGGAAGGGCAAGGAGAAAGAGGGGAATGTTTGAAACCGTCCAGTATCGAAGAAAACCGACATTCCTGATGAACAGGTAAGCGATTGCAGGAAACTCAAAATAGGACCTACTAGGGGACGAACCAGTAGTGCTCTTGGACCCAGCCATAAATACTAGGGATGAAGCGCTGGCACCAAGGTCTTGAGACATCTTCCGACATACAATATTGCGTATAGGCGGCGAATTGGGGCACGATAAATCCCAGGGCTAAGATACCGCCACTGATAATAACGACGCCCAGATGAACGAGAGTGTCCACCGATGCACTTCGAGACAGGAGTTTCTGAAGCTGGAGAAGAGCGTCGTAGGCGAATAAGAAACCACTGAGGATCCCATTGCTGCGGACCACCGTAGCGGCCGAGAAGACCGAGGCGGCTAATAGCAGTTTTGCATTTCTAGATGCCGGCTTCCCAATCTTGCCATCCAAATAGGACGAAGAGTAGATATAAAGCCCAGTGATGTTAAGAAAAGAAAAGATCGGCTCTCCGTAGGGGGCAGAGAGAAAAGCACCTGCCGGGGATATGACGTGCAACGCGGCAGAGAAGAAGCAAATGTGTCGCTGCGTGGCCGTTTCTTGACCGAAGACATTTATCGAGAGCCTGTACAAGGCTAGCACCGACAGGTAATGGGCAAGGTGCGAAAGCGCAACTCCCACGATTGCGATGCCAGCGGTCCCATTCAAGACAACTCTCCAAGGATCCAAAACTACCAGAATACCTTTCCATCAGTATCTACATATATGATGGACCTATCCCAAGGGAACAGAGTAACACACCAGATGTCAGGAAAGCGATGCTTTTCGCATAGCCGTAACTAAACGCCCACTCCTGCTCAAACACATAGCCACTTTCTGCAATGTGCACAAAATAGATGGAATCCCACCTGACGAATTTCAGGGGTGCTGACAAACTCAACGAACGGACACCCTGCCGGGGTAGAAGAGTGGTGGATGTATCGTAGCCTGGCCCGGGGCAGCCGACGACAACCAAGAATAAGATCGTCTTCCAGAGCCAAAAGGCTATTGACAAGCTTCTGACAGGACGATCAAGGTTAAGTAGACCCGAGCGAGCTGGCACCGCCTGCGACGCCATGATGCCTAAGAATTGCCTATGCGATAACACCGTCGCTCGGGGTTCACTCGTATGCTTCTCACGTATCAGGCAATGAACTGAACTTCCGAAGCTACCTCAATCCAGGCCAATGATTCGTCAACGAAGCCCCATAAAGTGGTTCCTAAGCTGAATGGGATGACGGAAACTGAAAACAAGAAGAAAAAAGCACGTTAATCTCCAATGGGGTCATGCGATGTCTGAGCCGAGGCAGAGCCAAGAGGGCAAGGGACGGCCAAGAGAAGACGATGCGGTCGAGCCGGAGGTTTCGGCTGCATAAGTTTCCACTTATTCAGCATCCATGGATTCGGTGTGCATAAGAATATACGTATACGGTAAGGTAATATTACTCGGTCGGGTTCTCCATACGCCAATGGTTAGCGTTCCGAAGTAATTCTGCGATGAAGAAAAGTTGCAGGGGCTAAGAATTAATCAATCGAAAGGATGTAGAATATCGACGAGTCACGCGGAAGATCCACACGAGGCTTTTTTCCCTTCTAAAAGCCGGACCAGAAGGCATGCTTGCATACTTGCATACTTGCATAAATACATAAAAACATAAAATCCGAGGATGAACAATTGGACATGTCACCCTTGGATCAGCCGGCGCTGATTCAGCCCTACAGCACGTCCGTTGGTTTTTTTTTTTCCATAAGGGTTTGCCCCATGATGAAATTGGAGTACTGATTATTATTAAGTAAAGTAAGTTCAGCGTCAAGGTGTATTCTGAAAAGCTAAGTGGCCTCCGAACACAGAAAATACCAGCCGAGTGCAACGGCATGACGTATACCAACAGATGCCATGAGTCTGACTCTATACTCTGTAAGCGTCATAGTCTAACACTCCGACTATTTTGTCGCCATCGGTACCCACTTTAGTGCCGAACAGAATGGAAATGCTAAACAGAAAGCCGTCATCCATTGCGCGAAAACCTAAAACACACGGGATGGTCATGGGCCATGGACATGGGCTAGTCGATTGTGTCCCTCTGCAGCAGGCCACAAAAGAGAAATAAATCAATCAAGAAATAAAAAGTAAAACCCGGTGGGGAATGTGAGTTCACCTCGGAGGAATCATGATGGATCTCATTTTTCTTTTTCTTTTGCCTTCCTCCTGCGTAGCTCCTCATCCTGCCGTCGCCATCCAGCTTCTAGCCCATGCTCCGTCGTCCCATAGACCATACTCTCCCACACCCCGAGCGTGGAAATGAAACCCGGAAAGCGAAAACCTTTGCTGTCCGTCAACTTCTCAGCTGCCACAGGGCTCCGCCGGACCCCACCGGTGCCCATGAAATTTTCTGGACGGACCGTCTATCTAGTTCTAGTTCTACGGGGTTCATACGTCGTAAGGCTGGATACCTAACTAACTAACTTACCAGGCCAAGAAGGCCACTTAGTCACGGCCCCGAGAGTTTTCGCAAGCTCACGTCGCCGGTGGCAAGGCATAACCTGGCTAGGATTCGGCACCAGGACAAGCGAGAAGCGAGGGATGGCGAAGGGAGACAGGAACGACGATCGGAGAGCCTTATGACCTGGCATGATTCATTTATGGTTGCCTGGAGTACTGGCAACAAGGGACAGTAACTGCTGATTAGTTAGTGATTACAGAACACTAACTAACTAACTTCAGAGTAGGTAACTAACTAAAGCCAAGAGTCATCGAGTGGCGGTTCCGTGGAACTGCACGGCTTTTACCGGCGACTCGGAGGCCAGAACCTCCGACCGGACGGGCTTGTTATCGTTGTATGTCTCGTTGGTGTGTTGGTACTTGGCAGTTGGCAGTTGGCAAATGGCAAATGGCAGCAGACGGGACAGATCGAGGCTTAAAAAAGCGCGCTCCCTCAGGATTCCGGTATTTGTCTCCAGGTAGTTACGGAGTAGGTACCAGAAGGTAGCCTATGCCTAGTCTATACCGAAGGTAAAAATAACTCGGACTGGCGACGGATCGGAGGGCGGACGTGGAAGGCCAACCTCCGAGGAAGGCGGAGATAGAAGTAGCCTACGGAGTTACATACTCTGTACAGGGAGTTAACTACCTAGAGTTACTACCAGGTAAATTGTCATTGCCAACGATCCCAGCGACTTCACTTATTATTATCATACCTATTATTACCTATGATTACCTATTACCTATTACCAGAGGTACAAGGCGGAAACGAATACGATCCGAACCGATACGGTCTCGTACGGATACGGAACGGTTACGGCGACTCGCGAGTTCCGAGGATCGCCCGCTAAACCGTATCAGGCGAAGGCTGCGAAACTGCGAAAACCGCGATTCCCACGGTTCCTGTCCTGGTTCCAGTTTGACGACGGATAACATCCTGATTAATGATCACAGAAAGCCCGGTGTCGCGCTCGAGGAACGGGCCATTCCTGGCTAATTTCAATAATATCTGTTTTCTATTTCCCGTTAAAGGGCGATCTCGAGCTTCATCGGCGTCCTCGGAGCGCCCTGGGCCTTCCGCCGAGGCGTCTGATGGAGACTAGATTTTCATACCGACATCCATCTGTACGCTGTGTCCATAGCACTGACTTACTTCAAACTACCTCTTGGGAGAAAGTGGATTCCGTTTTTCTTTTTTTTCTTTTTTCTTTTTTCTTTTTTTTCTCCCCTCTTTTCTTTCCCTGTTTTCTTTTTACTTTTATTTATTATATCAATCAAACCTTGTCGTCTCGTTGGTTCCCTCGTATTTCTCTCTCTCCTTCCTGTCTGACTGTGACTGACTTGACCGCCATTACAATCTGAACTCCATTTTTAAGGCTACATTTGCCCACATTCCCGGACATTTCCCCCCCTCCTTTCTTGTCCTGGTCGGATTATCATCGACCGGGTTCCTCCTCGCTCTCCCTTGCTTCGGATTCCTGTCTGACCTACTGTTCCCGTCGTGTAGCCTTGGCTCCTTTTGCGCCTACCAATTGACGACTGCCTAGACTGCGCGACTCGTCTTTCCTATACATACATACATACCTACCTTCTCCCTCATACGGTCTGCTTCTCTGCTCGTGCAGGTCACGTTAAGCTTCTGTCCTCCTTGATCTACTTTCCCTCCTTTCCTTGCTGTTTGATCCCGTGTCTCCCTTTTTGTCTCTCTATCTCCCACTCGCCTTCCTGTATTGTATCGATCCCTGGTCCGGCGATCTGCAAAACGAGCGCCACGCTACCTATCACCCGAACTATACCATTGTTTCGGCAAACTTATACCCATCGCTGTCGATGTTGGTCGTGCTAGGCCCTTGGAGCCTCTCGCTTCCGGTCAGATAATGCTGTTTAACCTGGGATTGACAGCAGACGCGGCAGCAGCCCATGAAAACGACGTCGCCCACCAGCCCGAATCTCGATCCGCCCGCCACTCCTCCCCGCCGACGGGCATCTCCTTTGCATTGCCCTCCTTAGGATTGGGCAACCGAAACGGCTGGCATAAGGCTGCGCAGCCCGATCTCTCACTCTCGCAGACAGGCTCGCGTGGTGCCATGTGTCGGGATGCGGACGAGCTAGGGTCCAGCGGCGGAGAGTATTCGACAATCGGACCCGCCCCCGGTCGACCACGGATCGCCCGCGCCCAGTCAGTTCGGAAACCGTCGTCGCGACCTAAAACATCTTACCAGCTGGCGCACCCCGCCGGCCATGCGCGCCATCGACGGCTCAACTTTCGACCCAAGCTGGTGTTGCAGCTCCAACGATTGTCGCAGACTCCGCGTCCCCTGCCCGTCCTCGACGTGTTGCCGTCCACCGTGTACCTGCCCCGATTAGCGCGCAGGTTTCCCACGATCTTCCGAGGCAAGAAAGGGCTGGGCCCGAATGACTTGATCGTTGTCACCAGCGATTCATACGATGGGGCCGGCGGAGGGTTCGCAGACAAGTACTTGAGCTCGGACGACGAGAGCGGCGAACATCGCGAGGTGGTCGCAACGATCTGCCAGCTCCTGAGAGAAGATGCGTTGGCCAAGGGCAAAGCAGAGATCTGCCTGAATTACGGACCGGTCTGGGAGGCGACTCCCCTCCCCAACGGCGCGTACGAATTCGTCGCCGAAACGGACCACGGCGTACAGATCCTGCGATGGGTTCCTCGCGGAGGGAAAAACCGGCGCGTTTCGGCTCCTCCGGGCTCGTCGCTCCAGGAGGAATCACGGCGGTTCACATTCAGCGTCATCGATCCCACCACGCGTCGGCACCCCGTCATTGCAACCATGACCCGGAACCACCTGGAGGTTTTCGACGAGTATTCGATGCCCACCTCGGGATTCGCGTCGCCCACGTCTGGCATGTCCGTCATCAGCGATTCGTCCGAATTGGACGCTCCTCTGGATCGGGGGTTGGATCGACGAGTGATTGTAACCGACGACAATCTGCGCACGTTGATCATCATCACTAGCATCTGGGTGGCATTTAGGGAAGGCTGGTCGCATAACTTTAGCTACAAGGACGCCGCCATGGCGCTGAGCACGAAAGGCCTGTGCTCGCCACGTCAAACTTCCCCAACCACCACCAAAGCCGATCTCAAAGAGATCAACCCGGACGGGCCGTATGATAGCCCCATCCATCGCATGTCCGGCTCTCACACATTACCTTCTCGAAGCATTACCCCGACCGAGCGGACCTTTGCATACGGCAGCCTGTCCAAGCGCTCCAACTCGACGGGCGCCGCCTTCATCGAACGCTCCAACAGACGCACCTCGAGTGCCACTGTTCGGCCTAATCGACATAGTCTACTCTCGAACCATCGCGAAGCAGCAAACAATCAAAATACCCAAATCAATTCCCTCCAGGAAGACTCGGGGAACCGCCCATTCCGGTCTCACACCAAGAGATCGGAGGTCGAAAACGGGAGAGACTCTGCCGGTCATCGCCTACAAAACGGCACGCCCGACAAGGCAGCCAACTCGCTAAATCGAAGTGCAGAGCCGGCGCCCACAAAAGGGAAACGCCGACACCGATTTAGCAGTATATTTGACTTTTTTACAAAGAAGAGCGGTGCTCACTAAGGAAGCCCGGCGCTTTCTCCCACTGGAATCTACTGAAATATCTCCCCTGATGTACATATTATGTTCTATTCGTGGCTCCCTCTTGGAGAGGTGAGGAGTTCTTGGAGAAAATCCACAGGACCTTTTTTGAACATTTCTTTTTCTGAACATTACCTTGAGGTTGGAATTGCCCGGACACTGGTGTGTGTGGCAGATGAATCCGAACCCAAACCGATGCACAGCATGCCTGTCCGCTCTCCTTATATATATATATTTCCTTTTCCATTTTCATTTTATCTCTCCTCTTTCTAGCGACACGATTACCCAAGATTCAAGATTGGCGTTTCTTTCCTTCCTGCGGTCATATGGGACACATACTTGTATACAACCAGCATCGAGCGACAACAGCAGCAAACAGCAAATACAACGAGCATCTATCTGGAATGAAACATTCGTAACGAGTAGAAGAAAGAAAAAGCTACTTAGTATGTAGTATAAGCTCATGACCGAATAATCTACCGCTCCAGCGCACTCAACGCCTTAGGAACGTAAGGCTCCTCGAGGTACTTGATCTCGTCCTCCGACAACTTCACCTGAATGCTGGCGACGGCCTCGTCGATGCGCTCCTGGCTGTTGAGGCCCAGAATGGGGTTCTCATTCGGATGGCTCAGCGACCAGGCAATGGCGACCTGGGCCATGGAGATGCCCTTCTTGCGCGCGACCTCCTCGACGCGGGCGACGATCGCCTGGTCGGCGTCGGACTCGCGGCTTCGGACGAGGAGCTTCAGCGCTCCGTCCGTCGCCTCGCGCACGGTCGATCGGGAGTTCCACGGCCGAGCCAGCACGCCGCGCGCCATGGGCGACCAGGGGATCAGGCCCACCCCGGAATCCTGGCAGTAGGGGATCATTTCGCGCTCTTCCTCGCGCGCCAGCAGGTTGTGGTAGTTCTGCATGCTGATGAACTGGTGCCAGCCGTTGCGGGCGGCGATGTTTTGGAGGGATTGGAATTCCCAGGCGGCCATCTAACCTCCATACATTCCATAAGTCAAAGTGGATGGATATAAGTAAAAAGGTGGAAACCATACCGTACTCGCTCCAATATACCTCACCTTCCCACTCTCCACCACGTCATTCAACGCCCGCATGATCTCCTCGCGCGGCGTCTCGCGATCCAGCCGGTGGATCTGCAACACGTCGATGTAAGTGCCCAGGCGCTGGACGCTAGCCTCCACCGCGTCGAAGATATGCTTCCGCGACAGTCCGACGCGGTTGACGAAGGCGCCGTCGTTGCGCCCGGACGCCGAGATGGGCGGCTGTCCGCCTTGATCGTCCACGCCGAAGAAGCACTTGCTCAGGATAACCACGCGGTGCCGCGGGATGTTGTATTTCTGCAGCGCTTTGCCGAGAATTTCCTCGGAGCGGCCGTGGGAGTAGATGTCCGCCTGTTGGTTTGGGTAAATATTGGGGTCTTGTGTGTCTAGGGTAGGAAGAGAAGGGAGATGAAGGGAGATGAAGGGAGACATACCGTATCCCAGGTGTTGATGCCCCGCTTATACGCATGCTCGATGAGCGGCAGGGCCTCGTCTTCGTCGAGCACCCAGTCCTGCCATTCCTTGGTGCCGTAGGACATGGCGCCCAGGATGATCTTGGAGATCTTGAGGCCGGACTTGCCGAGGCTGTTGATGGTGGCGTTAATGGGCTGATACCATCATCCTGTACAAGGCCTGGCGATGGACTGACGTACCGGTTGTATTCCATTTCGTGAGTCGCCATGATGAGCGGGGATGTTACTTTACTCCTGTCGTGCACGATTCAGTCTGAAGAGCTTGGCGTATTTAAGCATCGAAGGCCGATTAGAAAGCAATCTCCACCGGTGACGAACATCGGCAGTTGAATGGATCTTCAACTTACTTGAGTGACTTCGTGAGTCATAGAACGAAGAATAATAATTCACTGATCAAGAATTCCAGAGTCTAGTTTAGGTATAGGCAATGAGTCTGCGAATCTGCCGAAAGACGAAGCGACGCCGCCGAAGAACCGACAAATACCGACGCGGTTCGCGATCTCGGTAGAAGCTAGAAGTTAGAAGGGTAGAAGTAGAACTATAGATTGGCATCTTCGATGTCGCCGCAGATATGCAATTCTCAATCTCTTTGTTGCCTCCCCTTCCTGATACCTACCCAAATTTACATCATGCTGCAGTATTTTTCTTCCTCTGAATATCCATCATTTGTGCGTACTGACGATGTCTTGCACCAAATGGGAATAAGAGGCCGTGAAAAGCGCATACTTGCGAGGTATCCTGCAGGACCTTACGACTATCACAATGGCGGACTCACCTCCAAAATCCCCCAGCCCAGATACTGCTGGGAAGAAAACACTACTTCTCACCAAGGGGTCTTGCAGTTTGAATGGCTACCAGTGTGCCTCTGGTTCGAGCATCTCTCATGTGGATGAGCTGCCTAACGAAGCGATGTGTACCAACTGCACACATCCACTGATGAATAACCTCCAATTTAATGCAGTGAAAGCAAGAATGGCATTTGACCTTTTGTAGTCATCCCATCTCACCTTACATTAACCCCCGGCCCAATTTTTATCGATGAACTAATCACTCGTCTGAACCGCTACCACCTGATCAGAGTCAACGCGACCCCTGCTGCAGGAAGGACAACGACGATGAAGCTGCTAGCCAACGAGCTGCTCGCGCGCTACCCAGACACCCCATTGTACATTTTGACGGGCTGGCAGAAGGACGTCGTTACGGAAGCGGCAGGCTGGGTGCGCTATCTGGAAGAAACATTGGTATTCCTGGCGACGAGCTGGACGCACATCCATTTTTTATCCTGTTTGACGAGGCATAAGACTCCTACTGGGACCTCAATGTATGGGCTCAACTCTTCAAGTCCACCGAAAGAACATCCGCAGTGCACTTGGCTCTTTTCACATGCTACGCCTCGACCGGGATGGCTCAGAACGGGGACACTCGGGCGCCTATGAGATCTGAACCTGGTCAGCAGATATCATTCAGGCCGGAAAGCATTCATGATTACCAGAGCAGGGGGTCAATTTGTTTGCTGCTGGATAAGAGCGAGGCATACGACATCCTTGACAAATACGTGTCAATCATCGTACCCGATGGTGCAGAGATTCTGACGAAGGAACTGAAGCGAGGATTATTCCTGGCCATTGGTGGACATGCAGGTCTTCTTGTATCCCTTGTCAATGCCCTGGAGAAAATACCGGTAGGCCATGCTCACCAGATCGGACCTGGGAGACTGACCGACTGACTGACCGACTGACTGACTGACTGACTTGCTACAATAGGCGATTTATGACCTGATCCAGATATCGCAGCTCCTCGACTGGATAACAGTGAGCCATGAACTTTTTCGCGATCATCGACGATTGTACCAAATTATCCGACAACTCCCATTTTGCTCGAGGACTTGCCCAATGGGGGTTCCTGCTTAAACACGATTTTGCTAGCGTCCTCAAGAGCGCTGTTGTTTACAACGGAACTCTTAAATCCAGCAATGATGAGCACCCAGATCAGCAGAAGGCTCTCGACACCATCTGGAAACAAGGATGGCTTTACGCGGAGGTGGGAGAGGAAGATACATGCTATGTGTTTCCGAGCCAGATTCATCGATGGTAGAGCTTCCTGTGAATGGCTACTCCACTCGGCATTTGCTAACAGGACAATCCAGGTGTTGCCAGTGCTTTTTCTCTCGGAAAGAGCCCGGGGAAGAATTGGCCTATCAATCGCCCCTTGAGCTGGTAATCGACACTATACGCAAGTTTGACCCGCACCGGTTATCAAATGCAACTGGCACACCAAAGGGGGCAAATCCGTACCCATTGAAGACCTGTATCAACAAGAGTTCTACCGGTGTCTATTTCCCTTGTTGCTCGAAAACCAGATCGCGATGAATCCGGAATACCTCATTAGAACGGGTGATAGAAGCAGAGGGATCGATTTCCTGGGAGAGCAGAAGAAGTAGGGTTTGGAACTGCTGAGAAAAGGTGACCGCGCCAGACAACACATGAAGCGGTTTGAGGAAGACGGCGAGTACTTCTCATTGATTCGGGAGGAGCTGACACAGGACTATATTGTTCTGGATTTTACTAAAACCTCACCGCGGAAGCGTTATCCAGGTAATCAATCTCCTGTCAATGCATCATTCGAACAACCAAGTCTGACGCCTTCGGTGGAATATCGCGGCCACTTGTACCATACTGTGTTCTCCAAGGATTTCAAGAACGTACGCGTTATAGACGCCTCAGATCTGAGCGAATTTGAGGCCCTTGTTCTGGCAGAGAGTGCATCCTTTTTTCATTAAACCTACTCTTCTTCTGTTCTCTTACGAATATCTATCTAACAGAATTGGAGGTATATGCCCTTACTTCACAAAAGGTTTCTACAAGGTTAGAATCATGCAAGGCTTGTTGGAGTTTTGTTGGGTATTGGTACTGGTGGCAATGGGGTGAACTGGGTACTTGGGTCGGACGAAGTGGCAGAGATGGAAGAAGTGCATTCGGAGAAGAGGTTGAGGAATGAGAGGGCGGCTTACGAGAGCTTTCTGGGTAAGATAGAAAGATCTGGTTGAGCTGGAGGAGTATTTTCGCTTGACGAAACTGGTCTCTGCAGATACAGATGCAACGAATCATCCAGGAAACAGCTATCCGAAGTCGTAACTTTGGTGCTTTGCCAGTTCTACTTACAAACGTGCATGATACAGGAAGTGTAAAATTATTGCTATAGTAATAGACTACTAGTATGTATACGAGCTTACGGTGGGGCCTGATTATCCACTAATTTCCACTGTAGAACTGTAGAACTATAGAACCAGGTATAGAATTGTAGAGTGTCAAACAGAAGGAAAATGCCAGCAACTTTCAGTCAGCCACAACTCGGCGAACCGGTTCGTTTGCCCGAGTGTTGCGGGCTGGCTGAGATGCGTATCCTCAACACGTTCGTCAATCAAGGCATGAACTTATCACTAGTCTTGGCGTGGCCTTTTCTACCAATCGTTTACTATTGACTCTATGCACAATACCTTGAGGTTGGGCACGATGACTCAAACGGCTGGAGATGAATGATGCAGGCCTCAGTTTTCCTGCATACCGGTGTCACCATGGCTCTACACAATATGCCTCCCTAAGTACTTGATATCACGCACTGCATGCACTCCGCTGTAAGCCACAGTTCCTAACGGGGCCGTGAAGAATGACATGGTGCCAATCCGCCCCGACAACCTACTTGTATAGCTTCTGCACTTACAAACGGCATGACCGCCAAGTTCCCTGTCCTCTTCGCCCGGCAGTTTCTGTCCGGTTGATGAGACCTGCCCTGTGTATACTCTTGATGCTGCTTGCCCTACAATTTAGAGGTTAACCACTTTATACCCCAGTGCATATTGCCCAGTAGAGGACGGCCATGTCATCTTCGCAACAGCCACTGTTGATGGCCTTCTGTGTCGAGATAACCTTCTGGCGATTGTGGAGAGCTGAAACCACAACACTGCCTCCAAGCTGGAGATTGCCATCTGAGAGCAACGTGGGGTAAAAAGGTTGGGCATGAGCGATGTGCATCCCATGCGGCCATGCTAGGCTCTCCGGACTCACCTCTTGTCAGGGCATATCGTTCACTTCGCCATTGGAGAGCGAAGGGTGTTCAAATCATCGGGCTTCCTTGTCTTCCGGAATGGAAATATGGAGCTGAACATGGACTTCCCATACCTCGAGCTCACAAGCTATAGAGGTGGATGAAGTATAAAGGCACGAACATCCCCTTCCATTTCATCTACATTCGCATCAACTACGACGGTAACCAGCCATCCTAACTAGCTCAGGATATCAACAGACCAGCCAAATTCCAAACTACAACAACAACCACTCATTCGAGATGTCTGCTACCTACACCACCACTGCCATTCCGACGATGTCTCTCCAAGCCGCGCCCCTGCAGGCATCCGCGCAGCACGCCGGCTCCGACGACGAGCTCCTCCAACTTTTCCGCCAGGTGACCATCAGCGGCAGCAGTGCGCACGACGTCTCCGAACAGCAGATCAGGAAGGCCTTCAAGCAGGAAATCAGCCGCCCTCTGGGCCGCCAGGTGCTTGAGGCGTCCCTGAAGCAGGCAAACGCATGTCGCTGCTACCACTGGGAGTACTACGACCATATCAATGGAAATGTGACTATTTCTCGCGTTCAGCTGGGCTTCAAGTTGACCTCCTCGAGCATGGGGCAGTCTGTTTCTGGAGATGCCTATGGCTTCTTCAGGCCGAATAGCGGGTATATCAAGTACGTTGAGATGCCCCTTCCCTGTAGCTCTGAGATGACGGGTGAGTGCTAACGCGGTATTGCTTGCAGTGCCATTGTCTACTATGACAATCAGCAGGCTCTCCAGGGTAACCAGAGCGTAGAGGTCTACATGAATGATGGAGTATGATTAGACTCATTACCGAGGATACTTGTATAGAGAGTTACTAATATGTTCTGCAGGACTTCATCATCGACTTCAAGACCACCGACCAGTCTGACAAGCCCGTTGCCCGGATTGTCCAGAAGGCCTCGTCTTTCACCTTCCAAGGTGTCGACACCGGCGACGCGACCTGGTCTACTCAGTAGTCATGCAGCATGCAGGAATCATGATGCAGTATGCCGATTGATGGATAGTATGGGATGATTGGAATATATTGCCAGATGCTAGGATCTCGAGAACGCTATCCATTCTTATGCCAAAACGTGTCACGGACCTCTAGGTATACTTCGTAGTAGTATTCCATTTAGAGTAATGTAGCAACAAAGCCTGGCGGATCAGGCAACACCGACGCAATGCCGCTTCGGCCGGGACTATTCCCGATGAGGAAGGAGGCCCCTCCGGAACGCGGAGAGGCGAGGATCAGTTGAAACGTGACTAGAATAAGACTTGCTCCTCTCCTCTCCTCTCCTCTTTTCTCCTTTACTGTTTACTCCAGACTTTCTCGATGCGGGATATTCGCTGTATTCATGCAAGAGATGCGAAAAAGATATGTACTAACAACAATGATGAAGAACCCAGACCTGCCGGTCTGTCGCTCACAGGAAATGAAAATTCAACCGATATGACACCTTCGCGAATTCGCTGAGCAAGAAAAAAACAGAGGAACCCTACCAACCGTCCGAACCCAGTCGATGCTCTACTCCATCTTGAACGAGACTAACCGCGCCTTGATGGCTTCCTCCGGCTCGTTGGTATCTAGCTCCCGAAGGACACCGGAAGCAACGTCGAAGATCAATCCGTGAACCTGGAGGCCGCGGTCGTGTATCGCGTCCAGAACGACGCCCTTTTGCTTCAACATCTTCACCCCTTCCTCCACATTCAGTTCCACCAACTTGAGCATGGCTTGGTCCGGGGATAGCGACTGCAGTGCGGCCAGATTCTGCTGACGAATCTGACGCAGGGGCAGGAGCCAGGGATCGAGAATACCCAGCTGCTTGTTACCCATGGCAGCAGCGACACCTCCACACCCGGTGTGACCGCAGAGGACGACGTGCTTGACTCGCAGATGACGCACCGCATACTCGATCACCGCCGACGAAGATAGGTCACCGGCGTGCAGGACGTTGGCAATATTACGGTGGACGAAGACATCGCCGGGCTTCAGGCCCAGCAGGGTGGTCTCGGGACATCGGGAATCGGAGCAGCCAATCCAGAGGATCTCGGGTTGCTGGCCGACTGCGAGCGTGGGGAAGAGGTCGGGAAATTCCTGAGCGGTCTTGGCCGCCCATTGCTTGTTGTGGTCCAAAGCAGAGATGAAACGATCTGAGGGGATATTAGTACCGTTATGTGACCGGGCGAAACTGTCGGACGGTGACAGCGCGGAGGTGGAACAAGATCGGAATGTGCCAGTTACACCCTGTGCCACGCGAAAGGAGGGGGAGGGGCTGATCCCTGGGCGGCCTTGCAACTCCCATGTCGCCGTGAAGGACCGGGAAATTGAACGAGGCCGTGGGAAAAGCCTCGTAACGTTCATTTTGGGGCAAGGGCTAATGCGAAGAGAGAATGGATTTAATGACTCAAATCTTGCCGAGGGCGACGAAAGATAACGACGAAACTCAAAGGGGAAGGGGAAGAAAAGAGGGACAACACTGGATCAGGCCCGTTCACAATTGAGGCCAGAGGCAGCGCTCAATATGCGCATGAATATTACGGCCCAGAAGTGGAAGATAACCAACACGATAAGTGAACGGAGAACAAAAAGCGCTGGGGAGACTGTTGAGGCCGCAAGGAAAACCCGCCGCCACCCGTTGCAGCCCGCCAAGCAGAAGGAAAATATCCGACAGCGTCGCCAACGTACCTGTGGTAGCCATAATGAAGATCGAAACTGACCTGAATATCGCCCAAAAGTTTACAACTGAGATCTGAAGTGGGAGAAGCGAAGTCCAAGAGGGAACTGCTGTGGTGAGGCTTGCCTTATATAAGCACTGTGCCCGGTGAGAGTCGGCAACGCGGCAAGTGGCCAGACCTCCCCCCCTAAACTAATCTATTCTGGCCTGCGTGATTAAATGCTATCGACCTCTCGCTGTCCATTCTCCCGGTTGCATGATCGTGATTGCCGTTCTGATATCAACTTGGGCGGTATTTTCCGAGTGAATTCTTGACTTGCTGACCTCCCACGCTACCTATCCAGTCACGACAAACCCTCCTCGGTTGGGTCGAACGGGTCGGGTGGAATCCCGTGTGGGGAGGTTCCCGCTGCCACAATGCAAAGATAGAGACGAATACTGACGAAAAGGAGACCGATATAGTAAGAATCCACTTTTGTTCGAGAAATTTATCGCTCGGGTTTCTCTCGGAATTGCCCTGTCCTGCGACTCTCTTGCTCTATATACACATATCCATCCCTTGGTTTATTTTTGGATACTCCCCCCAGTCACTATATGCCAAACACCCGAAAAAGGAAATACACAAAACAAGACCATGCTGTAACCAGAAAAACGCTACGATTTTAAAATCGCTCATGAAGTGCCCCCGCGGCCGCCAACATTGGCCAACGCCTGCTTCTGATCGGCGCTGAGCCGAGCCACGGGCAGCGGACGAGCAGTCGACGAAGCGGGCGGTGCGGGCAAGAATCCCACGGCCACGAGGTAAGAGACGTATAATCCTACCAGCTCTTCCGTCACACCCGCGCCGGCCGACGCATCGACACCCGACCAGGCGGCATCGGCTCGCAGCGAAGCGGCCGCATACCTGTCGTCCAGCTCGGGAGCCTTGGTGTTGCTGGGAAGGTCCGATACCACGAAGTGGAACAATGGCATGCTAAAGGAATAGGATTAATTTTGTGATCGATCGAAGGGTTAAAGCGAAGAAAACTTACAGTGCATGCTGAGACTCCGGATCGTCATGCTCGCCACTGTTGACGTATTCCTCGAGCGCCGTGGACCAGGGCACGTAGTCGACCTGGGGTACCTGGTAGCCGTACAGCTGCAGGGCACCCAGGAACTGGTTGAATCGAAGCCGGGGGTGACCCGTCACCTGGGCCACTCCGATGGGCTTGCAGGCAGGCTGGAAGGCACCAGCAATCACAACGCGCGCCACGTGGTCCACCGGAACCATGTTGACGGTGTTGTGGATGTTCGGACGGGAAGAAAGCTGGATGCAGCCCTTGATCATTCGGATCAGGAAGTCATCCGTGTTCGTAGCTGTAGAAGATCATGTGTTAGCCCAAGACTCAAGTTTCTTCATATGTTCCTTTTTGGTCAAGGGGGTTGGAATTGCATACTTCCGGTTTGGGAGTCACCCAGCACGTATCCAGGACGCACCACGCTTCCCCTCAATCCTCTTCTGCCGGCCTCGCGGACAAGGTACTCGCTCGCCCACTTGCTCTGACCGTACCCAGTTCCCAGTCCGACGCTGCTGCCCTCCAGATCATCATCCTCGCTGATACCCGCTCCGCCGGCCGCGATGATGCGCTCGGACTCTTCGACGTAGTGGTCACTGTCGAGAACGCTGGTAGAGCTGACAAACGAAAACTGCTTGGGCTTGCCGGTGGCGCAAAGCTTCAGAGCGTCAATGGTGCCCAGCACGTTGGCCGGCTTGAGGGTGGAGTAGGGGTACACCCAATGGACCAGAGCACCGTTGTGAATCACGGCGTCCACGCGCTTTGTCAGGTCATCCCACAATGCCTCGGAGAGACCCAGACGGGGTTCTCCCAGGTTACCGCACACACATTGGAGGCGGCTGGTCCACGCCTCGTCCCAGAATCCGTAGGCACGGCAAGTGGATCGAATGCGGTCGAGCGCTTGCTGTTCGGTCTTGCCTCGAACCAAAGCGACAACCTTGGCCGAGGGAGACTTGCGAGTCAGCAAGTCGCGGAGGATATGAGCGCCCAAGAACCCAGTTCCACCGGTAAGAAAGACCGTTGGCTCACCCGCAAGGATGTCCTCGGTGCGCTCGGGGAACGACTGGGGCAAAGTGTCGACCAGCTTGCGAGCGTCCTTGGAGTATTCGTCGTTGGGTTGCTTGAGGGCCGCGGATGCTTCTGCGGCAGCGGCATCCTTGCTGTCACTGGTAGCGAATGAGTCGAGGCTTAGCAGACGATCAATCTCGCCGGCGAAAGCGCGGAGAGTAGGGCTGCGGAAGATCGCGTTCATGCTAATGTCGATGCCTCGCCACTTGCGACGGAGATCGAAGAACATCTGCTGGGCCAGAATACTGTGTCCACCAAGGTCGAAGAACGAGTCATCGGGGCCGATCATGCGAGCGGTGACGTTGGAGATGCGCTTGGCCCAGATCTGCGCGAGCTCTTGCTCAGTCTCGGAGAGCGCCTGCAGCACCGAAGATCTGCGCCGGGGCGCGGCCGCGCTGAGTTCTTCGGTGTCGGGGAATGGGAGCGCGGGCTTGTCGATCTTGCCGTTGGGGTTGAGAGGCATCCGCTTCAATGGGATGAAAACCGTCGGCACGGCATAGGTTGGGAGCTTGCTGCGAAGAAGCTCACGAGCGTCGTCGCGCAGAGGTCGGAAGCGACGGAGCATGCCGACCATTCCCTCCGCGGAGTCATCATCCTGGAGGCCCTTCTGTTCCAACCATGCGGCCCACTTGCTCATGTTCGGCACGATATAACTGACCAAAGTAGGCTCTTCGAACTTGTCACGACGCACCAAAGTGACATTCTCTCTCACCAAGGGGTGGCGCGACAAGTGGGTATCAATCTCGCCCAGTTCGATACGGAAGCCACGAATCTTGACCTGGTCGTCTGCACGGCCTGAGCATTCAACCTCGCCAGTGGGAGTGTACCGACCCAGATCTCCACTGCGGTACAGGCGATCCCTTGGGCCAACATAGAATTGCCTCCATGGCTCGGTTGAGGTCTGCGACTCGGCCTTGTCCTTCTCTGCCCAGACCTTAGGGTCCACAAACCAATTGTTGATGAATTTCTTCTGGTTCAGCTCGTCGGACCCTAGATAGCCTTCTGCAAGACCGGCAGCACGGACATAGATTTCGCCCACTTCTCCGACCGCGCAGAGACGACTGGGCTCAAAACGGTTGACAACCAACATTTGCACGTCAAGCATTCCTCGACCAGCAGGGATCACATCCTTCATGGTATCAAGGAAACCCTCGTGGCTCGAGTAACTGGGAATTTCGTAGTAACTGACGGCACGCTGGGTCTCGGTGGTACCGTACATGTTGACGATATTAACGTTCGGGGCCAAGCCCTGCAGCGATCGACAATCTCTCTTGATCAGGATATCACCCACGAAGAAAGCATGGTGGAGAGCAGGGAACTGCGCAGAAGCGCCGCCGACGAGAATCTGACCCATAGCAGGTGTAAGGTGGGTGACCGTAGCTCCGTATTCCTGCATCCACTCTGCAAGTCTCTCGTTCTGGATATCCTCACGCGCCGGGACCAATAGCTGGGCACCCAGGAAGAGAGGCGTGAAAATATCTCTCTGGATTGGGTCATGAGCAATACCACTGAGCATAGTGAATCGATCATTGGGGTTAAGCTTGAAGGTTTCGGACATCCAGGGGAAATAGTATGCCAATGAAAAGTGGCGACCGCGGACGCCCTTGGGTCTACCCTCCGAGCCAGAAGTGAACGACAGAGTAGGTGTCGAATCCGGACCAACGACAACACCAACAGATTGAGCTTTCAAGGGGACCTGGTTGGCCAGAACATCCTGGCCTTCCAGCAAGCCACCTCGCAGCGAACCGTCGTCCTGGAGGGCGAGCGCAGGGACCTCGGTCCGCAGCTGCAGGTTTTCATTGATGAATGATCGAACTTTGTCCGAAAGCTCACCGGAATCCTGCGTGGCCTTTTCGATGTTGATGAGCGCCCGAGGGCGGGCAACGTCCAGATATATGCACTGTCTCTCGGGGGGATAGGCAGGGTCGATCACAGAGAAGGTTGCACCGGCCTTCAAAATACCCATGACGGCGACCACGAGATCGACACCACGGTAGGCGTACACCATAACCACATCTCCTCTTTCAATGCCAGACTGGACCAGGTGGTGGCCCAGGATGTTGGATGCCTCATTGATCTGCTGATACGTAAACTCGCGGTGAGGAGATCGTTCAGACTTGGTTTCCACCACACACAGCTTCTCAGGGTGTTTCTTCGCGTTTTCAGCAAAGATATCATGGATGGCACCACGGAACTTCGACCAATTTAGATCGGCGGTGGGATCGGGAAGCAGCGCTTGTTGATCCGGAGTCATGAAGTCAATGCGCCCAATTGCCTGCTCGGGATTGTTGGTGGCATTCTCGACAATTCGAGAGAGCTGCTGGAGAATAGTGGCAATCCTTGCACTCGAAAAAAGTCTTTGGTTGTAAAATGCACCCAGCTCCGCTGCCGAGGACTCGCCGGACAAAGGCGCGACGTTCACAACCAAGTCGGTCGTCTCGAAGGTGTTTGCAGGGTATTCTTGGGATACAGCAGGGGCATCGTAGGCAGCAAAGCGGAAGAAGATGGGCGATCGTTCCGACTTGGTTTTCTCTTGGATATGTGATCGTAGGCTGCCTAACGGAACGATATCGGAGGACCCTTGGTTGAATGCCTGACCAACCATTAGCTAGAAACGCATGAAGAGACAGGGAATTGGAGGCATACAGCTTGCACTTTAGCATAGAGTTGGAGGAAGGTTTCCGACGACTCAATTGGAACCCTCAGGACAAACGGACGACCGTCTTCCCCGGAGCTGGTGCCGATGGCGATGTCTTCATCACCGGTCAAACGAGCGACTAGGACCACAAACGCAGTCAAGAAGACCGTGAATCCCGACGAGGAGCCGGAGACCTTCTGCAATTGTGACAGAGAGTCCTTGGAGATCTTAAGAGACTCGAAGGCCTCGATTGACCTCTTGGGGAGCTCCTGGTTCTGAGTATCGGGATAGTCTCGGGTGAGGGGGGAGACTGTGAGGTTCTGTAGGCGTTGAGCCCATCGTTCTAAGCGCTCCTGTAAGGAGGCAGATTCAACACCCATGATTGCAGCAGCACTGCCAATGGAATTGAGGGGAGGGACGGATGGAGAGAAGCGACAAGGTGGTTTCAATAATGGAGAAGCAAATCCATTTATTCAATGTATGTGAGTCATGAGGGGCAGAAGTTCCGATCTCGCTGCCCCTCACCGCCATGCCTGATCATGCAGGCATGCAGGCATACAGGCAGCAAGGTACCAAGGCATCAAGGCACCAAGGCAACTGTCCGTTCGCGTCGTTCCTTTTCTTGTGTTTCTGCCAAAGTCCGGGTCCAGCCACAAGGCAACGTCGCACTCGGTCCTATTCTTATCGCATAATCTCCCTGGAAGTCGTACTAGAGCCAACTAGTGGCTGACATTGAGACTGGCGAATTTCTTTTCCCGTCAGGTACGACTACACCTGCATCGGTCTCTTTTTGTTCTTTCTTATACCATTCATTGCAATGAATTGATTTCGATTCATCCGCACGGATGTTTATGAAAGCCTTTCACCGTATCTTCAATATCGACTTGTCAGACCATACACTCTTTTTCTTATTATAATACTTGACCGTTTTTCTTCTATGTTGGAAGGATTCCCGATTTGACCCCCTTTTGCCTTCTGTTGCATCCCCTGCATCATTCCCTGCACCTACTTTTCCCACCTCTCTCGTGCCCGACATACTTCGCGTCGGCGTGGGAGAAATTGAACCATAAACCATGATACCTCACCGCAGTACGGCCCTCGTTACGATCATCGTCTTCGTCGCTCTCCTCCTGGTTATCTTTTCCACCTCCCCGAGCTCAGTGGACGCTGCATCGGGCGCAGAAAAAGTCTCTGGTGCAGCCAAATATGTTCCTCACCCAAAACTCCCGTCACTGAAGGATTTCCATCTGCCTTCGTTTCGTCCTACCGTGCATACGCCGCCGGAGCTACAACCGAACAGCACCAGTGGGGAAACGAAATGGTTTGCGAACTGGGCGTGGCTCAACCCATTTTCCTCCGCGATTACACTGGACGAGAACCGATCTGTACTCCCTCCGCTGCGCCATCGGCCGTTTATTTACACATATTATGAACCAAACAAAGGGAATGATCAGAATGAGGAGAATGCGGATGCTCAGCTGTTGCTTGCCTGGCGCCGAGCCTGGTTTGCCCAGGGGTTCCGCCCTATTATTCTTGGCCCCGGAGAGGCGATGAACAACCAACTGTACGAGCTTGTGCAACCCTTGAAGCTGCAACATGATTTGAAAGTGGAGTTGCTCCGGTGGCTCGCTTGGGGTCATATGGGTGATGGCTTGCTTGCCGATTGGCGCTGCTTCCCCATGGCCAGATATGATGATCCGTTGCTGTCGTCTTTGCGCTTGGGAACCGATCCAGCTTTTATCACTAGGTTTGAACGCATTGACAGTGCACTATTCGCGGGCGAGAAATCAAAAATCAATGAGGCAATCAAAGAAGCAGTCAAGAAGATTGACGAGAACTCCAAATCTATGTTGGACTTAGTGCCCAAGGAGTTCTTCAGAAGCGAACAGGCAAACTCGTTGGCCTTCTACGACTCCGCGACCGTCACAACCAACTTTCCCGTGCTGGCTGAGCAAAGCGTGAAATCTGCTACCACTGGCCGACTCGCCCTGGTTGACCTGATCAATTTCCATCTACACAATACTTTTCAAAACTCTTTCCCCGCCGGTATCGCCGTCCTAAAGCCCTTCCCGGAGCACACCACCGCTCTCGTCGAACCCTCGCTACGCCTTGCCAAAGCCCTTGCTCAATGCTCGAAATCTCCCGTGCCCTCTTCGTGCCCTCCCAATCTACTGAAGTGCCGCCCCTGCGAGTCCGCGAAGCCCATGCAAGTTAGTCAACCGGCGACTTATCGGAACACAACGCGCGTCTTCACTATCGGAACCCTCCCTCACCCGTATACTCTCATTAGCTTGCAACAGAACTCTGCGGAGGTTACCACTCGACACGTTCGCCGGGAGACGGAGCGCGATAATTGGCTGAAGGCCATTACCAAGGATCAGCTAGGACCTGAGCTGGGTGGATCATCGCGGGCCGTCGTGTTCAAGAAGGCCGTCGCCGATGACGGAGCTATTGGAACGTCATTATGGATGACGGTCGAGTCGATCCCCGCGGAGGCCGGCCAGGCCCTTCCGTCAGAGCTGCTGGACGAACTGGAGTGGCAATTGGGATTCAAGATCCCGCGGATTGGGAACGTGGATGCGAAACATGAGGGCGACACCAAGGAATCCATCCAACATGCTAACCCCAGCCTGCAGGGCGTCGAAAAGGAATATGATCTTATCCGAACGGCTCGGGAGATCTTGAAAAGCAAGGAAACCAACCGGATCAACATCAAAGATGTTGCGGAGGCTTGGAACCTCGCGGATACCGAAGTATGGCGGTTCGTGAGGGCGTACCGGTTTGTCTCCCTGCTTGTTTTCCCGCCCCTTATGTTGCCCGAGAAGCTGACCAAATGGTATTTATCTTCTTAGGGCACGCAGTGTTGTCGAACGCAAGAAGTGGGAGGAGGATGAGAAGGATTTCGTCGGGGCCCGGTTCAAACCATGAAGCCTTGAGACGTTCTAGATTTCTTCTTTTCCGTTAGGATCCATTTCTCCCTTCATTTTCTTCGCTGGGTGTAAATTTTTGTTATATCATCATCACTATATCATTGGGAGCATTTGGACCGGCGTTTGATGTTCGACTCTTTCTTGTTTTGTTTTCCCTGCGGATATTTGGAATATCACATGACCAGTGGGCACGTGCCCCGTGAACGGAGATAATTACATAATACATTGCACCCGCCAATCAGAGACCGGGGATTGGCACCGATTGATTAGTGCCGCCGGATTCCGCCTCTGTCGGGGGGTGGCGATCCCCGCACGCCGATAACGATAAGCGGGTCGTCTTTAAAGCTGCTTCCTCCTTCTCCTCCCTATCATTACGGCTTGGTATATGACCTGCCATTCTGTTCTCTGCGTGGACTATCCTGTTCTATACCTCTTCTCATTCTATGACCCCGGTCTTATATACCTGTCCTTCCACTAGCAGTTTCATAATATTTACTCCACCTTCGCCACCCTCCTTCCTTGGCAGGGACCGTGACCCCTTTGAACTCCCAAGTTAAAGTCTACACAAGATGGCCCCTGGCATCTTAGAGACTCCGGCTGCGGTTGCTGTTCCTGAGAAGGTGGGCTCGCTGGCCCAGCTGACCGAGGACTGGGATGATACCATCCGGTTCTATCTTAACGGGACCAAAGTCATCCTCGATTCGGTTAACCCCGAAGTTACCCTCCTGGAATATCTGAGGGGAATAGGATTGACGGGGACCAAGCTGGGGTGTGCGGAGGGAGGCTGTGGTGCTTGCACGGTGGTATGTTCAGGCCCCATCTTTCCTCTACGTCGCTCGGGAAATAACCGATTTTGATAGGTGGTATCGCACACGAACCCGACAACCAAAAAGCTCTACCATGCATCTGTCAATGCCTGCATTGCTCCTCTTATCAGTGTGGATGGTAAACATGTCGTTACAATCGAGGGGATTGGGAATGTGAAGAACCCCCATGCTATCCAGCAACGGTTGGCGGTGGGCAACGGAAGTCAATGTGGGTTTTGCACTCCAGGGATCGCAATGGTAAGCTCCTTCCGGCGGTAGGTGGTATGGATACTGTGACAAAATTTAACTGGCTTGGTAGAGTCTCTATGCTCTCCTGCGCAACTCCCCCGAGCCTTCAGAACACGCGGTCGAAGAAGCTTTTGATGGAAATTTGTGCCGTTGTACGGGATATAGGCCTATATTAGATGCTGCCCAGAGCTTTAAGGCCAAGACCAATGGATGTGGGAAATCTACTTCTAATGGAGGGGGTGGCTGCTGTATGGAGAAGCCGAACGGCGCAGGAGGATGCTGCAAAGGCTCATCGGAAAGCACAAACACCGATCCCAACGCTCCAACGTTCACACCCCCCGAGTTCATTAAATACAATCCTGAAACTGAATTGATCTTTCCCCCTACGCTTCGAAAGCACGAGTTCCGGCCGCTGGCATTTGGCAACAAGAGAAAGAGATGGTATCGACCAGTCACCGTGCAGCAGCTTCTGGAAATCAAGCATGTTCACCCAGACGCAAAGATCATCGGCGGAAGCACCGAAACACAAATAGAGATCAAATTCAAGGCACTGCAATACCGTGCGTCCGTTTACGTTGGGGATATCCAAGAACTGCGCCAGTACTCACTGCATGATGACCACATGGAAATCGGAGCTAATGTCTCGCTTACTGATTTGGAGACGATTTGTGATGAAGCTTTAGAGCGGTTTGGGCCCGTCAGAGGCCAAAACTTCACAGCGATCAAGAAGCAGCTTCGTTACTTCGCAGGCAGACAAATTCGAAATGTGGCGTCACCAGCAGGTAACTTGGCCACTGCTTCACCTATTTCTGATCTAAACCCAGTTTTCGTGGCGACCAACACGGTCCTTGTGGCTAGGACACTCGGCGAAGAAATTGAAATTCCCATGGGCCAGTTTTTCAAAGGGTATAGAACCACTGCGCTTCCCCCGGACGCCATCATTGCGAGCCTGCGCATCCCGATCGCTGCCGAGAGTGGTGAATACATGCGGGCCTACAAACAGTCGAAGCGAAAGGATGACGATATCGCCATAGTCAACGCAGCTTTACGCGTATCGCTTTCCTCAGCTTACGATGTGAAGAGCGTAAATCTTGTTTTCGGAGGTCTTGCTCCAATGACGGTATCAGCACGGAATGCAGAGGCCTTCCTAGTCGGCAAAAGATTTCTGAATCCCGCCACACTTGAGGGTACAATGGCAGCCCTGGAAAAAGACTTCGATTTGAAATTCGGCGTCCCCGGAGGCATGGCGACGTATCGCAAGTCCCTCGCTCTTGGATTTTTTTACCGATTCTACCACGATGTTTTGGCCAGTATGGAAGTCAAGGATACGGATGTTGATTATGACGTTATTGCTGAGATTGAGAGGGCGATTTCGTCCGGAGAGAAAGACAACGAGGCGTCGGCAGCGTATCAGCAGCGAATTTTGGGGAAGGCTGGTCCTCATGTCTCGGCATTGAAGCAGACCACTGGAGAAGCCCAGTATACGGACGATATCCCTGTGCAACAGAACGAAAAATTTGGTTGTATGGTTCTTTCGACGAAGGCGCACGCCAAAATCATTAGCGTGGACCCCACAGCAGCTCTCGAAATTCCTGGTGTCTATGATTATGTAGATCATAGAGACCTTCCAAATCCGCAGGCCAATTGGTGGGGTGCTCCGAAGTGCGATGAGCAGTTCTTCGCAGTCGATAAGGTGAACACTGCTGGCCAACCTATTGGCATGGTTCTTGCGAATACAGCGAAAATTGCCGAGGAGGGTGCGAGAGCTGTCAAGGTCGAATATGAAGAATTACCAGCGATCCTAACAATCGAAGAGGCTATCGAGGCCCATTCATTCTTTGAGCACTTCCGCTTCATAAAGAAAGGTGATCCGGAAGACGTTTTCAAAACGGCCGACCATGTTTTCACTGGTGTATCCCGCATTGGTGGGCAAGAGCACTTTTACCTGGAAACTCAGGCCTGCGTTGCAATTCCAAAACCTGAGGATGGGGAAATGGAAATCTGGAGTGGGACGCAGAATCCTACCGAAACGTAAGATTCTCAAGTTCTATTCCGTTCAAGAATAACTGCTGATTGCTCCTATAGACAGACGTACGTTGCGCAAGTCACCGGCGTCGCGCAGAATAAAATAGTTTCGCGCGTCAAGCGTCTTGGTGGAGGATTCGGTGGCAAAGAGACACGATCCGTTCAGTTGGCAGGAATTTGCGCGACTGCAGCAGCGAAAACAAGGTATCCGGTCCGATGTATGCTCAATCGTGACGAGGACATTGTCACCTCAGGACAACGCCATCCCTTCCTTTGTTATTGGAAAGTCGGGGTGACCAAGGAGGGCAAGATTCTTGCCCTAGATGCGGATGTGTACGCCAATGGCGGCCACACGCAGGATCTTTCTGCCGCAGTCGTGGAACGAAGCCTGTCACACATCGATGGAGTCTATAACATCCCTAACGTACATGTTCGAGGTCGCATCTGCAAGACAAACACGGTGTCGAATACCGCATTTCGCGGATTCGGCGGTCCTCAAGGGCTATTCTTCGCCGAGTGCTACGTCAGCGAAATCGCAGACCACCTCAATATCCCTGTTGAGAAAGTCCGCATGGATAACATGTATCAACCGGGCGACAAGACTCATTTTCAGCAGGAATTGAAGGATTGGCACGTTCCGCTGATGTATCAACAAGTTTTGGAAGAGAGCTCATACGCAGAACGGCGCAAAGCAGTAGAGGAGTACAACAAGAACCACAAATGGTCCAAGCGTGGAATGGCGATTGTCCCTACCAAATTCGGGATTTCCTTCACGGCCTTGTTCCTCAATCAAGCGGGAGCCTTGGTCCACATTTATCACGACGGAAGCGTCCTAGTTGCTCATGGAGGTGTTGAAATGGGCCAAGGGCTGCACACGAAGATGACTATGATTGCGGCCGAAGCTTTGGGAGTTCCTCAGGACGACGTGTTTATTTCTGAGACTGCCACGAACACCGTCGCTAACACTTCTGCCACTGCTGCCTCTGCCAGCTCTGATCTCAATGGCTATGCCATTTTCAACGCATGCGAACAAATCAATGAACGTCTAAAGCCGTATCGGGAGAAGATGCCCGGCGCATCTCTGAAAGAGCTGGCAGGTGCGGCCTACTTCGACCGCGTGAATCTGTCGGCACAGGGATACTACCGCACGCCTGATATTGGCTATGTCTGGGGCGAGAACAAGGGCGCAATGTTCTTTTACTTCACTCAGGGAGTCACAGCCGCCGAGGTTGAAATCGACACCCTAACCGGAGACTGGACTCCTCTGAGAGCCGACATCAAGATGGACGTCGGACGCACTATCAACCCTTCTATAGACTACGGACAGATCGAGGGAGCATACGTCCAGGGCCAAGGGCTCTTCACCACCGAAGAAAGTCTCTGGCATCGTGCCTCCGGCCAAATCTTCACCAAGGGTCCCGGAAACTACAAGATCCCAGGCTTCCGCGACATCCCTCAGGTTTTCAACGTCAGCCTTCTGAAAGATGTGGAATGGGAGAATCTCCGCACCATCCAGCGGTCTCGCGGCGTTGGCGAACCTCCCCTATTCATGGGCAGCGCGGCCTTCTTTGCCATCCGCGATGCACTGAAAGCTGCGCGAAAGCAATGGAACAACCATGAAGTTCTCAGCTTACAGAGCCCTGCAACCCCCGAGCGGATCCGTGTCAGCTGCGCGGATCCCATCATCGAACGCGCACGGGTGAAGCCCCAGGAAGGAGAGAAGAGCTTCTTCGTGGAGATCTAGGCCATGTCTTTTGAGCGTTTTTCTTTGATTATCGAATTTATATATTACCGTTTGTAGGTACATGCCTACCACTGTCACGACTTTCACGAATCTGTTTTGCTGCATAGTCCGCGGCCCAGCGTTCTTTTTGCGACTGAGACTGCCTGTATCATTTGCACTATTTATATCTTGGATGTATTTTCGGGAAGTCACTTGTATTTATCTAGCGGCTTTCAACACATTGGTAATGAGAGCAAGCCTTCGTATTCATGTATTCATGTCTAAGAATCATCTGGAATATTCATCTATGAAAGACACCGGCGTAGAGACGGCAGTAGCAACATACATCGGAAAATTCTTAACTAACAAGCAGAAAATGCAGAATGCGACGCCAGAAATAGAAATTAAAGCAGGCTAAAATAGACAAACGATATGTAGAAAAGAAAAGAGAAAAAAAAGAGGAGTAATATTCATCGTTCCAAATCAAACAACCCGTTTCTCCATGCCATATTCGACATAACTACTTCCGCGCTGGCTGACCTCTCCGTCCGCCTTCAACGCAGAGCCGTAATTCCTCTGACCTGCAAAGCCTAGTTTCTCATCGTCGTACTGGCTCAACTCGTTGCTACTGCCACCTGTGGCCGCCGGTGGGGAAGGTTCATATTTGGGGGCCGGCTGGGCCCTCGACGCAGCATAGGTGTCTATACTGTGGGCTTGAGGGTTCGGGATCGCCGTCAGCGGCACATCGATGAATCCGTTCTGATCGGGTTGAGAAGGATAAGGGGCTGGTGCGCCACCGCCGTCGCCGCGACTGCGCTCTCTTTTCCAGAACAGTGTCAAGGCGCGAATGAGGCCGAAGAGGACGTTGAGGAACCAGACGAGAAGAATGCAAGAGGCGATGATGGCTTCGGTGCGGATGCCCTCCTCGATTTTCTTGATCACGCGGATAATCACCTCCGTGATTTTGTTGGAGGTAGAGTCTCCTGTGTCGGCGAGGAAGCTGTTTGAGGCATCGCCGTCGTCGGATATGCTATCCTGGGCACCGCGTGAGAATACATCGCTGGGAAGGAGAGGGAAATCGATGTGTGCGTGGTCGTGGACCCAGGTGAGAGCCTTTTGTACGGACTCGACTTTCAAGCCAATGAGGCAGTGGAAGACGTCCTGGAGGGGCTCGATGAGGATAGTATCGCCGAAAGTATCATTGAGCACGCCCGTGGTCTTTTCGACGAAGGCGTCGAGTGTGTCGTTGACAGCAGTAGTGCTAGTGTTGACCCAACCGAGAATGTTGGTGTTGAGGTCGTGGTTCATGTCGCCGATGACCCCGTTTGCGTCCTTGGCCCAGGTGGCGGAGGTGCTCTCAAGTTTGGTGACGACCTTGTCAGCAAACTGACCGACTTCGGTCGTTAGCTCTGGCACAGTCTTCTGAACGGCACGCAACAAGATGAATTGGCAGAGACACGAAAAGAGACCGGCGATGGCAAGGCAGAGGACGAAGAGGGCAGGTGTGGAGGTGGCGTAGGCCACGACCCAGCGCACGAGGGTTTGTCGCCGGCTGTTACTGAATCTGCTGGCGGCTTTGATCCCTGCAGCAGAGCTGTACGGGGAGGAGACTATGTAGACGACGTCCATGGGGTCGTGGGCATCTTTACGTACGAGCTCGGAGCGTTCTCTCATGGATCGCCAGCGACGGATCTCGTACCAGGCCATTGGGAGACAAGCCAGCGTAGCGGCGATTACGAGCACTGCAATGAAGATCTTGCGGGCCGTGTCGACAAGACCAGCAACGTTGTCAAAGAACGAATTGATGCCGTTATTGTCGTTGCAGAAGGTCATCTTCTCCTTCGCGGGAACGGGGAGAGCGGAACGATCGAAAGTGTAGTTGCTTAAGGACCCGTTGATGAGATGTTTGACTTCCTCAAAGGGCAAACGTAAAACGTTCTCAACAAACTTGCTGACTTCATCGAAAGTGGGTATCGAGCTGTTGACCTTGTCAATGGTGGAATTAATGGATCCCGGGAGCTGAAGATGTGAGAGCTTATCGATGTCGTCGCCGAAATCGATTTTCGGAATGGCATCCCCTCCTCCTAATGCACTCGTTACGGTGTTTATGCCGTCCGCGAATTTATCTACAGCTTTCTGGAATTTGGCGCCTGCCTTCTCGATATCGTCTCCGATTGACTTGAGTGTAGAGTTCAAAAAGTTGGTAACATCCTGTACCAAGCTGAGCGCGAGATGAGCGCTGCCGCGGACGACCATCGTGAAAAGACAGAGGTATGTTTGGTACATGACGTTGATGAAGAAGATGACCAGCTCCTCGACTCCTGTGATGGTGAGCATGAGCATCGACTTAAGCCCACGGACAGCTGTCTCAACTGAAGAGGATGTCATCTCATTGACTCCCCGCGAGAGGTAATGGGGCATAGAAGCCATGGAGCTGCCCATCGACTCAACAGAGGTACACGCTGACAGGGCTTCGCGTTTTGCACCGTCCATGTCGGAACGCATGCCAGCAACAGCTATCAGGACTCGTGCGAGCACCAGTAACAATAGTATTGTCCATCGATTCATCCAAATCTGGGATAGGCGAGCTCGCAGGCCGAGATAGGGTGTCATTCCATCAGGGTGTAGTATAACACGCCCGGGGCCACGGTTCGGATCATGGGCTCCATATGGCGGAAGCAGGGGGAATATCGATCGACCTGGCCTTGAGAAGATCATGATGAAATGCTAGGATAGCGAATGTACAATGTCGTTAGGAAGGAAAAAAAAGGGGAGGGATAAAGAGCGCCTGTTGGGCAGCTTTCAAGATAGTTCGGTCAAAGAAGGTAACTTTTATCGAAGAAGACGCGGGGGAAAAAATAAAAATAATGTTTTCAAATGGCTGGCCAGCAGCAGGTTTGACTCCAATCGTAGAATCCAATGATTGGAAGAGAAAAAAAAATTAGGTCATATTCAAATGTGTGCAAGAGTATAGAGAAAGAAGATGGTACACTGAGAAAGAGAAAGAGAAAAGAGAATGAACTCGTAGGTTTTCAGAATGTAAAAACACCCCCAGAAAGTACGGGAGCAATATCTCAATATGACAAGGCCGACAATACAGGCAGGGTCCTACCTTTATGGTCAAAAAGGCTGGGTCCTCAAACAAACAAACCTTAGGCCCACCGTGTGAATGCAAATGAAACCCAGCAGAGGCAACAAAAGCCGCTATTGAGGGAACTGGGCATTGATCCACTTCAACACCTTCAATGCCCAAAATAAACCCATGACTGGGTCGTCTGCAATAGCTTTGTTTCATCTGGCGCGATGTCTTTGTCGGCGGCATCTTCTCAGTGGCCTTCTTCAGGGCGCCTAGAGAGCCAAATATAGCCTCCCAAGATCGGCGCTTAGCATGCTGTCGTGGTGGTTATCCTATAGCTCCATCGTTCGCAGGTCGCATAGTCTGTGCACTTGTTTCGACAGTTATTTTAAATAAAAGCAATGGGTTCCACTGCTTTGTGTGAGGGAGGTGAGGTGAGACCTAGGGAATTCTCAGTGAATGGCTCATTGTTTAGCACTTCTGCAGCATTCCTTGTTCCATTTGGCGCCGGGACGCTAGAGGTTCGATGGTGGCCTAGTACTTGATTGGGTAGGAGTGGCTGTTGGGAATATTTAGCTTCCAAAATGGTGGCCTCCAGGGGATAGGAGGCGATGATGGCGATGGAGGTGAATAAGGGGGAAAGAGAAGGAAGACGATGAAGCACCGGCAGAAACATAAAATAAAACATGGCGTGTCAGGGCAGGTCCCTGTCACGTGATGGCTGCACGCTTCGTGTGTTTGGGTCCAGACTCCAGACCAGGCAGAATACGATGCTTTTTGCGTATAATATTATGAAGAGGGCCTATTTGCATAAAATAATGCCCCGAGAAAGTACATATTGCCTTCTATAATAGGGCAGATAGAATCAACCACGCGACAGTTGAGCCGGATATATACTTAAGTTCTGTCTTGTAGGATTGACCAGTAAACAATCGGAAGAGCAGCAGTAGATACTACCCAATCTATGGAAAAATAGAAGGAGTGAAAATAACGATGGCTCATAGGTTGGTAGAGCATAAATTACGATCAAGCCAGATCTTCCTGTCTACAACAACATCTTCCTAGACGAGACCCTGGATTGTAGGAAGAACCGTTTGAAATCTTAGGCCATAGTATATGTGAACCTGCGTAATAAATCTCCAATTCCCTGCCAATACAAGCCAAAGATTTGGATTCAAATGTTTGGTCGTAGGTAGACACCAGGCTGTTATTGTATCGCGAGACCCGCGTAATGGCCCCGTATGGCCTTCACCATAACGATCGCCGCGGCGATGAGGACCAAAGAGGTGAAGCAGAGCCCCTCTGTAGCCTTCACGTTCCCTTTCTCAAACATCCTTCTATCTGTTGCCCTGTGTGAACTGCAAAGCGAAATCGTGAACCCTCAAGGCCGAGATACAACCCTGGCTAACGGGAAGATACCTGCAAAGAACATAGGTGCCTATTCTTGTTCCTGCATTAATGTTAGGATGTTGCTAATAAGAAATCTTGCTAAAGAGCCAAGCTTACCGTGAGACTGGTTGCATTTGAGCCATTCGCGAATCTCCTTCATCATGATGACCATTCAATACAAAGACCGTGGCGCTTCTGCTGGTGTAGGGGGCAAAAGAAAGCCTGAGAAGCAGTTGAGGAAGACCACCGGAAAGAAGACAGCCGAGAAGCAGAGCACTCTCCAGGGAGTATTTCCTTTGCCCGAAATGGAGTACCTTTCGCAGGCGAGCGAGGCGGTGATTGGTCTCCCAGCGTGCCTTCGTGGCCTCGATTTGCACGAAGTGAAGTCTTCCAGTAACGGATTCCTACTTCCCCAGCAACCTGCCCAGCCCACTCCTCTTGCATCTGTAAATACAGAGAAAAATCAGGCTACAAGTCTCAGAATCAGAATTGATCTGATGAGTGACAAAATCGATTGCCCTGGTGAGCCTATACCTGCTATTTTCTAGGATTCCTAATCGACTGGCGATTCAGGACGAAATGCTAACTTGGTTTCTGGTAAATAGACCAGCAACAGGAAGCTCCAACATCCACAGAGTCAAAATCTCGCTTGGATGCTCTTACTCTCCTGCGTGCTCGAACAGCCTCTCGCTCATCTCCGACTGAGACATCCAGCTCAATGGACTCGTCTCTTCAGTCTGGCGCACAGAGCCATGCCAGCGATAACTTACAACCCAATGACCGGGTAACCACAGAGGAAACAGCTTCTTTGAAGAAGGGTAAGAAGAAGAAGAAGAGCAAGAAGAAGTACAAAAAGCTCGATCTCGCCTCAGTTGCGCCTAATCTTAGTTCCGCTCCCCGCCGAAGGGTTCCTGTCAGTTCCAGTGGCCAGTCAAATGTGCAGATTCCAGTGTTCCAGCCCCCGGACGCAGGTGGCCCCAGCAAGACTTCTTCGACTTCGGCGTATAGCAAGAGCAGCCACAACGTTGACCCGTCTCCGTGCAGCAAAGACACCAAGCCCGTGGACTATGCTGCTGCTGTCAAGGGGACCAATTGGCAGGACAAAACCGTGTCGTCGGTCGAGAAGAACCCTCAAGTCAAGAATCTTCCAGCCAACCTGCTGGCAACTGAGATAACCGATGAGAAGGACGGCGAGACTTGTGATGTGCCGATAAGCCAGTCGAAGTCTGCAAAATCAAACAAAAAAGGAAAAAGACGCGTTGCCGAAGTCAACCCAGTCACCGGCGAGGAGGTTCCAACAGATCCTCAGAGCAATGATTCTGTGCCAGAGAGCGATGATACCACTTCCAACATTGTCCAAGGAGTGGATAACATCCCCTTCGAATCTGGAACCAACGAGTCCTCAGCTGCCACAACCGCAATTTCGACTCCGCCTCCTCGCCCATCTCAGTCCTTGCGCAGAGGTTCCGAGATTCACACGAGAGAAAAATTGTCCCCTATACAGGAAGCAGGTGACAGTGATGTTGATAACAAGAAACAGACGTCCGAAACCCGCAGCCTTCTTACAAGCACACCTAAGTCGTCGGCCACCGTCTGGAGTACCCTTGCACCACAGGCCACGCCGTATAGCGAAGAATCCGCCAATGAGTCTAAAGAGACTGGAAATCAACGCCAGGAAGACCCTGGCAGGTCGTCTTCTTCCGCTGCTAGCCATGCTCACCCGGGGTCGCCTGCTGGAAGCGAGATGTCCACTCCGGCCGCAACAAGCACCCAAGGGAGTGTTTCGACACAAAAGCCAGAGGGCTTTTTCTGGCAACTCGACAGCCACGGGTTCCCCTGCATAAAGCCCGGGTGCGATAAACGCTGTAACTTGTGGGACGGAGTAACTGTGATTTGTCCCAGTTGTGGCCCGTACTCCGAGGTCCGTTACTGCTGCAAGGAGCACCTGTTCGATGATGCCAAATGGCACTGGATGTATTGTGGACAGATGACCTTTGAGCATCCCTGTCGAGAATCATCAATTCCCCGTCAAGTAAGAGAGGGTCCAGTTATGGTTCCATGCCTTCACGCGTACGACACCCCCGAACGTCATCGGCAAGCCGTGCGTTTCAGCTCAGACGCTCGCACAGGAGATTATTTCATATTCTCAGATTGGGCAGATTTCGTCGATGCCGGTTTTCCCGAGGACAATTTGGAAAACCGTTGCACTTACAGAGTCGTGTACGTGATCAAATTTGATGATCCAGAAGAGAAAGATCGCTTCCGTCGCGTGCTCGCCACTTGTCTTTATAGTAGGTCGCAGTGTTGATTCCAGCTTTTGAATCCATAGCAGTTATACTGATTCAGTACTTTGATGCAGTGACTCTCGACGTTCACGAACTGGTGGACTACTTATTTCGACTGATCCGAGACAAACTTCGCTTAGAAGGCGCTGCCCAGGAGTTGGAGGTGGCACTCAAGTATCAGTTTCATTCTGAGTTCAATGTGACCATCCAGGAGAGGATTACTGGAGAAAGACATGCCTGCGAAACGGACTGGAATGGGAAGAACCGTCGTAACTGCGCTGACGCTGTCTGTCGAGGTGAATATCGTCGACTGCTGGGCTCTCCCTCCGGAAGAGGACATAGCCAGTTGCTTGACCACCTCGAGGGAACGTACTGGATGCTGCGAACCGCAAGAACGACTCATCCTACCGTGTCCAGCATCGTCGACCGCATGCGAGGAGAGGGATTTGACCAGGTAGCGGACGAGGATCGGCGCGTGTTTCGTCGCGGAGAGGGCTGGGATGGAGCCGGTACAGGGGAGATGGAAACGGAGGGTAAGAACGCTTAGCTTTAACTTCGGATTGCTACAAGGACTGGAGTCACCGGTGATTGCTTGTCCACTGGCGTTTTCTCATTCGGTTTGTACATTCAGCTTTCTCCTTCGAGCCTCTTTCTCGTTTCTCACAAACGCTTGGGCTATGTTGCGATTCGTTTAGAACCATCTGAAACTTTCACATTTGTTGGAAAGTACTGGTTGGACTTTGTACCGTTAGCACATAGTCTGAGGCTGCGAGGGTGATGGTGGAGGGAGAGAAGGCAAACGGTGGTGATCTAGAATGAATGGGTTCGCGAGGAGTGGATGTAGAATACCAGAATAGTAAACTTGAGTAGCCAAAAAGAACCTTTAACCAAAATTTCTATTTTGTAGGGTTTGCCATTCTTTTTGATAAACTGTTCAACAGATTCTATATATCCTACCTGTAGCCCGGGGCCCGGCCAACCAGTTATTGACACGCAATGTATGTAAAATTCCGAGAAAGGCTCCATTGTCGATTGCTTTACTGCACAATGTACTTCTTCAAGCCACGTAGCCTCTCCTTTGCGGTTTCCAACACGTCGTCATTTTTACAGACGGCAAAGCGAAGGTAATCCTCCGCAATATGGGCGTTCGCATCGGTATAGAATTCAGTCGGAGGAATCGCTGCCACGCCAACCTCGTGAATTAGGAACCAGCAGAGCTTGAAATCGCGAGGGCGATTGGCAACGTGGGGTGGGAAAGGATAGTCTTCGGGGAGCTTGACCGATGCCATGTTTGCGAGAACGAAGTAGCCACCTTCGGGATCGGAGTACTATATGGTCGATCGTTAGAGGGACGCACCACCGAGAAGCGCAGGAGAGGTAAAGATACTCACGGGGATCTTCAGTTCGTCAAACACTTGGCAGAACCGCTCTACCTTGCTCTTCATCTCAGTTCGGCTCGCGTCCCAGAAGCCTACCTTGTCGGCCTGTTCAAAAGCGACAGCTGCGGCTTCCTGGAGCGGGGACACGCTGCTGTAGCAAATGCGAGTATGCGCGCCTGCAACATACTTGATCAGGTGCTCCGGCCCGATCAGATACCCAACACGCCAGCCCGTGGCATAGAAGGCCTTTCCAGCCGAGCCGACGGTGAGGGTGCGCTCGTAGAGCTCGGGCGACAAGGTAGCAATTCTGGTAAACGGCACGTAGAAAAGACGATCATAAACTTCGTCGGAGAGGATGATGAGGTTATGCTTGATGCAAAGATCTCCGATCCGCTCAAGCTCAGCGCGAGAAAAGACCTTTCCAACGGGGTTATGGCTGTGTCGTTTGTCAGTATGCCGGCAGGAAGAATGGACGCATGTCGCTCACGGTGAGTTCAAGACCTAGATGGAAGAGTTAGGGCTGTATTCACGGCAAGTACTATTCGGGAGGCTTACGATCATCTTAGTCTTGGAGTTAATAGTGTTTTCCAGCTCCTCAAAGTCGATGGTCCATTCAGAGGCAGGAGATGTTCTGGTGGCTCCATCCTTAGGCGGATGAAGAGGCACATATCGGATAGTGCCACCGGGCATCTCAATGTTGCTAATATATCTTTCCCAATCTGTCAGAACAATGACCTCCATGATCGCATTGCGCAGACCTACTGGTCGAAGAAAGGCTCGAAGATGATGACCTCATCCCCGGGTTCAATAAATCCCATGAATGCACTCAGCATTCCTTCGTTTGCTCCCGTTGTGATCGACACTTCGGTGTCAGGGTTCAGAGTTCGACCGAAGAACGGGGAGTACGCATCGGCGATGGCCTTCTTCAGGCGAGGACGACCCTATGGTTACCATGAGCAGACGCTCGACCGCGACATGATCCTAGGATCCCAGCTGATATTTGTACCTTGGTAGGAGAGTATTGATTGCATTCCACTCGGTCAAGGGCATCTTTCGCAGCATCGATGGCAAATTTAGGAGGGTTATATCCACTGCATCCATGAATACATTGATTAGCATGTGAAAGCAAATTCCCTACGGAGAATTATCCCTTGCACTCACAAGAACCCCTGGCCCATATTCACAATGGGCTGGACCGGAGAAGCAGCAGCAGCTTCATTGACAATTGACCTACGGGCTAGTTAGGAAAGCATTCTACAGTACTATTTCCCTGAAGACATTGCGTACCAGACGTCCTGTCGTTGACCAGCAACCCTCCTCGCCGGTTGAAAAGGGTCAGGCCGAGCCACTGTCGCGGACATTTCTCTAGCGCGGGGAAATATAGGGTGGGGTTGAGGTCTAAACGTCGCGCGGGAAAGAGGACTCAATGGGTGTTGGAAATTAGCAGCAGCAGCAGCAAGTGAGGCCGACACACGATAACCCGAGAACATAGGGAGACAACGGCAGCGGGACCAGGCGGAGAGGAAGAGGGGAAGATGAGAGCAAGGGGGTGCGAAGGGCGCGATGAGTCCGATTTGGAGAAGAATGACAACTCCCACGTGGCTTATGTAAGATTGCGTGCTCCGACTGGATTGGGACTAGCGCATCCCGTGCCTGATCGCCCAAACAGGCAAGATCACTCTGCTGACTCAGCCGTTCTCCGCACGCGTTGGCGCGTTGGAGGAAGTTGATCTGTCAACCTCAGCGGCCTCGACTGCTCCTGAGCTACCGTGCCTCGCTTCTTGTCGATCCTGCTGCTCACAATGGTGTCGTGTCCTATTTGCAGCAATCCTGTCTCCCCCGCGAAGATCAACGATCATATTGATTCCAATTGCGAAAGCTTTATCGAGGAACCAACCCCCAGTGCGGGGGATTCGTCCTCTCAGAAAGCCCAGGTCCCGAGCATTTTCCAGCCAGCGTCGGCACGTAAAGCTCCATCGCAATCGAATTCGCAGAAAGAAATACGTTCCGACTCCTCGCCGCTACAAAATGTTACCCGCAAACGAACCATGCCGCCTCCCTTGGGACGCCTGCCGGCGACAAACCCTGAATCGAGCACAGAACTCTCTCAAACGGACCCGCAGCCAAAGAAACCAAAAGTGAATGCATTTAGACAGGCGGCACCTTTGGCAGAACGCATGCGTCCTCGCACCCTGGATGAGGTCTGCGGTCAGGACTTGGTCGGTCGGCATGGCGTGCTTCGCGGATTGATTGAACAAGACCGAGTTCCAAGCATGATCCTATGGGGAGGCCCGGGAACTGGTAAAACAACTATTGCAAGGGTCATCGCATCAATGGTGGGCAGTCGATTTGTGGAAATAAACAGCACCAGTACCGGGGTTGCGGAGTGTAAGAAGATCTTCGCCGAAGCGAAAAGTGAATTGGGTCTTACGGGGAGGAAGACGATCATTTTCTGCGATGAAATCCATCGTTTTTCCAAATCACAACAAGATGTCTTCCTGGGGCCTGTAGAAAGCGGGCACGTTACCTTGATCGGTGCCACAACGGAGAATCCTTCCTTCAAGGTTCAGAATGCCTTGCTTTCCCGGTGCAGAACTTTCACCCTGTCGAAGCTCACCGATGAGGACGTCTCGCAGATTCTCTACCGTGCTTTGGAGGTTGAAGGTCCAAACTATTCGCCGTCTGCTTTGGTTGATGATGACCTGGTCAAATACTTAGCCAAATTCTCCGATGGCGATGCTCGAACATCCCTCAACCTCTTGGAACTTGCGATGGACTTGTCGAAGCGGCCTGGAATCTCTAGCGAGGAGCTGAAGCGGTCCTTGACCAAAACTCTGGTGTATGATCGTGCAGGGGACCAGCACTATGATACGATCTCGGCCTTTCACAAGTCAATCCGGGGCAGCGACGCCGATGCGGCTCTATATTACCTAGCACGTATGATTCAGTCCGGGGAAGACCCGCTATACATCGCCCGGCGTTTAATCGTGGTGGCATCGGAGGACATCGGTCTAGCAGACAATACCATGCTAACGCTTGCTATCTCCACTCATTCGGCTGTCGAGAAGGTAGGACTTCCCGAGGCACGCATCAACCTGGCACATGCTACGGTAGCTATGGCCTTGTCCAAAAAGAGCACACGGTCGTACAGAGGTCTGAACAATGCCAACGCTGCACTTGCAGAACCGGGCGTTGCTGGACTACCTATTCCAATCCACCTCCGAAACGCCCCTACCAAGCTGATGAAAGAACTTGGATATGGCAAGGAATACAAATATAACCCAAATTATAGAAATGGCGAGGTGGCTCAGGAATATCTTCCTGAGAAACTGCGAAATCGGAAGTTCCTGGAAGACCTAGATCTAGGCCGTCAGGTCGATCCGGATCTCCAGGCTCACGACATGGATTTCTGTGATGGAACTTTTTGATATGCTCTTCGATCGGTTATACAGAGCGAGCGTACATATAACTATCGCACGAGCTACGAATTCGCGGAATGAAGATGCGACAGACGCATCGTGTTGGTTGGTCTTTCTGTAAATTTGCGTTGACTGAGAACCCACCGTGAAGGTCGAGGACAACAATACCCCAGGTAACTTGATTTACCATTGGATGCTACTTCTACGCGACTGAAAGACTTGATGATTAGCCCAAGGGAGTCCTCCTGAATAACCGCCTACTACCTCGACCCAGCCTGCTGCTGTCAGCGGTACAGGCTTGTGTGTAAATGAACGAGGCTAGATAGGCAAATATAGATAATGGACAAGCCCGGAAACAAACTGGACCCGAAGATTAGGGAAAATAAGACTTGAAGAAACCACCGAAGACCTGTTTGTTTGTTGATCTCGTATACTTGATATCTTCACCACCCGCCAATCAACGCGGGCGCTGCTTACCGCCTCGCGTGCCTCGAATTCGCGTTTGTCGCAGCCAAACTTCCGCCAATTCATCCTCATCCCCGCCAAACCACCATGGCGTCCTCCCAACAGCCGTTTGGGACGCGCTCCTACAACGCAAACCGATTGCCTGATCGATCGATCAATGCCAATGCGATCCCTCCCCTCAGCGCTTCTTCTTATTCCCGGCAACAACGACTAGGCGGCCCCGGCCCTAGCGACTTTGGGCCGGAGGCTGCGAAGGCCTCGCAGCAGGCCCCGGCTCCTCCAGTGCATTCGCAGACTGGACCCTCGCAGGACTCGAATCCGCTGAGTCGGTTAACGGAGGAGCAGCGTGAAGAGATCAATGAAGCTGTAAGGACCTGCCCGAGCCCTTGGATTTCTCCAATCCATCTCATGAAGACGCGACGTCGCATTACCTCGTAATCAACCAACCCATCAATTCAACCAGCCAATGCCTTGAAGAAAGCAACCCCGGTGTGAAAAACCAAAAGACAGCTAGCTAACCATACCCCCTCAACAGTTTACTCTCTTCGACCTCGACCGCGACCAACACCTCGACTACCACGAACTCCGCGTCGCCTTCCGCGCCCTCGGCTTCACCCTGCCCAAACAAGAACTCATCTCCCTCCTAACAGGCTTCGGCGTCCCACGACCCCAAGTCCAGCAAGCCGCCGCCTCCGCCGCCCAACAATCGCAGCACCAGCAGCAATCGCGCACCGCGCCGGCCACCAACCCACAGCACCCGTCCAACCTGCTCATGCCGCTCTCGGGCTTCCAGACCGTCACGGCGCTGAAGATCCTGGAGCGGGACCCGCGCGACGAGATCCTGCGGGCGTTCGAGCTCTTCGACGAGGGCGGAAAGGGCTACATCGATCTGGAGGATCTGCGGCGGGTGGCGAGGGAATTGGGCGAGACGGGCCTGGAGGAGGAGGAGTTGCGCGCGATGATCGAGGAGTTTGATCTTGAAGGTGTGGGTGGTGTGACGAGAGAGGCGTTCGTGAGTATCTGCTGGCAGTGATACTTTTTTATCTGTGTTTTGTGTGTACATCTCGTTTTTGTTTTCATTGGGGTGTTTTTTTTTGGCATGTGAATGTTTTCCCCTTGTTTACTTGGGCTTTTTCTCTTTTTCTCTCTCTTTTCCCACTCAGATGGTCAGGTCTGGCATACACATACTCTGTCTATCTAAAATAGTTGGTCTGATCTGTCAGTCCAGAGGATGAGAGGTTCTCGACCTGGTGATTGGACGTCCCGAACGATCTGGAGGTTTCTTGGTTTTGGTTTATGCATCGCCAGTCTGTTCCATTTGAAACGATTAGTTCCGTCGACTGCTTTTGTTTGGGCATTGGGTGGGCGCCGGGCAGTTTTTGTTGGACTTGTTTTTATTCCCTACAATTCCATTCTGGTGTTTTATGGCTTTTGTTCCTGCAAACCAAAAGATAAGGTTCTTTTGTCGAGTCGTTTCTCCGTATTGGAACCGTGTGATTCCATATTCACCGGTTGGATTTTCGTCAAGCGGCGGCATTCTCTACATTTGGAGCACGACCCAATAGTATAGGTATTCTAGCAAATATCATCACTTAATTCATTCAAAATACCGGCTGGCTGAGACGGACACCGAAGGAGAGGTATCCATGTATTGACTGTACAGGTAAGGACGGTCGGCAGGATGTATCCAGTTTGAATACAAGCCAAAGGATGATGTGAATGTGAACAGGAGCAGGACGGGAGGCCAAATATGGAAGAGCAAAGTGATAAATGTCAATATGTGATAATATTAGCCCGATCAATAAAAAAATGACATCATCCAATATAAGCAACCAAAAAAAAGGGAGAAAAGAAAATCTATGCTTGCGCCAGTGCCAATTAGAAGGATCGTCAGAATGCAATAGGTGTTTACAGATTCATCATGCAAACAGACGCTTATTGCATAGATATACATGTATGTAAATCAAAAGCAAGACGGTAGAAATGGAGTTTCGAATTCGGCCGCTCAAGCATATCGCGCCGGAGGGGGCATGTACCCTGCACCCCCGGGATTGTTGTAGTTAGGGCCGGGATAAGCAGGTGGAGGCTCAGTGGCGAGCCCTTGATATCCTCGCGTCGGTACGTTGGGCCACTGGCCCATGGGAGGCCGTGGAGGTGGTGGCATCGGAGCTGTCCAACCGCCGTAGGGAACTCGTGGCGGCACCGGCTTTGCGGCAGGTCGAGATCGGCGACATCGGTTGATCAGGCAGAATAGGATGGCAAGGACGATAAAACCCCCAACACCGCAGGCAATACCGATCACAACGTTCTTGTGATCATCAATCCAGTTCTTAATGCTAGAGCCCTTGCAGCTGCCATTGTCACAGTGACCGCCGCTGCCGCAAGGAGTTCCATCCAAGAAGTTCTGGTTGACACTCACGCACTGCCCGAAGCCCGGGGAAGAGCAGATAATCTCGCACTTGTCGTTGAATTGGCTGCAGGAATTGGTGTCATTGCTGTGGAGCAGACTGCCCATAACGCTCCGGCACTGGTAATCTCGACTGGTACACTGGCCGCTGGCACAGGTCAAACCAGCTGTGGAGTTGCCACACTTTGAACCATCGTCCTTGAACTGATCAGAAGGACAGGTACTCGAATTTCCAGAACACTTTTCCTCTAGATCACATTCACCGCGGCTGGCTCGACAGACTGTGTCGGCCTTGGCATACTTGCAGCCTGAGCAGCAACTGTCGTTGGCATCGTCGCATTGCGCGTTATCTTTGAACTTGCAGGTTTTGGCATCACAGCACTTGTTATCGCCGCAAGATTCCTCTCCACCACAGTCGCAGTCTTCGCCGGACTCCACAATGCCATTGCCGCATTGGCCACCGGTGTAGGTGGTGACCCCGCGGTTGTCGGAAAGACAGGTGGACTTCACGCTGTTGCGACCGATGGCGGAGCATATGTTGCCGATCGTGCATGGAGAGAATTTCGTGATATCCTGGCCTGTGCTGGGGTTCATGATATACTGTGACTTGGCATCACACTCGTCGGCAGTATGCGGACAACATTGGGAAGATGCCGCGAGGTTCCGTCCACAGGTCTGGGAATCACAATCGTGTACCGCCCCAAATGTGTGACCCGACTCGTGAGCAAAGATCTGCCATCCACCCCCCGAGGAGCGGACGACGACGTTGGTCCCGCTAACAGCATTGGAGCCATCGCTGGAGACTTCCGCGTTACACAGCTGACCCAACCATGCCAGTCCAACTTCGGGTCCGGTAGGGCAGTTGCTCATCAAAGTCCAGTAGGCGTTGTCGTCCTTTTGCTGCCCACGCCACTTGGAGAACAGGTCCAGGCGCGACGTGATGTTTCCCTTTGAACAGGGCATGTTCCACTCGGTTGAAGCTGGCGGGCTTTCCGGGCATTCCTTGTCCGTCACGGTCAGATTGCGTAGACCGATGGAGATGTTGAAAGATTTCTCGTAGACGTTTGATGCACTGTTAACGGTATTGATCACCCACTGTTTGGCCGCTTCTTCGTCTTTGAATGAGTTGGTAAATTCACAGTCGGTCGCAACGCCGATGAGAGCAACCTGTTTGGTATCAGGGCAGCCGGAGGTGCTACCAATGGTCGACTTCAGGTTCACTCCGCCGGCGTTTCCCGAAGAGCCTCCAATATCAGACTGCCGCTTGCTCAGCCCAAACAGGGAGTTAAGGGACATGGCTCCCCAGTTTCCCATGGTCTCCTGCTCAAAGGGTTGAAGAACGGGGTGGTTGGGATCGGCATTAAAGCCTAGCTTGTCTGCCGAACACGACGAAGACACGGGCAGCGAGCGCTTAAGGTCGGTATGGATATGCCGGATCATGTCGGAATCCCGATAGAAAACCATGTAATCGCCTTTCCTGTCGGGAATGTCGACATCCTGGGAGCGCTTCTTTTCCAAGTAGGTCGATTTCAATTCCACGTGATGGTTGTCTCCGTGGACACTGAAAACACCTTCGAATAGTGGCTGGGGTCCGTCGTTCTTGATGTAGATTCTGGCCGAGCCTACCGGATCCCACATACCCTTCCCTCGCCCTTTCAAAGATCTTCCTTTGAAAACTTTATGTTCATGCCTTGGGATAGCTTCCTCCCGTCGAACTTTGCCTTCCGCGTCTAGGTACTGTACATAAGCGTCTTCGGCGAGAATGTCATGATTCGGCTCTAGTTCTAGTTTAATTCGTTGGTTCTTGTCTCGAAGATTGAACGTTATATCGAAGTGAGAAAGATGGTCTATGAGATGGGAGGGCGTGTTTATCGTTGTATGGTCGAGACTCGAAACGCGTTGGATGGCGTTAGGTTCTTGCGATCGGGCTAAATGTTCTTAGATGAGAAGACGGCCTCAAGGAGTCGATATCATCAAGAGCAAGGTACTCACCATCGGTGCCCACTGTGAGGAGTGAGAGTGCCGTTGCCACAAGGCGCAGCGAACGATTGAAAAGCCTCATGGCCGCGAGGAACTGGACCAACGGCCAGGACGACGAGCAGGGTGTTCGATCGAAAACGAAAAGGTGTGGATAAAAACCGGGTATGGTAAAAAAGGTATATAAAATATCAAGAATATAGATAAGCTTGAGAAGCCGGGCGACTGGCGAGTAGCATCAGGCAGCAGCCAAACGAGCAGCGGTTCTCCCTGTGCCGACGAACAAATGGAGATCTCTGCTCGGCGCTTTAGTCAAGGTCCTTGGAGACCGGTCGCACCTCCGTGGTTGCCGAGTGCGTGGATTGACATGCGCTATGCAAGCAATCGATGCAATAAAACGACAATACGATTTCCTTTTATCAGCCGTTCTTGGAATATGAGAGAAGTCGGTCAAGCAAAGCCACCGAAACCAACGGGGAGGGTCGCGAGGCGCAGCAGGCTTGGCGGGTAATCGGAGGGCGTTAAGGCGTAATCGGGCTTAAGAGGCGAACGAGCGTCTTCGAATGGAACGAATGAAAACAACGCTTCAAAGATTGTATTGCAAGCCCGCCGACAGAGGATTGATGGATAGAAAGAGTCAAACAACTACTCCGTAAGGAGGGGAGAAGAAAGGAGCAGGCGGAACAGGGCGGAAGAAAAGGGTGGAGAAAGACAAGACCAAACAGATTAAAAGTCGAGCGAATGTCTCACGCCGAGTGCATGAAAGGGAGTTCGGGGCCCGGAGTTGAGAAGAACGCTAGGTATGGACCCTGGAGTTAATAGGGCGTTAGTAACCAATAGCGCCCGCGAGTCTGCGTTTCAATCGGTGGTCCGCGACGACGATTTGGCGGGCCGGACTGCGATCGTCGACCACGGCGCTTGAGTGCTGGGCAGGATGCAGCCCTTTCTGCACAATAATGGCGGAGATGATGGGATAGGAAAGGGAAAAGAGGAGAAAGAGGGGGAAGACTCACCTCAAGGCCCGGAAGAGGGGAGGGGGGAGGATTTAATATCGAACGGAGCGAGTGGTTGGAGGAATGAGGAATTGCGAAGAATCCAAGACCGAAAGCGAACGACTCCAAGCCTTGGCGCCAACCCCGTGACTGCCGCGTTTCAGCCCTACATTTTCTATTGTTGACTACTCTGTAAAGTCTCTCAGTCTCTGCACTGTACGGAGTATCTCATATGTCGACAATGGATCATGGATCTATAATTCCGATTCCAGGTCATATGGCATACCCCGGACTGGTCCAGTGGGTATGGTGTCACCAAATAGCGTCAAAACTATGTAGACTAGTAACTACTAGTCCTGTCTCCGGAGTAGAGGCTCATGCTCCACGGACAGAATGGAAGTTTTCATGGGCTACAAGAGCAAAATGTGGGATCAGTGCACCGCAGATAGTGCAGACTACGCATGCCATATCCTCCTCTTCGTCGCTCTCCCATGCATTCATCCCCGGATCGGGTCGAACGACAGGTTCACTGGAGGCATTTGCGATGTCTACCACTTTGGCCGGTAGCAGGCTTTCTTCCCTTTCATCCCTTTCACGAAAAGGGCCTCGATCTGTTGTGTCGTGATTCTGGAACATTCTCGATATGTCCCGGCCGCTACTTTGCTTCCCCTCCCCGGCCGTCTCGATCATATTCGTCACGGCGACGTTTAACAGATGCAGATTCCATCCGGACTTCTCGGGATGAAGCTTCCGAAACATAGACATGAGCAGGTCTTCCACGAGTCGTTCCGCCAGCGCGTCGATATTCTCGTCCAGATTACACACATACTGAGGGAGGGGTAAAGAGCGCGATATGCGGTTGAAGCTGCGAATCTGGCTACCATCCGGGGTGGGAGGTGGCCGAGGTCGTGTAGAGAGACGTAAAGTTTTTGGACGAGCCAGCCACCGCATGCGCGCAGTCTCCGAGGAATTTCCAGCGCCAGAGACTTGCCTAATGGCCGTCTCGCTTCTATCCAGCCTCTCGGTCAGGTCAGTCCGCATGCGCCGGATCAGACTAACTGTCAAAGAGACCAGCTCCCGTCTGACGGCATCGAGAGTCTCCATACGCCCGTAGGTGTCTTCAATACTGATCTGAGTTGGTAAGTCTCGAGCCTGCCGGACCTCCGAATGGTCTACGCCATGGATCAGTCTCCAAATTTTGACCCCAATATCCTTGGGGGATCCGGGACCTCCAAGGATCTTATCTAGAAGCAAGGGGCTTATGCCGGGACAGCGCCGCACATCCCGAATCGTGAAGGGGACATCTGCGACAGGCGCTGTTTCGTGTTGGATGTCCGGTCGGACACGTGTTTTGACGAGATAGGAAGTAATCCGCTGGGCCATTTTCGACCCGATGCCGGGAACCTTTCGGATCTCGTGGGCATCGAGGAAATTGAGGACATTGGTAGGTGCACCAGGCTGCGTCGCAACGTACGGCGGCACGAGGGTAGTCTGGCTGTTGGGTTTGTGAGTGCTTCCCACCAGCTTGGCGAGAAGTTTCGACGTTGACACACCAACAGTGGCAGTGTAGCCCGTCTGTTGCTCAAGCTGGCTCCGCAGGTATCCTGCTAGATGGGAGGCAACAAGAAGCTTGGTGTCTAACGAGGACGAGTCCGGCTGGGTCACAGCTGAGGAGCACGCCGAGTCCGACGGATAGGTGGGACCAAGGTGTTTGGTGGCATCGTAGCGGAAGCCCAGCGTGGGTTCCTGACGGTCGAGATGGAAAAATGAGTGTTCTAGATCGTTTCGATTCAGTAGGTCCACGTTGTACGCGATCATGTCTGTGACATCCAAAAACAACTGCGTTTCTGTTATCAGTACTAATCAGGCACCAGGATCCACCGTCTGTGGGGACGGAAAGCAAAAATGGAAACAAAACGCGAAAGGACGAAGTATTGCATGGAGTCAAATAGTAATAATAATGAGACACACAAAACACAGCAGAGATCAAGAGGCAAAAACACGATCCAAATCAAGGCCATGACCAAGTGGACCTAGGACCTACATACCTCGTCGAACCCCAGTTTTTCTACGCGGCCGCCCCAAACAAAAGCGCGGAGGAAGAGGTAGAGATATTTGGATGCATCTCGAAATCTGGACAGATCTTCGCCGAGTACGATCACCACGTCCGGACAGATCTGCTTGGCCTCGCGGATCAGCTGGAGTTTGCGTAGCCCCCGGCGTCGGGCCTCATAATTGCAAGTCACGACGATTTGTTTTTGCTGAACAGCCAGCGGCAGCGATTTCAAGGCGGGCTGTTCGACTTCGAAGACGGAGGCGTAGAAGCAATCATAATCCTGTGGGGACCAAATCCGAAGGGGTTAGTCGAGTCACGGGCCTTCTTTCGGTTTATTGGTTTTCTTGTCTGTCTATTTCTACCTCCGGTGGGTTTGGGCGGCACTAACAAAATGGAGAATGATTCGACGGTCTTCTCTCGCAGGAACCGCCGCCATCTAAAGACTTTTCAAGAGGGTGACCCTTCGAGCGTGAATGTCGAGAGGGGGAAGACATTCGGGATGAAGACCCCTACAGCGTACAGGACGCTACTGCAGAGTGACGGAGGGAGAGGCAGAAATCGGAATGCTCTGTCCAGAATAGTCCAGAGAAAAAGTTTGACAGGCACCGATTGATATGCAGCTCCAGTCACACTCCCTCCCGGCGCTAAACCCACCTGCTGATTGGTGCGTCCAGGCCCGTGGCTGGAGCGGGGAAACTGACTCAGCGGCTCAATATGGTTAGCGCATAAGCAGGTCGGCACCTCGTCGGCCGGAATGGGTTAGCGTGTGCTTGGCAGGACCCGCCGACAGGGATCTTTTTATAGCATCCCTGCAGGTTGCAGCTTCCCTATTGGGCGAGAGCGAGCCTGGGCGGTGACGAGAAAGGCTATAAATAACCCTCCCGACATCCTCCGCGTTCCAGCATCGTATAGTTCGGTAAATCTCTCCCTCAGTATTCAGCATTTATCAATAGTTCCCGTCATGTTCAGATGGAAAATGAAAGGTGCACGACGTGGGATGATGCACAGAGTGGAGGGCAGTTGGCCGCAGCGCATCCAGCGATGGATCGGCCGCGTGTCGCCCGAGCCAGGCCATTCAGGGATCCACGGCGGAGAAATTCGAACGGGTCCAGACAAGAATAGCGAACCCACTCGATAGTCGCTTTATTATTAGCAGAGGCGCGACTATCTCGAGGCTATCGCATGACTAGAGCCGGCTTGTATTTGTATTTCATCCATTAATTAATTAGTTCGTTACGGCTTTGTACTCCGTATGGCTTTCCAGTCTTACGGAGTCGGTTGACTCTTGACACTCGCGGCAACACCTTTTGGTTTTACTTTTTTTTATTTTTTATTTATTTTTTATCTTTTTTGCCTCTTCTTGAAAATTAAAATAAGTTTTTTTCTCTCGTTTCCTTCTTTGTTCGCAACTGTTTGTACATAACTACTCTGTACTCTGTCATCATCTCCGTCCTCCATTTTTCCCTCTTCTTCCCTCCCACCATCCAACTCATCATGGCTCGTCAATCATGATCGTCCACCCATCGGAGTGGCAATCCTAAATTAGGAATAATCACAAAAATAAAGAACAGACCGCGCGCAAAGGGAAAAATCGGAAGGGAAAAAAAAAAAGGGATTGGATACGCGCCCAACGTTCTCCCCATTATTGCCTGCGCCAACCTGGATCGTCGACACGCTTAAGTGCAAGTTAGCCTTTTCTTATCGCCTCCTTCTCGGTGATATCACGGCGCTTTCGTGCGGGGGTTTGCGCTGTCGATGTGACTGCAGACCGTGCCTTGCCTTTTCTACTCTTTCTTCTGCTGTGCCATCTATCGATCCCCATCTTTATCTCGGCCTCCCACCCCCCCCCCACCCCCCCCCCCCCCCGGCCGCCCTGATGCCGATCGATTCTCTACAATGACCTCCATCTTCCCCCAGTCGTCGCAGCCGCAGTCGACCATCTCGCATCCCAACATGACGTGCAGTTTATCTTCGAATGCGGCCGCCGAGCGCCCGCCGACTGTGCCAGCTCGACCAAAACTTACTCTGCAAACCACCTCGTTACCTCGAACCTTCGGGACCTCGTCGACCGGACTCTCGCTCTCGCTCGCGGGTGGTGCAACGGCCTCTCCCACCGTCCGTAACACCTTCAAGAATGCCTACGACGCGGCATTACCCTCTTCCGCAACCGCTTCTCCCTCCAGATCCTCCAATAATCGATTCAGCAAACCCTCGTCACCATACCCTTCCCACAGCCAGAACAACGGCAACCCTTATCAGCTTCCTCTGGGGGTCAAGAGCATCCTGCGGAACTCCCCGTTGGAGCCGACATGTCGGCTACGGTCCGCATCGGTCGCCTCAAGTGCCAACGGAGCCACGGGCTCGCGACGGGTATTCTTCCCCGCGAAAAAGCAAGTCAATTATCGCCAACCACTCGAAGAAGAAATCCAAACGGTGCACTATACCGCCCGGCATTCCGATCTCTCCGCAGAACCGGAGACTGAACAATCCCCTCCGACGAGCTCCGGCCATGACTCGGATTCCAACTCCAGCCTCGCTCCGTCGGATACAAGCACCTCCGACGAGGATGATTCGACGGGCACTCGTCGCTCCCCGTTATCCACCCTAGAACGAAAGAAGCGAAAACACCTCAGCGCGGAGAAGCAGGTTCGCGCAGTCGCGCTGATGGACGGGCTAGAAGAAAACTACGGCTCGACGACTCCCCAGACTCCACGCCAAAAACGAGTCAAGCGCCGGTGCGAATGGCGGTGGACCCTAGGACCTTTGGAAGTCCGCAATGAAGACACAAAACCTGCCCCGGCCGCGGACGAGACTCCGTCGGATCTGGCGACGACGAAGACGGTTCCCGTTCTATCAAACCCCGCCCCGAAATGGGTCAGCAAAGACGTCGAGAGTCCTGCCTCAGCTTCAGACCTTCTCTCGGCCTCGAGCGCCGCGTCGATGTCATACTCCAGTCCGAGTACCTCAATTGCCTCCGAAGTGGCGGACAAGAACGACGAATATTGGAAGACCACGAGTCACGAACCTGAACGTCCGAATGCCGATCCCCCGGAATAACCATTGATGAAGTCACCAAGTCACCCTTGCATCGAGAGACGTCCTACCGTTCTATTTTTACCGCCACCCCAACCCACAATCTCTATTTATAACTCACCACCCCCTCATCATGATTTATGCATATAGAAAGCATGGGAGATGAATCCTTTGGAGCACTGCTCACCGTTACATATGGGCCTATATACATTTTGTTGATTTGCTATTTTCTTTGGGCATTTGGAAGACCTTCTTTTTTGTTTCCTTTCTTTCTTTCTTCTCTCTATTAATTTTGGGATTATACTTTGCATTCACCGGCGCTATGATTGTTTGAAACAAGCAAGGCCGGCGACGACTATGACATTGCATATACAGAGGACGCCCTCTTTTCATTTCACATACATACTTCTGTCTGATAGACAATTCCACTACATATTTCCTTTCTGGCAAATAATACGAACGGGTCGTATCTCCTCCACGACCCAAGTCTCGAGTACGAGCGAGTACGACTGCAGGCGATTAATATTAATATAGAAAGGAATTAGTGGATCCAAGAATCCACTTCCCCCGTATCCCGACGATCACCTGCATGCATTCCATGGTTCTCCAGACATGTTATGTGTTCATTTCCGGCATTGCGGTGGCCACCTTGCGCAAGTGTTCCAAGACACACAAGATGTGGTTTCTCTTTTTTTTTCTTGCTGCCTGCTGCTGCCCAAAAATAGGTCTCAAATTAAGGGATAATGGATGTTCATATTACATGCAACCGCTTACGTGTCAACGGCCCCCGTACCTCCCACGGCTGTTCCATGGTTCGCGAACCGGACTTGTTTTCTAGATCGTCGGCAGATAAACAACGAACTTCACATTACTTGAGCGACTTTCATGGCGTGTCCATAGTCAGAATATCACTAAATGGCTTATCCAAATAAAGATTACCAATGTAGGTTACACACCCGGTCCTATTGACTATTTATATCTACGTAAAGAATATGCCGCCGGGTTCGAAATCCGACCCGACGTATGTATGACTATTCTTCGCCCGTTAAGTAATAGTATAATCCCCCTCTGTCGCAGAGGTTTTTATTGATACCCATCAATAAGGCATTATACAGTACAATGTGGCAAAGGACCCTATATTCTAGTAGTGCTCAAGACCTACCCGTGGACATATCCCCGTTGGGTGCTTTTTCTGTCTAGGTAGTGACCTATGATCTTCATTCATTCAACCTACTCAAAGACAACGCAGCGCAGGGTACTAAGGTACACGCCCAGCATTGTATCTCGCCGGTCCCATGAAATGGATCTCAGGTTCCCCTGGTGGCAGGGGCGATGCTGATTTGCATGAAGGGATCCGTATCGGGACCATCTGATTTGATAGCCAGTGTCCCCTGCCCTTCGATATCCCGCGTTCGACTTGAGGAACATGAGTACTTCAAAATACGAGCAGAGGAGTAACTCGGCTACATATGGTGGGTTACACCGCCTGAGGTGGTCGCACCATGGTCCACGGCGGAAGGAGATTGATACAAGATGAATGCCGGCTTTACAAGGAAGTCGGAGGATTGATCCGATAAACCACCCAATGTACTGCTCTGCCTTTAACCGGGAATGAATGCTTCTAGGGATAGGGACACACACTCATGCCCACACATCCTCCCTTCTACAGTATGAGATAGGGACGCTCAGACTTCCTTCCTTTTTCTCCTTTGCTTGTATCCGTCTACCCAGCCTCGGTTGCAGCAGCTTCACATCACCAGATGTTATCTTCCAGACAATTGGCTCTCTCTGTCCGGTCGTGGGTTGAAACAAGAATACAATGCGATTTCCCAAAGCTGCTTCTTCCCGCGCTGCTGGCCCTTACGCCGGCTGTTGGTGACAGCAGAACAATCCCAGAGTTCTTGCATCCTGGTACTGATGGATCAGTATCAGTAGACAATGGACTCGGAACACAGTCAGGCAATGACCGAGCACATGAGTAGCACTGAACATTTCTGCAACCGGACAGCGAAGCAATCCGGAACTGCACGGCGCACGCAGACCAATTATTGGTGAAGCTCATTATTTCCTCCAAACGTACTGCAGTTTCCGCTGGCAGGCTTCGATTCTATCGCCGGGTCCTTGATTCGCCAATACCACCCGAAAGGTAACACATCGAAAGGCCATCCTGGCATGCGCAGCGTCGGCACCCATTCATCCCATGCATAGGGTAGGGAAGATGAACGCTTGACCATGGGCATACCCAGCGGAGGGATTCTGCAGGCGAACTTGATGGGTAAGGAGCACTGGAGGTCTTCCTTCTATGCCTAGCAGCAAAGAGGGCACGACTAGCCAGTAACTATATATATGAGTGAAAATCCCCGAGGACCAGGCCCAGTTCCAACATGTCGACCTACCTTTCCATAGTGACAGGTCAAAGGAATAGTGAGTATCAAGTGAACAAAGACCGGAAGGTTTATTCATGCAGTACAGGAATTCAAGCCCAACGTCAGGGCCGAAAGCCAACAGACCCATGTCTGACCAAGTGGAGAGAGCCACCAGTGGCCCAATTTCCAAGTCGGATCCAATGACTTGGAAGCCAAAATGTGGTGACGATGGCCAGCGTTCTGCTCTGTCCTGGACAAATAACATGCCAGAGCCGCCGGTGCCGATTGCCATTGTCGGTATAGGAATGCGACTTCCAGGAAATGTTCGCACGGCGAGAGATTTTTGGGCGACCTTGATGGAGAAGAAAGACGGCCTCTGCCCAGTTCCCCCAGGTCGATACAAGCCAACTGCTTTTGAAAGCCGTGACTGTCCGCTGCCAAAGAATGGGTACTTCCTCCAGGAGGATCCAGCGTACTTCGACGCCGCGTTTTTCGCCCACCCTGCACAGGAAGCGGGTCGTATCGATCCCCAGACTCGACTGCTTCATGAGGTTGTTTGGGAGTGCTTAGAGAACGCTGGTGAAGTCGATTGGGAAGGTAAGGCAATTGGGTGTTTTGTAGGGGCATTTGGGGAGGATTGGCTTAGTCTCAGCCATAAGGACCCGCAAGATGTATATCGGTGCCATGCCGTAGGCACAGGACCGTTTGCATTGGCGAACCTTTTATCGCATAAGTTCAACTTGCGCGGACCAAGGTCAGTATATATTGGCACTGCCTGACTGCCATCCGTGCTGATAGAATGGGGGGTCGTCCACACAGTATGACGATTGAAACCGCATGCTCTGCGTCTCTCACATCGTTGCATGTGGCCTGTCTGGCCCTGGCAGCCCATGACTGCTCGGCCGCCATCGTCGCCGGAGCGAGCCTGATTCTTTCCCCGACGATGACCACCGTGATGTCGCGTAACATGGTTCTATCACCGAGTGGTATCTGTCGCGCATTTGATGCAAGCGCTGATGGGTATGGTCGCGGGGAAGCGATCAATGCATTATACGTTAAACGGCTGGATGATGCTCTCCGGGAAGGAAGTCCGATTAGAGCCATCATCAAGTCCACTGCATCCAACTCCGATGGGGGTATCATGTCGATCGGTAATCCATCACCCGGGGCACAAGCGTCTCTGATCCGCACTGCATATCGCAAGGCGAGGATTGGGAATATCGGAGAGACCGGGTTATTTGAATGCCACGGTACGGGGACAATCGCGGGAGATACGGCCGAGGCGAAGGCGATCGCAGACGTCCTGCAAGGCCAGGGGACGGTGCTCGGCGCTGTGAAATCTAACTTTGGCCATTCAGAGGGTGCATCCGGGCTTACGAGCCTGATCAAGGCGATCTTATCTCTCGAGAAGCGGACCATCCCTCCCAACGCCCATGTGGAAGTGCTAAATCCTCAAATCCCCTTCGAGCAGGAGGGATTGATAATACCTCAGACTCCCATGCCATGGCCCGGTGATCGACAACTACGGGCTAGTATCAATGGTTTCGGGATCGGGGGCGCAAATGTCCATGTCATCATTGAGGCCCCTATGGGGGTTTGTCTATCAAACTCCACGGCCCACGACCGTATTTTCCCTGCCAGTGACCTTCGTCTGTTAGTGGCTTCGGCCCATGATCAAGCCAGCTTGAAAGAGCGCGTACGGCACGTCACCGATTATCTGAAGCAATATCCGGGCCAGCTGCAGGACCTTGCGTTCACGCTAGGCACAAGACGCCAGCATCTGGCTTGCCGGGCGTTCGCGCTTGCTCGGCAGGGCGAGGCCGTCGATCCACTATCCTTTCGCAGTCACCAAACCCAGAGAGGCTGCCTGGTTCATTTCGTGTTCACCGGTCAGGGGGCTCACTGGGCTGGGATGGGGAAATCATTGGTGGACAGGTACCCATCGGTTCGAGAAGATTTACAGACCCTGCAGCAGGCATTGGCGGAGCTGGAGGATCCTCCTTCATGGACACTCCAGGGTAAGACGTTACTCCAACCCTATATATGTCTCTGGCTCACTGGGTATTTACAGGAGAGATTTGCAACGCCACATCGTCCCAGTTACCAGATACGGAGGTCTGTCAAACGCTCTGCACGGCCGTTCAAATTGCCCTTGTGAACCTGTTTGCCACATGGGGGGTCCTACCTCACTCAGTGGTCGGGCACTCTAGTGGGGAGCTTGCTGCAGCGTACTCGGCTGGTGCCATCACTGCTCAGTCTGCCATAATAGCCGCCTACTACCGTGGCCGTCTTGTCAAGGAGATGGCAGGGGTAGGGGAAATGGCAAGTATTGGGCTTAGCCGAGAGGAAGTGGAGGCCTATCTCGAAAATGGCGTCGTAATCGCCTGCGAAAACAGTGCCAACAGTGTCACTATCTCGGGAGACACTTGTACGGTGGATGCCATCGTGGACCGGGTTCGAGCCGAGCGGCCGGAGAAGTTCTGTCGCAAGCTCCAGTTGACAGTCGCCTACCACTCGCCGCAAATAGCACACTTGGGACCTCGGTACGTGGGTTTGGTCAGTAAGCATTTGCAAGCGTCTAGCAGTTGCATGATTCCGATGTTTTCCACCGTGACTGGAAAGATGATTGTGGACGCGAGCGAGATAGATGCGGCATATTTCCGGAAGAATCTAGAGTCCCCCGTGCTCTTTTCGGCGGCAGTACAAAGCATGCTCAGGGAAACAGAGTCTGGTCATCTTTTCATTGAGATTGGGCCCCATTCTGCGCTGTCTAGCCCTCTTGGGCAAATCTTTCAACACAGTGGCCTTGCTCCCGCCCCGGAGTACGTTCCGACTTTAATCTCCAACGTCCATGATTGTGAGAGTCAGCTATTAGCGGTGGTGGGACATATGCACATCCGAGGATTTCCGGTGGGATTGATGAACATCAATGGGCCTGGGAATGTGGTGACAGAGCTTGACCCGTACCCGTGGCAGCACACTGTTCGGCATTGGCACGAGAGTCGCCTCGTGCGTGATTGGAGACTACGTGAGACTCGATTTCACGAATTGCTCGGCGCCCGCTGCCTCGAGTCAACCGAGGCAGAGCCGGTCTGGAGAAACGTCTTGCGGCTTGGAGAGACGCCATGGCTGTCCGAGCATGTGTTGCAGAACCAAGTGATCTTTCCTGGGGCGGGATATATCGCCATGGCTGGTGAGGCAATTCGGCAGGTCTTCCCCGACAGTCTAGGCTACTCTCTCCGAAATATCATCTTCAGGGCCCCAATGATCCTGGAGGAAAGCAGTCCGGTCGAGGTCCTTACCAGCCTGAAGCCCATAATGCTAAATGACGTGATGGAGTCCGACTGGTATACATTTTCGATATCTACCCATGATGGTAGGTCGTGGACCAAAAACTGCAGCGGCCAGGTTCGCCCTGGAGAGCGGGATACACTTAATCCGGTGACGTTCGATGGAAGGCCATGCTGTCGCCCAGTGTCATCGGCTCGATGGTATCGTACCCTCGCCAACTTGGGATTGTCGTATGGACCGCAGTTTCGAGGGCTGAAAGATATTCTCGCAGACCCAAATGGTGCCCGCGCGGTGGGGACGGCCACTGATAATGCTCCTAATCACGCGAATTGCTATGCAATCCATCCGACTGTCATCGATCAATGCCTTCAGCTGATCGGAGTGGCTGCAGCCGCAGGGTTGGTTAGGAATCTTACCGGTGGTGCAGTAGTGCCTGCATCAATTGAAGAGATCTCAATCGGCGGAGGGGGGGACGTACTCCGTTTGGAAGCAGAAACCACAGAAACTGCAAGCACGACTATCAAGGCCAACGCCAGGGCGCTGTGTGAGAACCGTCTGATCCTGTTCCTCGGCGGCGTCGTTCTCTTTCGCCAGAACCAACAGGATCCCAGGAACAGGTCCCTTCCCTTCCATGCTTGTGTGACGTGGAAGCCCGACATTGATTTCCAGGCGCCCAAGTCTCTTTTGCGCAAGCCGCACATGCCTGCGAGCCTGGTAAAAGCCAATATTCGTGCCGGTGCTACTTCTCTCCTATGCATTCTTCAAGCCCACAGGCGGGTTCAAGCGATTACCCCTCAGAGTCCCCATATCGCCAGGTGGAAAGAGTGGCTAGCAACTGAGACTTCCAAAATAGCGAAGGGCCAATATCATCATCTATATCCTGGAAGCGCTAGCTGGGCTGAATGGACGGACGATCAAATGATCGGCCGTCTTCAGGAGCTCAGCGTGGAAATCGCTTGCTTGTCAGAGGGAGTCAAGGTGATTGTAGAGGCTATTGAAGCCATCTTACGCAGTTCTGAAGACCTTGTTGCCGGAAAGGTCACTGCTCTGCCCTTGCTTCTGGCACATGATCATTTGGGGAAAATCTATACCTCCTTGATGCGCCGGGTCGAATGGGGGCACTTTTTAAGCCTACTGTGTCATTCTAACCCTCATCTTCGCGTTATTGAGATTGGGGCAGGGACAGGGGGCTCCACGGCGAGCATCTTGAAGGCGCTTAAAGCTTCCGACATCCCTCAATACTCGCAGTACATGTTTACTGATATAACCCCGGGGTTCCTAGGGCCAGCGCAGGAGAAATTTCGGGATCAACCCAATATGCAATACAAAACTCTCGATATCACCCGTGATCCGTGTGAACAAGGGTTCCAGAGGCATGGATACGACTTGGTGATCGCGTCAAACGTCTGTGTTACGATCCATGTCTCCGTTTTCCGCCGTGTTCTGACCTGCTTTTCCAGGTCCTTCATGCAACCCCCAATCTAGGCGAATCGCTCCGTCATGTCCAGACACTTCTGGCTCCAGATGGCCACCTGCTCCTGAACGAGCTGTCTCCAGGTAAACCTCAATATATGAATGTGACCAGTCTGGCAACGCTGATTTTCCTGATAGCCGTTTCCTACATTAATTTCATCATGGTAAATGAAATTTTAGATTCTGCTCGTTTGCTTAATTAGACACTGACATTGGTTGTCACTGCAGGGAACGCTTCCTGGCTGGTGGGTCGGCGTATCGGAAGGGAGGACTGACGCACCATATATTAGTCCCGACGAATGGGATAAGAGACTCCGTGCAGCAGGTTTCAGCGGAGTCGATGCACGCATCGAGGACATGGAGCCGCCCTATGAACTTTCCTACACGATGATTTCGAGGGTACCTCAGGCGAAACCTCTAAAACCACGGGTCGCACTCCTGGCCAGGAAGCCGCCGTGCTCCTGGTCGCGAATGGTCCACGCAGTGCTGTCTGGGCTTGGATACCAGATTGAATGGTCGTCGCTCCACGAAACGCCTGGTCAAGCCGACTGGACCATTTCACTGCTAGATGTGGACGGTGGCTTTTTGCATCGTATGACAGCCGATACCTATGCAGACCTGCAGTCCTTTCTGAAGAACGTCCAACAGGGCAAGATACTCTGGGTGACACATGCGACGCAGCTGAGTTGCAGCAATCCCGATTACGCCCTGGCTCTGGGGCTCGCAAGGTGCCTGCGCCATGAAAGCGAGATTCCGTTCTGCACATTCGAGGCTGACGCCTTTGACCTCCAATCGGCACAATCTCTGGACTATGTTTTGTGTCACGCTTCTCCTTCTGACCAAGATCTGGAATGTGAATATTGCTTTCATGAAGGAGACATGCTTATCGGAAGATGCACCTGGGGTGAGCTAGTGGAAGAGAAAGACCGTAATGTACGATGTGATCTCCCGGACATGATGCTCGATGTGGCCACCCCTGCGCTTCTGGACTCGATAAATTGGGTGGAGAGCGGGGCCCATCCCCTTCTTGGTGAAGAGGAAGTAGAGGTCGAGATGCATTATATTGGACTTAACTTCAGGGTATGTCACATCGTCCTCGCCGGTCCACACCCACCATTCTGACATAGCCAGGATATCATGGCAGTCATGGGCTTTATAGGCACGCCGCAAGATCTAGGCATTGAAGGGAGTGGCATTGTGCAACAAGTAGGACAGCGCGTTCAACACCTGGCACCCGGCCAGGCGGTCATTGCCATTGGCGACGGTTTGTTCCGGACTAGGGTCGTGATTAATGCCTCGCACTGCATAAAACTGCCTGTTGGCATGCCCTTGAATGACGGGGCCACGATAGCCTCCGTTTTTATGACCGCTATTTACTCGCTCATTCAAGTCGGTCAACTAAAGAGAGGCCAGTCTGTTTTGATCCATTCGGCATGTGGTGGGGTTGGCCTGGCAGCAATACAAATTAGCCGGCTCATTGGAGCAGAGGTACGTACAGTTTCATTACTTTGACGGCTTGGTTAACTTACAAGTGTCAGATCTTCGCGACCGTCGGCAGCACGGAGAAAGCCGAATACCTGAAGACGGAGTTGGGCATTCCAGCGCAGAGAATCTTCAAGTCCCGGGACGACTCCTTTCGTTCCGCTCTCTTAACGGAAACCAAGGGTCGCGGTGTGGACCTGGTTCTGAATTCCCTGGCCGGAAAGCTCCTTCATGCCTCATGGGGTTGTGTGGCTCGGTTTGGAAAGATGGTGGAACTGGGCAAGCGGGATTTCATCAACAACGGCATACTGGATTTGAAGCCATTCGCGGGGAATCGAGCATTCATCGGCGTCGACCTGACCCAGTTCAACCCAGACAACTTTTCGGAGCTCCTTGAACAGTTGAATCAATTGTACTCTCAGGGGAAAATCCATCCTATCCGCCCAGTGACCACCTTCGAAGCGGGCCAGGTGGTAGATGCATTTCGCCTCCTTCAGAGGGGTACCCATATGGGCAAGGTCATCGTTCAGATGCCCCATGGCAAATCCAATATTCCAGTTTCCCGCTGTAGATGGTCAGTCTCCTTCGCTGCGGATGCAAGTTATCTCCTTGTCGGAGGTTTCGGGGGAATTGGTCGCGCAGTCATATTGTGGATGATTGAGAATGGGGCACGATATTTCACGATTTTGTCGCGCTCTGCAGGCGAGTCAACTGAAGATCAACACTTTCTCCAAGAGTTGCACGCCCTCGGGTGCCATATCCTATGCGTACCGGGTAGCGTCACCAATTTGACATCGGTTGAAAGAGCCCTAACGGATTCGCCCAGACCCGTCCGGGGCATTCTACAAATGTCGCTGGCGCTCAAGGTTAGTAGATCTTAGGGTCCGTGGTCTTATGCCACTCAGCCCGCTAACATCTGTGCAGGACCGAGTCTTCTTTGACATGACATATGAAGAATGGAAGTACCCCCTATCCTGCAAGGTCCAGGGAACGTGGAATCTCCACCATGCTTCCGCCCAACACCCTCTCGACTTTTTCGTTGTGTTTGGCTCCATCATAAGTGTTTGCGGTCGGCATGGACAGTCGAACTACGCGGCAGCGAACAGCTTCCTGGATGCCTTTACCTTATACCGACGGCAGAAGGGCCTTCCATCTGCCGTCCTTTCACTTGGCGGGGTGGGCGACATAGGATACCTAAGTCGAGAACCTCAAATGTTGCAGTTAACGCGGGCGGCGGGCATTTGTATTTTGAACGAGCAAGACGTGATGAACGGACTTGAGCGCGCGATCCGACAATGCTTCATGCCGCCGGAGACCTCCACAGATTCCGAGGATACTCGAATGGCGACGCCACTACTGGTAGGCCTTGGGCTACCAGGGCAATCCATGGGCGGAAAGTTTAAACCTCTGTGGAGTCAGGACGCTAGGTTCTCCGGCTACAGCCACATCGAGGCCACCAGGCATGCCGTATCTTCTTCCACCGAAAAATCCAAGATCAGGCAGTTTATGTCTCTTGTTGCAGACAATGCCGGGATCCTGCATGGAAACGAGGCCGAGGATACCCTGACTGAGGAAGTGTGTCGGTTGATGACGATGTACACCGCCGAAATGCAGAATTTGCAGAACAGCGACAAGCTTCAGTTTCCAATTGACTCGCTGATGTCCATCGAGATCAGAAACTGGATACGCCACCATGTAGAGCTCGAGATAACGCTGCCAGACATTTCGAAGGCGAAGACAATCGATGGTCTGGTGCAGCTGGTAGTGGAGAGGCTGAGGAAGAAGCACATCCCCGAGGAATCGACAGAGGCTGGAGGGAAGAAGTTCGAATGCGAAGGAGGAGCGAAAGGTTGCACGTGATGGCTAACCCTTTGTGGAAGACATTCTATATAGCTCTATTCTACTGCTATACTCTTTGTTCGGTATTGGCTACGCACCTGCAAGGTCGACTGGGTTTCGCAAATGATTTTCCGAAAGCATGTCCAGCCCTGCACTCAGACATCCGGAGTCGTCTATTCGCAACACACCCGGGGTCGGTTATTCGCAACACCCGGGGTTGTTTCTCCATTTGTATAGATACCTGAAGTTCAAACACGACGAGCCTGTATCTTCATCCAAACTAGGAATATAACCTGCAGGGGGATTTATATGTAGTTTGGCTTTTAAAGGAGAATTGAGGTAATACAACACACACAGCTTGTGATCCCATTCTAATTCTTTTTGACGGTTCTAGGCCTAGAAGCGTGACCTATATATACTGCCATCAACCCGTAGTTCTTCGCTTCCATGGCCTCATCCTTCCATACTCCAAAACATGGACTCCAAATGGTCTGCAGCGGTAGTCACTGCCGCTTTTGTGTCGTTAATCTCTGCACTTGTCCTAGTTATATACCGGCTCTGCTTCTCGCCCCTGGCGGGATTCCCAGGACCCAAATTAGCAGCAGCCACATCTTGGTACGAGACCTATTACGATGTCTTCCTCGGCGGTCGTTTTCTGTGGGAGATCGAGCGCATGCATCAGAAGTATGGGCCGATTGTCCGCATCAACCCTCATGAGATCCATATCAACGATGCTCAGTACTATAGCACCGTCTATGCGGGACCGACCAAGAAACGACATAAATATCCTTGGTTTGTCGAGGTTGGGGCGCCTGCATCCAGCTTCTCTACCGTGGACTATCATCATCACCGGGTGCGAAGGGGCATGATCAGTCCGTACCTTTCAAACGCCGCAGTCCACGGATATGAATCTATCATGCAAGAAAAGATCGATGCCCTGTGCAAGCATATGCGCCAGGCGATGCAATCGAACACCGCACTGGAGATGCACGCAAGCTTTATTACATTTGCAGTGGATGTGGTATCTTATGTGATTTTCGGGCGGTCCAGGTGTTTCAACCTACTAGACTCGAAATCCTTGGATTCGAGATGGAAAGCTGGAATCAACGATACCTTTGCCACGTTCTTGCTCGCAAGGCACTTCCCCATTCTCGTCTCGCTTTTTCGGTCCCTTCCATTCTGGCTTACCGGCTGGTTTTACCCTAGATTCTTGACTATAATATTTGTAGAACATGTGAGTCTAGAGACCTAAACTATCCCCAGACGCTGCTGCGCTGACAAATTCGCAGAGCATCGAATCTCAATTCCGCGATTGTTACCGCGAGATCATGGAGCAAAACGTCCAAGACTCGGAAGATGACTGCATGTTTGCGAAGATTCTCCATGATGAAAAAAGCGGCCCGCCGTCCGAGCGAGGCTACGTAAGGCTCCTTGACGAAGCGAAGTTCCTCGTGGTGGCTGGCTCGGACGCTCCATCCCAGTTCGTAGCTATCACTGTGTACCACTTACTGCGAAATCCTTCTCCCCTTCAGCGATTGAGGGAGGAGCTGGACCAGCATCTTCCCGACCCGAAGTCAAGACCCTCGCTCCGGGAGGTCGAGAAACTGCCATACCTGGTAGGGCCATCTTATGTGATCGTATGTAACGGTCATTATCATGCTAACCATGCACATAGTCTGCCGTAATCAAAGAAGGGCTTCGAATCTCGTCAGTAGTCGCATCCCGACTGCCTCGAATCGCACCAACTGAAACATACACATACCAAAATTGGCGCATTCCCCCGGGGGTAAGGTCGCAGCGCTCCTGTTGTGTACCTTCATCGATTGCTCACGATACCCTCTAGGTCCCTGTTAGTATGTCCACGAACTTGATCCATCGAAACCCAGACATCTTCCCCAACCCGACTCGTTTCGAACCGGAGAGATGGACCAATGATACCAGCAGCCCCAGTCTCGACAGCTACCCTCAGCCCTTCTCTAAGGGCAGTCAAGCATGCCTGGGACCTAAGTATGATGACTTAAGCTCTGAAATGGTATATAAGCTGACGCGAGTAGTATGACGCATTGCTGGGGCTATCTACTTCTAGCAACGATCTTCCGACGATACGAACTTGCCCTCTTTGAGACAGATGAACGCAACGTGAAGATCGTGAGGGATTGCTTCAATGGGCAGACAAAGCCGGGTTATAACCAAATTAAGGTGAAGGTGTTGGCGGAGCGAAGCTGAACTAAACGTTTGGCTTGTTGCTACGACCAGAATCATATAGCTTAAATGCTTAATTTAAGACTTATTTATAAATATTATTTATATAACTATAAGTAAGGCTTCTTAAGATAAAGAAAGAAATAGGAAATATTATTATATCGCAATATAGGATATGAATACTATTTTATATAAACCTGGATCATAATGAAGCCCGCCACTCGCTGTCTTGAAGAGGACGTCATGATCATCACCGAATCCATGGAGAATATAGGACTGCAATCCTCAGTAACACTACTCTTCCCTGTTTTCCCTAGCCTTAACAGCGTAAATCTGGAAGGACCCTAGAACACGATTAGTCTATTCGGCATGCCCGTCCAGATGAGAGATTAAGGGGTTGGGGAAAGTTAGGGAAGACTCACCAACCCACGCGTTAAAATCAACGTCTGCAAACTCATCCGCGAAAAGCTTCACTGACTCTTTGGCAGCACTACAACAACTGCCCTGACCTGTCTCCGAGGACTGCTTGTAGAGATTTACATCGGCCTTCGTGTCCACAAGCAGGATATCTATTTTCCATGGCGTTACTCTCTTATTTCCCTACCGCACCACTTCTGAGTACCCAGAAAAAACGGGCAAACATACCCGTAAGCCCAACTTCCTCCAACCAAGCCTGGTACTCCGTCACTTGACTTGCCCCCGCAACGCAGCCGACGTAAAGCGCCATATCATCCAGGATAGCTGCGGGGAGCTCGCGCCGGGCAAGGATATCGCTGACCGCAACGCGGCCGCCGGGTTTTAGTAATCGTGCAATTTCAGCAAAGACGGCTGGTTTATCTTGGTGTGGGACAAGATTAATAACGCAGTTGCTGATTATGCAGTCCACTGTGGAGTTCTCCAGCGGGATTGATGTGATGGGGGATTGGATGAAGAGAGTGTTTTGCAGGTTAGAGCGAGTTGCGTTTCGGCGTGCGAGGCTTATCATTTCCTGTTGCGGAGGACATTAGGTTGCGATTACCTATGGATAGGCAGCAAGCCAAGAGGGCGTGTGGACTGACTTCTGTCATATCGACCCCAATCGCCTTCCCCTGCGGGCCAACCTTCCGAGCAGCGAGGAAGACATCAATACCAGCTCCGCTTCCCAAATCCACGACTGTTTCGCCCTAAGTTAATGATATTCAGCCACGCGGAAATGTCATCCAAGCCGGGCTTCTTCCAATTCCTCTCCAGTAACCGAGGGATACTTTTGTAGGAATGCTCACCTCCTTGATCCTTGCAACAGCAACCGGGTTACCGCAACTAACACCCAGATTCGCCTTCTCGGGGAGCGAGGCCAGGTCCTCCGCCGAGTAGCCGAATGCGCGGGCGAGGCTATCCTCAGCGCTGTTGGCGTTGCTAAATTGCTGAGTGTCGTGGCTTTGTTTTGCTATGCTGCCATAGCGGACTTGCACCGCGTTATAGGTTTGCTGCGTCATGTTACGAGATTGAGATTGATATGTTTAGAAAGTCGCAGGTGGTTGCAAGAACAAAGACGTTGAGAAGGAGGGTGGAGAGGTGATGTCGTCTTCCATCATGATATATTAATCAAATTCTGTTATCGTGGCTGATGAGGATCGACTGTGTCGCTGATTGGACCGGCTCTATAGCTGGTAGGTCACCATTTATGCGGGCCGGAGTATCTAAACTAATTTTACGCGGCCCAGAGTTGCTGGTTGGATTAATCAATACAGCGCGGTGTACTTCATACGGTAGTTAGGACAGGAAAAGAGCGAGAGGACAGGAGACCAGTCAAATACGGGCGTTGAATGGAAGAATATACAGGTCATCTCAACCCTGTTCAACCCGGCGCGATACGAGAAAGATAAGACAAAACACACAAAGCAAAGAGAGGAAAGGAAACAAACAAATATAATCAATCAATCCCGGTGATCCCGATAGCGACCTATTCCGGGTTCGCTAAGAAGCTCAGCAAGCACCGTCAAAAGGGTCTCATTATCCACCCGACAGCCTTCCCCGGGACCAGCGGGCATCTTGTACCCATACCGCAGCTTCGTCTCGAGCTCGAGCACATCCCTTCCCATCCGGTTGCACTGGATAATAAGGTGGAATGCGACGCTGCATAGTGTAGTCTCACGATTGACAGAGTTTGCTGGCCGCGAGGTTTCTCCACCTAGGGTGTGTAGTATACTGGCTGGATCTCCGGTCATTATTAACTCAGTGTCCCATATTTGATGCTGACTCTGAAGTATGCCCAGTGGGAGCTCATTCGTCCCTGGTGTTGGGGCAGAGTACGAGAGATCCATGGCATCGGGGCTAACGAGGCCTATATTCTGAACACTGGAACTTGGTTCTCCCGTAGCGAGAGTGTCGAGTTGATCAGTCTGATGAAATAGGTCAGCCATCAAAATACTGCTTTAAGTTAAGAAGAGTACTTCGAGCGCGTACAGGCCACCCCCCAAACTCCACACCAGCTACAGGACCCGCGGGAGCGATAAAATCGGATTCCAACGACACCTGCACTCCAGCAAGAGGAGCGCCCTGTAGATACCCCTCGAGCGATAAGTTGTCAAACCCAATCGACTCCAGCAGGGTTCTAAGTATGCGATTCTCCTTTGCTAGGCTCATGCTCGGCATGGGTACTTCAGCCGCTGCTACCGCTGACTCCAACTGCTTTACCTTCTGCTCCAACTCCGCAACATGTTGCTTCCTCCGCTCTCGCGATTTACGCTGATTATTTCGGACCCGAATGAGGTCCTCGGCCTAGATACATGTTATTGGAGAACCTCAGACGCTCAAAAACCTAGTTAAGAACATGCCTTGGTTTTTCGTTTTGGGCGGGGCATGCCTCTGCTTAGATGGAACTCGGTTCACACTAGATTATTCTAGATGTTCGTCTGGATGTGATGAAGGGAGTGCGGAAGGGCCATCGACGCATGATGGACAGACAGTACCTAATTCGCAACACGCAGTGGTAAGCGGACCCTCAAACATTAGTCAGTAATCCCAATGGGTGATGGTGCCAAGGCGGATTCGTTCCAAGATGCGATGCGCACTTGGAACCGGTGTTTCAGTGGGATATTGTCGGCGGAGATGAGGCAAATTTACCGCTAGGATTCAACACTTACTGTTCTCCGCCTGGATCAACTCTATGGCTCCAAAACCGCCTATCTCAATGAGACCACGTGTCCTCGTTGAGATCACAGAAAAGGCGTCTTATAGGATCATCAATTCCGATGATCAGACCTTCGCTGCAGTTCAAATCTCCATATAGATTTACTAGGCTATAACGAACATTTCAGATTTCCAACAGATATCCAATATCGGAAGTAAGATCATCTATGTTCTATCTAGCGCTGACACTTGTCAAGCGGTTCATGAGCAGGTATAGTCTATCCTGTGCGTATATCAATCAACAACAGTGAAATGACACTTAATTGTTCCCCACAGCAGCCTTAACCCTTGCCTCCTTTATTCTCCTCTCCTCACGCTCACTAAACCGATCGCCGAAAGTCTCAAGATGCGGCCTCATAAGAAGCGTATATTTGACAAACTCCTCCATACAATCGACCAATCGATCGCGATTTGAACTCGGTTTCAGTCGCTGGTCTCCCTCTTGACCCTCGTCAGGGAAATGCGTATATGCCATAGGAATCGACGACTGGTTCGGGATCGTCAACATTCGCATCCAGCGGCCAAGGATGCGCAGTGAGTTTACTGCATTGAAGGACTGCGATCCGCCGCAAACTTGTCCAATTGCGAGGGTGCGTCCTTGAGTTGGCCTGATGGATCCTGTACTGAGAGGAATCCAGTCAATTTGGTTTTTGAAGACGGCGGTCTTTGACATTTGATTCAGATATCAGCATGTAAACTTTTCAAGAATGGGATGAGGACGGAGAGAGGCGCACCAGATTCCCATGCTGCTCTGGTGAAATCCACACGTGCCCGTCGCTCCACGCGCTCAGCGCTCGGAGTTCCTGGACTTTTGGATGCGTGTGATCAACGTCATTTTTCACAGGAAGGCCTTCGGGATTGAAGATACGGACGTCACAACCGAGACGGAAAAGGATTCGCGAGGCCTCAAAGGCCACCAGCTTCGAGTATGATCGACGTCGGAGGCTACCGTAGAGCACGAGGACTTTCAACCGGCTATTCGTAGCCATCAGGTCTTTCCCAGCCATGTCAAGCACAGATGTTAATTCTAGATCATTGACCCAGTCCGGAGACGCGTCGAACTCGAGGAATGGGCGATACTTCCGGCGAAGTTCGGTGTCATCTTCCGATGAGGGTATTGCGAGCGTTCTATATGGTAGAGTCTCGGGCACTATGCGTTTTATAGCAGACGCAAGTGGCTGTGTTTTGCCGTTTGGAGTGGCTATGTCCATCATCGTGTGAAAGCAGCGTGCAAATTGTACCGCGGTGTAAGTGGAAGGTAAGAGCCTTGAATTTGAAGCTAAGGTGCTTCTTAGACAATGCCGCATCAGGATTACTTGAGAGGCTCTGCGCGAGGTGCACAACGGTAGAAAGACTTTTCCATGCAGGTTGATGTCGCGAAATATCGGTTGGAGGAGTAGAATGTTCAGATCCTGTTGAGCCAATCGGCACAGAATAGGAGGAGTATGTCACCGGTGGATGATGATTGGCTGGATCTTTGAGGTCTCGTTCCGTCGCTGCCCGCTGGAAGAGATGCCACTTCGCCAGGAACCCCAGGCTGCGTATTTTACGGTAGTATTGATGACATACTGGGATATTAATATGTGCAGCGTGTTATATTTGACCGTTATTTACTTTTCTTGGAGGGTTTTGGATAGGTTTACCTCATTAAAAGGACCCCACCTGTAGAGACATCCACTTGTGTTGGTCTATATAGCCATCGCAGAGCCGGCGGAGGGAAGGAGATGAAGAAAAGAACAGCATGTGTTTATTCTCGGGGGTAGATAGGAAGCCTTTCACACCCAACGTGGGAGTGCAGATGATCCGCGTACATACCTAACGCTAGCTGTGCACCTCTTAAGAGTCACTTGAGTCACTTGCAGCACAGAAGAAATATGACCCTTGTCTTAGTAGAGACCCTGTGCGCATCAAGGGAGCGGAAGCATAGGTCCGCTATACTACTCCGTAAGTCCCACCCCGTCCTCACGCAGTAAAAGCTCAGCAGCAAGTCCCTCAATCCTTCGTTTAATCTCATCCCTAATAGGCCGTATGGCTTCCAACCCCTGCCCTGCCGGATCATCAAGCTTCCAAACCAGATAGCGCTTTCCCGGAAAGTACGGGCACGCATCGCCACATCCCATGGTAACAACGACATCGCTGACTCGCACTGCGTCTTCGGTGAGGATCTTGGGCTGCTGCCCAGCTAGATCGATTCCCTCTTCGCGCATTGCTTCAACGACCTGAGGGTTGATTGAGTCTTTCGGGGCGGATCCGGCCGAGAGCACTTCGATCTTGTCGCCAGCGAGGTGACGGAGGTAGCCTGCGGCCATCTGCGAGCGGCCGGCGTTGTGGACGCAGACGAAGAGGACGCTAGGGCAGGAGGCCATTTTGACTCTGCAGGAATTTGTTGGTATGAGAGGGGTGGTATCTCGAGACGTGGGAATGTCCAATATCACACTTCTGTGTTGTGGGCGGGGAAAACTTGTAGGAGCAAGAAAACATACTTTGTTAATTCCAACATGATATGTGGTACCTAATTTATATACTAGTAACTAGGCCCACGTGCGGAATGTCGACCCAGGGAACAGGATCAATGTCCTGGGAGGCTGCAGCGAATATCATTGCGGGCATGCACATTAATTCAAGATACATCTGTGATACGAGAAAGGCTTGGCTGCGGTTCGACAGACTGCCAAGTACGACACTTGACCATCTTTGAGATGCTGGATTGTGAGTAATGATGCGATACACCAGTCATATGAAGGGAGTGACATTCACTCCACGTGAATATTGTTAAATCCTCACGCCAAGTGGAGCTTGATTAAAGCCGATCAAGGCAGTGACTATCAGCCAATCAGGTTATTGCAGTGACAATCGGCCACGTTCTCGGGCTTCATCTTCACGGTTTCCGTATGAAAGCTTGTTGTCTGTCATGGAAGGCCGAACTATGATCATACTATCATCCCTACCCACTTCCTTGACTTGACACAACCTCCAGCTCATCGTGTCAGAATGAATTCTATCGACTCTGGGGCGCAGTCAGCGTCCACCCCCAACCTGCCTGTTCAAGATGTGGAAAAACAAGGCGATGCAACCCGTCCCCAGAAGAAGCAGTCTGCATTCAACAGCCTCGGGATCCTCGACCGCTTCCTGGTTATATGGATATTTCTCGCCATGGCCGTCGGTATTATCCTGGGCAACTTTGTTCCCAGCACAGGTCCTGCTTTGCAAAGGGGCAAATTCGTTGGGGTATCTATACCAATTGGTGAGCTCCTTCTTCCGATATCAACAATCGCTGTCAAGATCTAATGCCTGCTAAAGCTATCGGACTCCTCGTCATGATGTACCCCATTCTGTGCAAGGTGCGATACGAGTCACTACACGAAGTCTTCCGCACCCGTCAGATCTGGGTGCAAATTGCGTTCAGTATAGTCCTAAATTGGATTATTGCTCCCCTTTTTATGGTGAGCTGCATTCAGGGCTTGTTGCAGGACAGGGGCCACTAACTGACCATAATTGAAATACAGTTAGCTCTAGCCTGGGCATTCCTCCCAGATGAGCCAGAGTTGCGCCAGGGCTTAATCCTTGTCGGTTTGGCAAGATGTATCGCCATGGTACGTGGGACCTGGACAATAGCTTAATAGTCGTTTTATCCAACAATCTCCGTTATAGGTCTTAATCTGGACGGGCCTGGCTGGTGGCGATGGCGAGTACTGCGCGATCCTCGTCGCTGTCAACTCACTCCTTCAAATGGTCCTTTTCGCCCCGTTTGGTGTCTTCTTCATCCAAATTATCAGCGGCGACGCCGTCTCCTTTGAATACGCCACCGCCGCAAAGAGTGTCGCCGTATTCCTCGGAATCCCCCTTGGCGCCGCTATCCTCACTCGCTTTACGCTTCGTCACCTAACAAGCCCGCGCTGGTACGATACCGTCTTCCTGAAATGGGTTGGGCCGTGGTCTCTCATCGGCCTGCTCTTCACAATCCTCGTCCTCTTCGCGTCCCAGGGCCGCCAGGTTGTCCATCAGATTGTGTCCGTTGTCCGCGTCGCTGCGCCGCTAATTGTCTACTTCACAACAATCTTTTTTATCACTTTCCTAATCGCGTATAAACTAGGCTTTGGATATCGGCTTGCGGCGCAGAGCTTTACTGCGGCGAGCAATAACTTTGAGCTGGCCATTGCCGTTGCCGTTGCTACGTTTGGGGCTGATAGTAACCAGGCCCTTGCGTCGACTGTGGGGCCCTTGATTGAGGTGCCGGTACTGCTTGGTCTGGTATATGCAGTCAAGTTTGTGGCGAATAGATTGGAGATGGATGATTAGTGGTTGTCTTGTGACTTAGCTTCCAGAGCACCAGAAAATTGGTGCTTGATTTTCTAATTTCATAATAAATCTGTAACTTCAACGAGGCTGCGGGCGGTCTACAGGAAGGGAGTCGCTTTGATACTTAACTTTATAACGGGAAAGTGGGTTTACATCGACGCCATGCTCTGTCTCATAAAATTAGCACGGGTGATTGATCCTACTTTGCGAAAGTGATATACCACATATACCACATATACCACATATACCACATATAGTTTACCCTGGTATTACGCTAAATTTATTCCATAGTCATGGAATTACTGGCACTTTCAGGCCCTTCCGCTTCAGCAAGCTCAGCGACGTTACTTGCTTCAACAGGAACAGACTCAAGTGATCGAACAGGCCGCCTATATATTCTAGAACGGACTATTATTCTACACTACAGTATGACCACTGCGGATAATTACTTTAGAGACTTTTCGGTCCTTTTTAGTACCATAAAGATCGTCCCAGTTGACTCGGCGGCCCTTTCGCCTGATAAAAGTGATTAACACGCTAATAAGACATGCCAAGTCGTCGTCCGGCGTGCTAATACTGGTATATATGACCAAGGGCCACTCCGTGCCCGTCGTAGCTATTTACTTAACCTATAGTCGGCATCTAGCGCTTTCGTGAGTGCCGGTGAAATTGTCGTTAAGTAAAAGCCCCTTTTGGTAAGAACTAAGGTAAGGCAGTTATAGAGGCAGTTATAGTGTAGAATATTAGATATTGTAGCTTTAAACACTATAAGGAAAGTCAAGTTCTATACTAGATCAAGCCTCTTTAGCTGTTCGCTAGTACTTTAGGTAGGCACGCTCTTGCATAAGGGAAATACCAGCGCTTTGATTAGTACATATAACGCGCAATATTGAATATGATATCTAAGAGTATGTTATTTCAATAGACAACAAGTGGTTTATATCGTAATATACACCCACATGAAAGTGCAGCAGTTTATCTACCTAATATACATAGTTAACCAACACCACAAAACACCAAACTCCCAGCTGTATAATTAAAGTTACATGAACCTATCAATCAAGTCCCCGTTTCAGTCTCAATATCAGGCTCCCGCCCCGTCAAATCGCCCGTGAAGCGCTGGCGCACCTTGCGCATCGCGAACTTGGCCTCGTCTCGTGCAAACACCACATTACGCGCCGGCTTCCACTGCATCATGCCTCGCTGCTGGCGCTGCTCGCTCCGTCGGTTTGCCTTGTTACTTTGTCCTTCGCTGGGACCGGCCTCGCTTCCCTCGGTCGACGGCTTACTGGAGCTGGTCTGTCCGGTAGATGAAGGGTCAGTGCCGGTGGATTGTCCGGTTGAGGGACGACTGCGGCTGTCGGTGGAGGGTTTCTGGGGGTCGTGCGAGGGTCGGTGCTCTTCCTCCAACTCACCGGAGGGGCTATCGCTTCCGACCCGGGTGTGTTCGATGTCGGCGGGTGGAGGGTTGGTCGCATGGAGCGGTGGATCGTCGCGTCCTGGCTCGGCGATTTTCTTGCCCTCATCGCTGAGGTAGGCGCGGGGGTCGTGGCCAAACGCACCGCTCCAGTCCTGACCCTGCTTGTCGAGCCATTGTCGGCGTTCTCGGGGGTTGGCGTGCTTTAGGACGTCGCGGCCGTTGACGAGAGATTGTTCGTGCAGGCGCTCGACCTCCTCCGGCACTTCGATGGAGACGCCGCGAGTCCGTACACCCTCGGCGAGGCATGCCTCCCATGTCTCGAAGGTCTCGCGGGAATGGTTGTCCACGACGAAGTGCTCGTGCCATTCGTCGATGCCCGGCTTGAAGCGGCCGGTGAACTGGAACCGTCCGATCTCGCGCATATCCTCGAGCCCCGGCTCGCGTTTGGTCTCCCAGTTGTCCTCGGTGATGTAGTTCTGGGTCAGGCGCTTGCCGTTTTTCGTCGCCCAGATCGGGATGTCAATAGGCATGTCTTCGTTGTCCACCACGTGTTGGAGCCACAGAACAGCATACCCGGTGGCATGGTGCTTGCCTTGCGAGTGGAATTCAAAGACCACCGGTGAGCGATACCGGTGCTTCACGGGAAGATGGACGCTATGCTGAAGGGAGCTCAGGTCCCAGACAGTATCCTGTCCGTCAATTGAGCACACATGTCGGGTGATTTTACCGCTGCTGCCGCCAGTGCGCAACTTGATCTTGGAACGTTGGTGGACACCACGAGCGGTGACTTTCTGCGAAGCAAATTCGAAGGTGCCGACATCCCAACCCAGCATGTTGGGGGGGAGTTTGGTCTCGACGTGCCGGAGGAGAATGGAGATACGGATTCGTCCAAACCCAATGCCGCCATCTAAAGGATACCATCGAGTGACTTGCGAGCTAGTTTGGAGAAGATCGGAGAGCTTCAACGGAACCACTCCCAAGATTGGGTCGTGCTCTCGATATCTTTGGTCTCGAACGGTGACAGTGACGATAGCCGATCGCCAATCGCGCACAAATCTTTCGGTTCCAGCGTTGAAGATGGGCTTGGAACTGACAGCCTTCGCTCGAGTGCGGTAAATCTGGGCCAGGGTCAGTCTCAGAATGCTCGAAACAGGTCAGTGAATAGATTGTATTACCAGTTGATCGTTCAGAATTATCTTGCAGTAGCTGGTTGGCAGCTCCTTGCCTTGTTCTTCAGTGTTCTCACCATATGGCTTCGCTGGCTCATATTCTCTTCCACTTCGGAATCGGCTTCCTTTGATATTAGCGAGCTGGAGGTTGACAATCTGATGCACCACGATGCTCACGACTCCACTAGGCCAAAGTGGATCGGGAGGCGTGTGCACAACGGCGTCTTCCTCCTCGTTGGTGATAACGCCCTTCTCGTCTTGGAACTCAGGAATATCCTTGAAGTTGTCGGGGAGATCCTTCTTCTTGCCGTCCGTCCGCAATTCCGGTCGCAGCCTCGGTTTTCCAAAGAAACCAACTTCCCAGTGCAGCTCACCCGGCATCTCGCTGCCCTCGCTGAGACCTTGCAACTTCGAGACCTGTGGGTACATATGGCCTGGGTGCTGGATCATTTCTCGGATCGGCAGCTCCACCTTGCCAACGATGTCGTCAGCAGTGTTGCGATCAGAGTCCCAAAGCTCAACGCTGAGGTTTTCGTCCGCCTTGATGAGTTCTGGCGTCACTAGCAACGCTGCTGTCTCTTCCCAGACGGGATTCAAGTCATCCGTAATGACTCTAGTGCAGTACATAGGCTTGCCATATTTGGAGAACGACAGGTTGATGTAAGGGTCACTGCCGCCGCCATAGCTTCCACGTCGATCCTGCTTGCTCAATCCAATGGCACGATGGATCCGAACCCACATGATACCTAGAGCCTGCGTGTCCTTTAGAATATCGTCGCCCTTCAGCATCATACCGAGGTCCATGGTCATCGATTTAGGAGCAGCGAACAGACTGCATGCCGTTCCGATGGCGTAATTAACGAAATTCGAGATCAAAGGGAGGTTCAAAATGTTGACGCCTCCTTTAACCATTGGCATACAGCCAGCCTTGACATGAGGAATGCCCACCAGGCTGAATGTCAAATCCTTCATGAAGGGCGCCTCCGGCATCATCTGGAGTCGTACGCGCACTGTGCCCACCATCTCGATGAGCTCGACGAAAACAGGAAACGGTACACCGAACAGACCCTTCATCCCCAAATAGAAGACCAGCTGCATGTGCATGTTGCGTGCTTTAGACGAAGCAGACTGACCACTCGGCTTGGCGTGATACGCGAAAGAGATTTCAATATTGTAGTGACTGCCGCCCTCCTCGATGGCGGCTGCTTCGTGGGGATCTTTATTCTTGACGTTCTCCTCATGGATATTGTCCTTGAGATTCTGCACATGCTCGTCCGGGAGCGCTCGTAGACTCAGAATCCGTAAGGGGTTGTTTCCCTGGTCAATCTCCGCGATGCGAACATTCTCAACCACGCCCGGCGCTGAGGCTTGCATAATATCTTCGATGGTGTCGGCGACGGGTGATAGCATCTCCGGGTTAACCAGACCCCAGATGATTCCAAGGAAGCTGTTCATCCACTCGACCGATTCCGGCAGGAGATTGGCCGTCGCCTGGCGTTGGATCGTTAGTTAGGGGTAGGTCATATGGACTGCTCTTGCCTGCAAACGTACCATTTGGCCTCGGAGTTGCTCACTGCTCCATTCCATCTCACGACCACTCCGGACAACTTCTTCCACCCATAGCCACACTCCGCTTGCGATAATGGCGGCCAAAGGAATCAACCCCCATAGCGACGTGCCCAACATGCGGCCCACGAAGATAATACCCACCACAATTCCAATACACAAAGTGGCTCCCCGCTTCTGCAGCTGGTCGTACATTGGTTGGTAGGATACCGTGGGCGTCGGATGAAAGAGGACATTGGTCCTTTCGCCATGGATGGGGACGTCGGAGGTAGTTCCCTCGGCGATGGGATCGGGGGGTGCGGTGATGTCCTGGTTCTCCTTGTAGTCGGCCAGGCTCTGGCTGGCATCCGTTTTGGCTCCCTATAATGGGTGCATTAGCCAACGATCGTGTCAAACTCAAGGTTATCCAACTCCACTCACCGTCGGTTTTCCAAGGTTTGCATTAGGAACCACCAGCTAGGGGATAATGATCAGCACAGCCTCAGCCAAGGGTTAAGACAGGGCCTCAATACCGTCGGGTTCTTCACAGTGTCCATCGAATCTTCATCTTGATCCTCCACCTCTATATCTCGACCCGTAGTCGGATCCGTCACCATCCTAGTCTTGCCCTTGGGTACTTTCCGTGGTCGATGAGGCACCGCATCTCCGCTGTCTTCGGTCTTCCCTTCTTTCTGTCTAGCCTGTTTCTGCTCCTGTTCTTGTCTCTCCTTTGCTGTCAGCGCCTCCTCGTGCGCTTTGCGATCTTGCTTGTCCTTTTCAAGATGCTCTAGGAATTTATGGATGGTCGGCACGGGATTGTGTCCGCTCCAATGCTCGCCAATGCGATGCTGCCGAGGGGACTCAATCCCATTGGGGTGGGCAGGCATGGTATTCGGGGATTAGTAGTGACGATCAGGTATCAGCGACGCTCCCATGTCTGGAAGCCAGAAAGGGTGATGGCTGATGAGGAAACGCTTCGCAGGCGATCGGGAGCACCCAGGAACGGGAAATTAGAGAGTTTAGAATTGGAGGAAAGAAAATCAAGTGAACTGAACGGTGTGCCACAGGAAAGAGACTGTAGCAGGAAGGGTGGAATGGTGAAGTAATAGTCCTCTCGTCGCAGCCCTACGGCCGGCCGGGCACTACGTCATAGCTGGTGGGGAGCCCCAGGCAGCCCACCAATCTGCCGCGGACGCCGTCCTTCTGGCAGGCAAGGAAGGTCGATCGGCCGATGGGATGAAGGAATTAACTTGTTGGGCTTTGTTGATGTGCGTCATCGATTGGGTGTCCCTGCTCTGTCCTCATCGGCCTGGTCTACAGCTTTAATTAATCAATTAAACAACATCCAGGTAAGCAGGTTGTCTACAATGATAGGCATGTGAATCGTATAAATTGGAATAGAATGAAATAAAATAAATAGTTAAGTACAAAACCTTGGGTTTCTAGGGGTTGCTCATCATCTACCTTAAGGTCTGCATTTCGAACAGAGTAACTAATAACAATTAAACTAATCTGGTCATTCCTCCATGTCTGGGCGACCGAGCCAATAATGTAAGTTGCTCCACCTTATAGGTCCAGTTCATTCTACTCAGATACGACAATTAAATAACATTAGTATAAGCTTCATATCATGAGAAATCTGCTCTCCTTCTGCCTCGCGCAGTTCAGACTTCAGACCGAGAAACCATTATAATTCATCAGAATCTAGACCCATTCTCCTAATCTTTCCAAACACTCTGGCTATATTGAACAAATGCATATTGAACAAATTTTTCCTATTCATTCGCATCGTCCTTGCGAAGGATTGGATCATAAGGACCCCTCCTATCTCTCCCATGGCCGACATCACCCATGTCGCTCAGCTCCATATCGTCGGGTATAAATTCCTCCTCGTCTTCGCCTAGCACGAAGTAATCCCCTTCTTGATCCGGCTTCCACGGCATGAGGGCGGCTTCCGACTCGTCGTACTCTTCGCGTCCCTTGTGCAGTTTGCGCTTAGTGAAAGCTCGAACCCAGAGTACCATGCCAACTGCCACGCCCGCAAGAACGACAGACATCAAGAGGATCCAGAACCAGCCGAACCCGGCGAGGAGCATGCCGCTGATGACGTTTGCCCATCCCACAATCATGATCAGCCGTCCGGCCCAGATGTGGGTATGAGAGATCCAGGTCCGGCGCTTGATGCGTAGAAAGGCCATATGGTGCCGCCAGCCAAGAATCCCTTGGGTGCCGAGGGTGAGTGATACCACCAATCCGGCGATCTTGTGAGGCGAGCTAAATGACCGGCTCATGACGATACCGAGAATAGCTCCCACGGCGACGCAGAGGGAAGCGACGAGTTGGATGACCCAGTGGTACTGGAATGCTCGGCTCGATTGGGATCGCATGGCAATCACGCCCCCGGGGAAGAACAACAGGAACGCCAGTCCCATCAACCAGCCATGAGCCTTGGCGACGGATCCAAGTCTAGGCCATTTAAACGCAGTCGACGATTTATCGGTCGTTCCTAACGTCCGGACGCCCGGTCGGATAGAGGGAGGGGAGGGAGGATGCTCAGCAGTGTCAACGGATCGCGCCATGTTGACGTAGAAATTCCCCCATCCTCCATCTCTGGAGTGGTGTTTGTGCATCTTAAGGTGCACATCGCTCGAGAAGTTCGAGAACTGCTGGTTGTCGTTCCATGCCCAAAGCCAGGGCAGCGCGGTTGCCGTTGCAGAGATGGGATGATCGCCAACGCCCGGCCAGGAGGTACAGGAATAGCAGACGAGGGCGATTTTAGCCCGAACGGTCGGTGAAGACGATGGAGAATTGTCGTGCGTGGCAGGTTGCCAGCTTGTCTCGAGGACACGAATATCTGTACCACCGGCGTTGTCGCTAGTCAGCAGCTCAGGCTGCCGGTGCCCTTCCACCGTCCTGATGCTGACCGTCGGGGGCTCCTCCGAATGAGGATCCCCATAGACGATCATCATCAACGAGCCTGCCATGACGGGACCCGTGCCGATTGCAGTCCAACCGAGATCCGAATCTCGCGTGACGGTCATGCTGAGATACATGTCGTAGGCGTCAGAAGAGCGATTCTGGTGCATCGTGACACCCATGCAGAAGTCGACTTCGGCATCTCTGGGCTTTTTGTCGTATCCGAATTTGCAGTATTGCACGGGGTCTGCGAAGGTAGAGGCCACATGGCAGATGATAGCGATGCCGACGAGCAGGAGTCGGCTAACGGAGGTTCTGGCCATGACGAAGTCGGCATTCAGAAAGAAGCCGAAGTGGAAAGGGTCGATTGCCCTGGCGAGATGAGATGGAAGGAATGCAGGTTGCGGGGTCGGAAGGCAGGAGTTACATCGAGTGGTCTTGGTTCGCCCAGTCACACTCCTATCATTACAGCAAACGCAATTCCAGCCTGGCCTCACCCGACGCAAGGGTTAGAAGCGTTCTATACCTACTAGGTAGACGTTTGGCGTTGTACTCGGTATGAGATCAGTAGTAGGCTGTATGCAATCCCACAGTTCCTGTCGTGTTAATAACAATGGCCAGCCAAGGTATTATTTCTATTTCTCCTCTCTATTTGTTTCGCAACCAGAGTGTTCAGAAATTCAGAATCTCGCTCTCTCTCTGAAGGTATACAAAGTTACAAACTGACGATCGCCGGGCGCACAGACCAGACCGCCCGGCACCGTCACGTTTCTCGACGGTTAACCACTTTCATCTCTTCCATTATCACTCGTCCTGACTCGCAGTCAAACACTACCAACACCACAAATCAGCCAACACAATGTCCACGGTGGAGGAATCCCCCGCCCAGAGAGCTGCTCGCCAGCGTCGTGAGCGACGCGAGGCCAAAATCAAAGAAGGTGGTGCCGCTCGCTTGGATAAAATCACCAGCCTGAGCGGACGCACCCCTGCTGCCGGTATGTGGAATCCTGTCCAACGACCCTGCCCACAACAAGCTATCTCCTCTAATACCTAGCCTGTGTGTGCTCGTACAGAACGAGAAGCCCAAGATGCCTCTCCCTCTCCCTCTCCCCAGCCTCCTACATCAATATCCTCAGGACTAGAGTCGCAATCACCACCACCGACCGCTGCGACTAGTCAACCAGAACCCCCCGTCGCACCCACCCACCCCTTCCCAGATACCCAAGCCCAGTCGCCCGAGACCCTCCAGGCCCAACAGGAAGCTTTCCGTGCGCTGCTACGCCAGTCCGGCCCGCTCGAGGGCAGCCAAGGCGGCGGGTTCGGCGCAGGCCTCTCGGACGAAGACCCGACCGTGAAGCTGCTCAACTCGCTCATGGGCGGGATGGCTGCGGGCGAAGGAGGGCCCGGCGCAGCGGGAGGCAACGGCAACAACGGGCCCGCCATCTCGCAAGCGGACGTGGCGACGGCGCTGGGCCTGCCGCCGTTCATGGCCAGCATGCTGCCGGGCGGATCGCAGCCGCAGACGGAAGCGGAGAAAAAGGCGATGTTAACGTGGAAGATCCTGCATGTGGTGTTTGCGATCGCGGTGGGGGTCTATTTCCTGGTTCTGATGGGGTCGTCGGTCTCGCTGTACGGCCAGAGTCCGCCGCCGCCGGCCACGGCGCGCAGCCCGTTCCTGTTCTTCACGACGGGGGAGATGGTGATGACGGGGGCGAGGGTGTTCTTGAAGAGGGGGAGCGGGCAGACAGGACTGACGATGTATTTCAATCTGTTCCGGGACGTGGTGCGCGATGGGAGTCTGGTGGTGTTTTTGCTGGGGATGGGGGCTTGGTGGAGTGGAGAGTGGACGGCTTGATTTGAGGATGTTGTTCTGTTCCTCTTTTCAATTACTTTTATGATGTTCTATGTGACATATCCAATTGGTTCAATCCGTTAAGCGAGAAACAGTTTACAGGTACCGGCCTATCATGAATTCCAAGAATTTACAATGGCGCTTTCGAAACTTCCCGGAAGACCAACCTTGCATGTCGAGCAAATTTCCTGGAGTAGCTCTTCGGCTCATTCTCTAGGTCCGATATCATTGTATCACTATGTAGACGGAGTATGATATAGTTACCCCATAGTGTACTGTAACATTTGCAACCAGCAGGATTCATACTAAACCATAGATCACTTGCCCTGTAGCGAGCCAGCGCGGAGAAGTTCTGGTCTACAATCACCCATCCTGCCATGCCCAATTGATGCAGATAACTCGTCAGGGTAGAGGGTCCCAAGAATTGCAATGTGATAGCCGCCATCATGCCGTGTCTGTATCATGTTCTCATGCTCGTGATGTGGCATCATAAGCACCGACGCCACCAGTGACCGGATCAAGCGACGACAAGCCTTCTATCAGGAAGAAACCGAGCACCTAGAGCGTCAACTGTTCCAAGGAAGGCAGCTACGGGGTGAGTGAGATATGCAATAGAGACAGGTGTAGGAAAAATAAGTAGACCATTAGTGGAGGTGGGAGTAGGCTGTGGATGCTAAACTCACCGTCGAGTTTAAGATTGAATCCAGAGACCTGGATAGCATCTTAGCAAGTGCGAATTATTTTATACATGGCCGATTGCAAACCTCTTATCGTTAGCCTTGCCACCTGAGTCAAGTATGCCCCTGACTCCTGCGTGCAAGCATAGACTTAGTACTGACTCAGTCTAAACAAGGCAGAGAGCTAGTGCTCTATACAAACCGGCTTTAGTCTTGAAGCCAAGCACAAGGCTCAAGGGATTGGAAGGATTCGAAGGATCAAAAGGTCAAACGAACGAGGAGCCTAAACTCTTTACAGTATGTCGTTCTATTCCACCTACTTACTCTTACTATAACTTCTTGTTCTTTTCTTCTTCCTTTCGGCTCCCATTCCCTCCTTCCAAACCCTCCCATGCAATCAATGCATCCAACATGCCAGCCCAACCTACCATCAGCCCCATCCTCATCACCGGCGGCAATGGCTTCATAGCCTACCACATCGTGGCCAAACTCCTGGCCGAAGACCCCAACTACACAATCCACTGCCTGGACATCAACACCAGCCGCAACCGCCACGACGTCGACGCCGTAACCTACCACCAAGGGGACCTCTCCAACCTCGCAGACGTCCAACGCATCATGGCCCTCGCGCAACCCGTCACCATCTTCCACACGGCGTCGCCCGAGTTCTCCGACGCCCCGGAGACAGCCTACCGGGAGGTCATCGTCGACGGCACGCAACACCTTGTCCGCACCGCGGCGCATCTCGGCACCGTCAAAGCCATCATCAACACGTCCACGTCGGGGGTCATCAACGACAACCACACGGACCTAATCAACGGCTCCGAAGACCTACCTATTCTGCGGCCCCCGAGACAAAAGCGCCTCTACTGCCTCGCCAAAGCGGACGCCGAAGACGCCATCCAAGCCGCGAACCGCAGACACGGGTTCCTCACCTGCTCGCTGCGTCCGTGTCTGGCGTTCGGCGAACGCGACACCAACTCCATGGGCAAGATGGTATCCGTGGCGCAGGCGGGGCGGTCGCGGTTCCAAATGGGAAGTGGCAAGAACCTGTACGATTTCGTGTACGTGGGGAATCTAGCGGATGCGCATCTCCTCGCGGCTCACGCGTTGGTCTCTGCGCACGAGACCCCGACTCCCCTTCCGGCTGAGCAGCGGGTGGAAGGCGAGGTATTCCACATCAATAACTTCGAGCCGTGGCTGTTCTGGGACTTTCAGCGGGAGATCTCGAGGCAGATGGGGCGGGCGGTCGAGGAGAAGGAGATCGTGGTGATTCCCAAGTGGGTGGGGTTGACGATGGGGTTTGTGAGCGAGTGGCTTGTGTGGGCGATGAGTTGGGGGACGAGGACGGCGAATATGACGCGCGAAGGGGTCCGGTTTAGTACGTTGGAGAGAACGCTGAATGGGGAGAAGGCGAGGAATGTGTTGGGGTACAAGGCGAAGGTGGGAGTTAGGGAGGGGATTGAGAAGGGGGTGAGGTGGTTTAGGGAGCATCCGGAGGCTATTCCATAGACTACTATCCCCTTGAATTTAATTGTGAAGTTATTATTGTAGAAGCAACTAGCAGGGTATGTAGTAGCATACGAGAGCGATAGAGACGTGCTTAGTTATTTTGGTACCTAGTGGTTGCATTGGAATACTGACTAATATTCTAGAGGCTTGAATAACCAACTGCAAGAAACGCAACGTGGGAGTCGAGGAAGAGATGTCCGTTCGTTATATATATAAAAGTGTACGTGGGTTCTGGCGGCAGGGAAGCAGGCAAGCAGGCAAAGGGGCGAGACCGAAGAAACGACGGGAAATTAGAAATTAGAGATTATTGATAAAGTTGGCTACTGCGTTCGGCCATCTGGGGGCCAAAACAGTGCCTAGATAGTAGCTAAGTAGACATGGTCTATGGAATTGGAAATTGGAGGACGAAGTACGGAGTACTCTGAGTACTACTACGGAGCATTGTTGAGGAACGGGTCACTCCTCCGGTCTGTTTCACTGGCAAGGCTTACTTACTCTGTACTCCGGAGTAACTAGAGATTTTCTACCCACCTGGTATGCAATCCACACCGGTTCATGCGCTAGTTAGAGCCTTAGAGATTAGCGGGATGAGGTGCTCGGGACGGCAGAGAACAGGCAGAGGTTAAGGAAGAAAAAAGAATCGTAATGAAAATGAGAAGATCAACCTCCAGTCCACGGAGAAGTAGAGCAGGGTAAAGGCTGGAACACTACGACGTGGGAGTGCCAGGGGCGTCCGCAAGCAGGGGGGGGGGGTAGCAACCAGTAAACTACGTCGCAGTCCGACGTCGTAGCGTGCCTGAGCCAACTAACTGATCCGTGATAGGGATTTACACCCGAAGGCTCACTAAGACTAAGAGTCTAAGAGTAAGTTGGCGCAAAGTCGACGGCTAACGCAACTACCGTCAATCGAGGACCCTCCGTCGAAGCTAATGCGCCGCCTAGGCCGAGTAGCATGGACGACAAGTTTGTGCCTCCTGGGGTCTGGTAGACTGGCATAGACGGCGGGGTACAGCACAGAGTATAGCAGCCCGGCGAATCCCTCGGGTAAGCTTTCTTGTCCTTCGCCCGAGAACCAAGGACCAAGGTTCGAGAATAGGATGAAGGGAAGATAACCTTAAACCGCAATACCCCAGAGGAACCGTAACCTCGGGGGCTGCACGACCGAAGCTCCGTGCGACCGTCACGGATGCCTGCAAAACGAGGCCGAATACTGTCGATCCAAATCAAGAATGTTTCCGTTCTTGAGACACAGAGAGAGAGAGACACAAAAAAAGAAAAGGAGAAAAAAGGGCACCCCACAGTCACTCCGGTGGTGGAGATGCCTTCGAATGTCACTTGGTCGGTCGCATTCTGAACACCGAGGCCTGCTCTGTCCAGGCACATCGCCATACTCTGTACTGAGTACTCTCGACTCTATATGTAGTATCGGTAATTGGACGAGTCTAAAGGATGATATCACGATGTTGAGGCTGAAGATTCCAGAACTGACCGAGACTCGGCAGAACCTGCCTCTTTTGCCTTTGCCTGGATAGACATTCCGGCTCTTAGTCTAGTGATTACCCCGTTCAGTTAAGGCAGACCGAGGAGTAGTAGTGCTGTAGTGCTGTAGTACTCTATAGATAGGACTCGATACTGGGTAGTGAGTGGTAAGGTTTACGATTGACATTATTCGAAGCAACTAGCCCGCAACTCGCCTGCCAATTGCAGGCAAAAAGAGGCTGTCACCGACATTCAAGGCCGGTGGAAAAAGAGGGACGATTCCGCTGTCAGGCTCGGCTTGAGAACTCTTATTTAACTGCGTTGGGCAGGTGATGATCAGCGACCCATCGATTAGCGGCTCCCACTTTCCTCTCTCGTCCAGGACCTTCATCCAGAGACAGAGTACAGAGTACAGACTTCAGTCAACCAATACTACGTGCAAGACTTGATCCATGGCCTCAGCCTTCTCCGCAACCGGTGTTTACTCGGCAGAAACGGCCGTTCATCGGCTGGCCAGCGTAGCCTGAGGCAGCGGAGATGTAGCCTGGGCGCATTGAACAGGACCCGATCCAAAAGGTCCCGATGATGCCTGACGATTATGTTGAGTTTGGTGATGATTGGATCCGAAGGAATACGGGACACTGAGAACCAAGTCAACCAACGCCTGGAGCCGCGTCCTGCTTCCCCGCAGTCAGCAACCCCTCCAAACCCATCGATGGATTGCTCTTGTGATGCGGGACTGGCTATGCCCAGTCCATGCCCAGTCCTTTAGGGCCCGGAGACAAGGATCGCATCGTGTCGTATCCCGGTGATATTGGTCGATGATTGCAGGCATTGCATCTCAGCCGTGCCTGTAGTCTGTACCTATCACCTTGGATACCGTCGGGAACCCTGGTCCAATGTACGTAGTCGATCATCGGGAGAAAACGCAACAGAGGGACAGCGTGTTGGTAGTAGGTTACTAGTAGCCTAGTAGCCTAGTAGCCAAGTAGGTCGAGAGTCGAGACTGACAGGAAGTGAATCTGTTTTCCCCGGAGCAACGGAAAGCAAAAGGAAGGCAGCCCCGCATGGCCGAGCCCAACGAGAGCGGAAGTCAGCAGGGTTTCTCAGGTCTACAGAGTAACTACAGAGTACAGAGTACAGATCGTCCAGTACCAAACACGGTATATCCAGACTATATCCAGAGTATGTTCAGAGTATCGAAGAAAGTCTAAGAATCCATGATAAATCACACATAATAGATATCAATAATGAATTCCACACACTCCGGCATCCCTACGGATTACGAAACCGACCCAGACTAACTAATGCAGGTCAACGCCTAGCCCGAGTAACTATCTACTTCTCCGTCTGAAAAACCCCCAATGAAAATCCGTACGGTCGCGCGGAAGAACGGGTTGAGCATCGCGAGGGCCTCCTCCACCGGACACCGGGAGAGCGGGTCTCACCTCTCAACCGTATTACTGCGTGTTATTATTGATTCTTCTCTCCTCTCCCCTCTCTCTCTTCTTAAATAACGCCTCCCCTTCGCTTGCCGTTTGCATCTCTCCTCTCCCTTCTCTCCTCCCTCGCTATCCTACCTTACCTACTCTGTACCTACTCCCACTACTACTCCTACTACCACCTTACCTCCCCTTACTCAATCCGTCCCTCTTGGTCCTGGAAGAGGGGTTCCATCTTGATCGACAATCGAAACAACCCCTCTTTTTATTTTTTCCCCCTGCTATACTAATCAACTCCACCCCACTTGGCCGGCGTCGATAATTTTACTTTCGGTTGAGTTACGTCGCACCAGGGTTACAATCAGCTAATTCTCGACCGTGAGTTTATTCCTTGCCGCTTTCCGTGGGGAAGCGCGTTCCTTAGCTGATCTTCTCAACAGGCTCCCCCCCCCCTACTCCGTACATATCCTTTTCTATCCTTCTTTCTTCGCTCTCCCTCCATCGTCTTTGTCCGGCTCGAGGATTCTACTCTGGTCACCGCAAGCATGTCCGACGGCTCCGTTCCACCCCCCAAGCCGTCCGTGGTAAGTCGTTGAACGCCCGCGGGAGGCATGGGAATCGGCTAATCGCGTTTCCGCAGGTGCTGGAAGCCCACGAAGTCGACACCTTCCATGTCCCCAAGGCCTTCTACCAGAAACATCCGACGGGCACCCATCTGAAAGACCTCGACGAGTACAAGCAGCTGTATGAAGAGTCAATCCGTAAACCCGACGTCTTCTGGGCCCGCATGGCCCGCGAGCTTCTCACGTTCGAAAGAGACTTCCAAACGACTCACATCGGCTCCCTAGAGAACGGCGATAGCGCCTGGTTCCCCGAAGGCCGCCTCAATGCCTCCTTCAACTGCGTTGACCGTCATGCCATCAAGAACCCGAACAAGGTCGCCATCATCTACGAAGCGGACGAGCCTAACGAGAGCCGCACGATTACCTACGGCGAACTGCTGCGCGAAGTGTCGCGGGTCGCTTGGGTGCTGAAGCAGCACGGCGTGAAGAAGGGTGATACCGTGGCGCTCTACCTCCCCATGATTCCCGAGGCGCTCGTTGCCTTCCTGGCTTGCTCCCGTATTGGCGCCATCCACTCCGTCGTTTTCGCCGGGTTCTCCTCCGATTCTCTGCGTGACCGTGTCCTGGACGCCGGGTCCAAGGTCGTCATTACGACGGACGAGGGTAAGCGTGGCGGCAAGGTGATCGGCACCAAGCGTATCGTCGACGAGGCGCTCAAGCAGTGCCCCGATGTTTCGAGCGTCCTGGTTTACAAGCGCACCGGGGCCGAGGTCCCCTGGACCAAGGGCCGTGACATCTGGTGGCACGAGGAAGTTGAAAAGTATCCCAACTATATTGCTCCCGAATCGATGGCCTCCGAAGACCCCCTGTTCTTGCTCTACACCTCCGGTTCCACCGGTAAGCCCAAGGGCGTCATGCACAGCACTGCTGGGTACTTGCTCGGTGCTGCGATGACCGGTAAATACGTTTTCGACATCCATGACGACGACCGCTTCTTCTGCGGTGGTGACGTTGGTTGGATCACCGGCCACACCTACGTGGTTTACGCACCTCTGTTGTTGGGATGTGCCACCGTCGTGTTCGAGAGTACACCCGCCTACCCCAACTTCTCTCGTTACTGGGATGTGATTGAGAAACACAAAGTGACTCAATTCTACGTGGCGCCTACTGCGCTGCGATTGCTCAAGCGCGCGGGTGACGAGCATATCCACCACCAGATGGCCCACCTGCGAATTCTGGGCTCCGTCGGCGAACCCATTGCTGCCGAGGTCTGGAAGTGGTACTTCGAGAAAGTTGGCAAGGAAGAGGCACACATTTGCGACGTGAGTTTTCTTTACACGGCAATTGCCCTGGAGGAGAAAGGACTAATGATCATTCTATGTTAGACCTACTGGCAAACCGAAACCGGCTCGCACGTGATCACCCCTTTGGGTGGCATCACGCCGACCAAGCCGGGAAGTGCTTCACTGCCTTTCTTTGGTGTCGAGCCCGCCATCATCGATCCGGTCTCCGGAGAGGAGATCTCGGGCAACGATGTGGAGGGTGTCTTGGCCTTCAAGCAGCCCTGGCCTAGTATGGCGCGCACCGTGTGGGGTGCCCACAAGCGTTATATGGACACCTACCTGAACGTCTACAAGGGCTACTACGTAAGCAGAATTCCTCCTCAGTTCATCGGACATCTCTCGGCTAACGCATTGACGACAGTTCACCGGTGATGGCGCTGGCCGTGACCACGACGGATATTACTGGATCCGTGGCCGTGTGGATGACGTTGTCAACGTCTCTGGCCACCGTCTCTCGACGGCTGAAATCGAGGCTGCCCTGCTAGAGCACCGTAAGTCGCTTTATGAAGCCCGCTAGTTACAAAGATTTGGGTCTAACGGTCAATCGCAGATATGGTTGCTGAAGCCGCCGTGGTCGGTATTGCCGACGAACTTACCGGCCAGGCCGTCAATGCTTTTGTGGCCCTGAAAGAGGGCAACGAAACGAACGACCAAGTTCGCAAGGATCTCGTCATGCAGGTCCGCAAGTCGATTGGACCCTTCGCCGCTCCTAAGGCGGTCTTCGTCGTCGATGACCTTCCCAAGACTCGGAGCGGCAAGATTATGCGCCGTATCTTGCGCAAGATCTTGAGCGGCGAGGAAGACAGTTTGGGCGACACCTCCACTGTAAGTTTCTTTTTAGAAGATGAAACCATGACCGGCAGAAACTAATTTTTGGGATTGCAGCTGTCGGACCCCTCCGTCGTTGATAAGATCATCGCAGCGGTTCACATTGCTCGAGGGAAATAGAGGAGAAAAGCCAACGACCAAGTGAATGACTAATGAAAGACCAAAAAATCTTGGAAAAAAATGTGAAAAAAAAAAAGGAAACCAAACTCATAATATCCCCCGTCGCAGAGAGCAAAGGCACTCTTTGAGTATGTCACGATGGATTGGCTCTCACGCACTGGGCGAGTAAGATGTCTAGTGGCAAGTTATTGATGCGCATTCTTCATCTTGATTATTTATGTGATTCCCGCTTTCTGTGATGTTGATAAGCGATCCAATTCCCGCCTGTGTATTGTGCAAATACCATACAATTTACTTCCAATGGCCGTTCAATTGGCTTTTCTGTCTGTTAGATTCGTCGCGTGACCCGGTGATTTCGATCTAGAAAAGACCTGTCTAGAATCGTAGGAAGAGTGTAGTCCATCTTGAGTCAAGAAGACTTGAATTTCCGTCTGACCAAGTGACTCATTACGACCTCACTTGGTGATCATCTTCGAGGGAGGCGACTTTTAGGCAGCCCGGATTCAGGCAGCGAGCATCACGTGGACCGCTGCCGTGTAAATAACCGGCGGGTTACGGAAACTTACGAGCATCGGACTGCTTCGTCCACTCCATTTAGTACACCGTTTTGTCACCTCCCAGTAACTAAGCGAAAGAGCCCCCCGCTGACTAAGCCACTTCAATTCCTTCCGACAGCAGCTCATCTTTTCCCTTCACCGTCGCGCGTCCTCTTCTGTTCTTTCCTCTCGCCCCCTTCGCCCCCTCCCTTTTCTGCGCGCCGCAGATTTGCGTTCATCCCGGAAATTTGTGTGCATTCTGGCTCTGGCGGTAACTGTCCGTCTGTAGCTAGTGTGGACCTCCTGTTTGGTTGTTAGAGAGCCACAAAATCCAGCCTCTAAACAACATTTTCACTTCTGCTCGTGGGCGCGTCGAGGATTGTTTCCGACAGACGACACCGCAACCGCTCAAGCTTCTAGCTAAGAGCTTCACCTACGGCTGCTTGGTCGAACCTCGACTTTTCGCATAATTTCAGTTTTTAATTCCCGACTCTACCTTTCTCTATTCTCGGTCACGGGCCACCGTTAAACGGATGAACCCATAAATTTCAGGAATCACCGAACAACGTTATGTTTGCAGGAGGGTTTGGACAGAACAATCAGCAGAGCTCCGGCTTCGGCACCGGCTCTAGCTTTGGAGGCACAAGTACTGGTGGAGGTAGGTCGCTTATTCATCCCTTTTTGCTTCCCCTTGTATCTTTGGTCTTGATCACTTTGGTTTTGCCTTTTCCAATCTGGTTGCGACTCTTATTGGGGCCCTCTTATCGGTTGCGACTGGTACTCCTGACGTTGACCCGCGATGGTTTCTTCAAAAATTTTCGGCTCGACATTGTCCCGCGGAAGTCCTCGCCGACGAGTAACAGCAGCGATATGAGAGAAAGGATCGCAGCTTAATTACAGTCTCTGACAGCGTCTTACCCCGTCATCTAGGCTTTGGATCTACGTCGTCACCTTTCGGTGGAGGTGGAGGTACAAGCTCAGGCAGCGGCCTGTTTGGAAATAATTCCAGCAGCTTTGGTTCCGGTGGAGGTAGGTGCTTAATGACTACATCTCCGTGAGCTTTGCGGTCCTTTCTCTTGCTTCAACTCTGGACGGACGAATCCTACGGACCTGGACTCGCCAACAATGGACGGATACCCAAAAAGGCGTTTGTTTAAACATCCTTTTATACCTTCATGGATTATATTCTGGGTTCAAAGCCGGCATTGTCCCAGTCCTGGAACAAAGGGTGAAATGGCCATGTATAAAGTCGCAGCCGCCCGTTAGGATCTTCGTTCGAGGAATGTTCCTCGCTTTTTGGTCCTCATTTCTTCTCCGTCTATTACGTTTTTGAGATGTCTCGACGCCGCTTTCATGGTCTTCCGCACACCAACTTCAAACCCCATCCCAAGAAACCCAATAATGCCCATTCAAAACCCCATTCTCATCCCAACTCCAATTCTCATTCCCGTCCCAACCCCCAAAAACCCCCCAAACCCCAGCAGCACCAACAGCACCAGCAGAAGCAAAATTTCATTCATTTTAACCACAAGAAAGCTAACAATAAACCTCAACGTCATGCAGGATTTGGAGCGAACACCCAAAATCAGTCGAACTCATTGTTTTCGAAACCCGCCGGGTCTGGATTCGGGAGCGGCACTTCAACAGGCGGCGGCATGTTCGGAAGTGGTACCACTGCAGCGGGTGGCAGTGGCTTTGGAAGCACCGGCTTCGGAGCTTCTGCGAACACCGGAGGCTTTGGTAGCCCCGGCGGCGGCGGTAGCATTTTCGGAAACAAGTCTGGCGGAACAGGCTTTGGCACCTCGGGGGGAACTGGCGGATTTGGTACAGGAGGCGGCTTTGGAAGTAACACTGCTACACCTACCACTGGCTTCGGCAGTGGAGCCGGCTCTGCGTTCCAGAGTGTCCCCCCGTCTGATGGTACCGGCAGCACTCCCTTCAGTGCATTCACCGAAAAGGACGGCACTAGCAACGTAACCAACCACTACCAAAGCATTTCCTTCATGCAGCCGTACAACAAATACTGCTTCGAAGAGCTTCGATTGGGCGATTACAACCAAGGGCGTAGGTTCGGCAATGGCAGCGGACAAGCTGGCGCTTTCGGTACCTCGGCCTTTGGAGGCTCCGGCTTTGGTGCCCAGCAACAGAACACTGGCTTTGGAGCAGGCGCTGCAGCCTCTCCCTTCGGGAGCGGCGGGACAAGCGCGCCTTCTGGCTTTGGTCAGACTCAGACGACGGGCGGCTTCGGTTCCACCTCTGCAAACCCCTTGTTCGGAGCCTCCAAGCCCGCAAACTCTTTATTTGGAGGGGCTTCGACCGGCACCTCTCAGGCCAGTCCGTTCGGCGGCACGACTGGAACGACGGGAGGCTTTGGGGCAGGCACGTCAGCAGGCACGGGCGGCGCGTTTGGCAGCGGCGGCAGTTCTTTGTTCGGTAACAATCAGCAGCAGCAGCAGCAGCAAAACAAGCCTTTGTTCGGTGGGAGCGGGACATCTACTGGAACTGGAACTGGCGCTTTCGGTGGATTCGGACAACAGCAAAACACCAATACGGCTTCTCCATTCGGCGGTGCCAATGCCGGTGGCACCTCTTCGCTCTTTGGCGGTGCTGGTCAGCAGCAGCAGCCGAGCGGTACGGGAGCTTTCGGTGGCTTTGGCCAGCAAAATCAGGCACAGAACCAGACTCAGACCCAAAACAAGGGGCTTTTCGGTGGGTTCGGACAGAACAATCAGCAGCAGCAGTCCGGTGGCGCCGGTCTTTTCGGCAACAACGCAGGAGCTAATACCGGAGGATCGTCTCTGTTTGGTCAAAATCAGCAGCAAACCCAGCAGCAACCGGCTGGTGGCTCCTTGTTCGGCGGAGGTGCCAACACCCAGCAAACCGGAGGTAGCTCTCTCTTCGGTGGCGCGAATCAACAGCAAGGCCAAAAGAGCTTATTCGGTAATACCGCCGCCGGCACCGGCACCGGCGCCAGCCCATTCGGTGGTGGCTTAGGTGGAACACAAAACCAGCAAGCCGGCACCAGCAGTTTGTTCGGAGGCGCTCAAAATCAACAACAAGCGAAACCCAGCCTTTTCGGCGGGGCCGGCGGGACAGGTTCCTCATTGTTTGGCGGTCAGAATACGGCAGGTCAGACCACTGGGAGTTCGCTCTTCGGCGGCAGCCAGCCTCAGCAACAACAGGGTGGCGGCCTCGGTTTGGGCGGCTCTCTCTTTGGTGGAAGCACGCAGCAGGCCCAGCCTCAGCAACCCCAGCAACCCCAGCAGCCAGCACCCGGGAGCTTGCAGGCCTCACTCCTTGAAGGAAATCCGTATGGAAACCAGTCAATCTTCTCTGGTTTGCCAGCCCCGAGTGCCCCTAGCCCCGGCCCATTGGCAACGCCACTCTCTTCTTCCATCAAGCAAAAGCAGCGCACTCCATTGCCAGTCTACAAGATTGCTCCCAGCGCCGCTAATCGTCTCATCACGCCGCCAAAGCGTCAAGGATATGGATTCTCCTACTCGACTTATGGCTCTCCCTCTAGCGCCGGTACCACTCCCAACGGACTTGGTAGCAGTCTTCTTAGTGGGCGCGCTACTATCGGCGGTAGCCTTGGACGCAGCAACGGCTTCAGCAAGAGTTTCTCCACCAGCAACCTACGGAACAGCTTTGAGCCGGATACCAATAGCGTTCTAGCCCCTGGCGCTCTCTCGTCGGTCTCTTCCGGGCCACTTCGCGCATCGGGCAGTAGCTTGAAGCGCCTGACCATCGACCGCAGCGTGAGTGTCAAGAATGACCTCTTCTCGCGTTCGCCTACAACTCCCCTCCCTGCCGCAGTTGAAGCAGGTCCGTCGACCGAGAAAGGGAAGAAGCGAGTTAGTTTCGATTCTTCTTCTGACGGAATGGCCCCCGCAGCCGTCATTCCGACCGAGTCTGAAAGCGCAGAGCCCACTCCGGAGGAGCTGGGATTCCTGCGCTCAATTCGGAAGAGTGGTACTATCAACGGCATCAATGGTGGTACCAAGGCGACCCCCGCAAGGGAGCTCGCTGTTGTGCCCGAGGATGGCCTGCAGACCGCAGACAGCGACGCTGGTGCTTCCCGGCTTTCTTTCTCTCCAGGGACGGACCCCAGGCCTGGCGAGTACTGGATGAAGCCTACGCGCGCCGAGATCAACAGCATGAGCCGCGAGCAGCAGAAGAGTGTGGTTGGATTGACTGTTGGCCGTGAACGATGCGGTCAGGTAACCTTCGACGAACCGGTTGATCTCACGACGGTCGATCTGGATAACATCCTTGGAGGACTGGTCGACATCGGCCTGCGGAAGATTACCGTGTATCCGGACGAAGCCATCAAGCCCCCGATGGGCAAGGGATTGAACGTCCCATCGACCCTGCGTATCGAAAACTCCTGGCCCCGAGGCAGAGATAAGAAGTCCCCGTCCCCGCTCACCAGCGGACCTCTCTTCGACAAGCATGTCGACCGCTTGAAGAAGGTTGTGAACACCGAGTTCGTCGATTACGCTACGGAAACCGGCACCTGGGTTTTCAGAGTGCCTCACTTTACCACGTATGGCCTTGATTATGATGATGAAGAAGATGAAGATGAAGGTGAGAGCTATAACCAAAGCACTTTGAGTGCAGCTCCTGACACTCCGACTCCGAAGGCTCAGTCCCCCGCGAATCTCGACAGTACCGTGGGCTCGGAGCAGATGTCCACCTTCTCCAATGAAGAATCTTTCTTCAACGATGTGGGAGGGGTTGATGACGACACTTTCGATTTTAAAAAACGCAAAATGGTCCCGGGCTCGTTTGGTAACCAGGCCATGGAGACGGATGAGCGGTCTACTTCTGGAGATGACGAGTCTTTTTTAGGGGACGGCTCCACGGGTTCAACTACTGAGCAAGAAGGTGATGATATCACCGAGAGCCAGCACTCTGGCGAGTCAGAAGTTGAATCGTATGAAGGTGAGGAAATGGACATGGCGGGCACTTTCCCCAACCTTCATCAGACCGTGGAGCAGGACAACACCAAAAGCACCGACCACTTTACCGAGGATACCCTCCCTTCTTTGAAGCCCTGGGGTACACCTCCCAAGGCTCGCTTCGATCTTAGTGACGACTGGGCTGAACAACTGCAGCGAACGATCAGCCCCCGGAAGCAGGACCGAGATGCACTCCGTCAAATCCAACGGAATGCCTTTGCCGACAAGACGTCTCACGGGAGCTCCCCCAAGGAAAATGGCACCGGATCCGGGCAGAAAGGGTTCTCTACGAGCATTGACCTGATGAATTCGTTGTTTCAACACCCACGCAAACAGCAAGTTGCGAGCCCTCCCAAGGAACAGAATGCGAAGGCTAAGGGCTTTGAGGTTTGTCTGAGCCGCTGTCTCCAACCTTCATTGATACCTAGAGCTAACTATTACTCTCAATAATAGTGGCCTTATAGCAAGACCCCGAAGACCTTTGCAGGCGAATCAAACGAACTGACCGAGGACGACCTTGCTTTTCATCACTCCTTCAAGCCGCGCTGGGGACCCGTGAACTCTATCCTTTGCCTCCAAAATGGGTTAAGGGATGCAGATCCTGACAATCGATGGCAGCCAGAATTTTCTGTGACAAGCGAAGAGAGGGATATTGTCTTGCTCGCTTTCAACAACACTGCCGAATCCAACGAGATGCTGGATGTTCAGAACAAGCAGTCTGTCATTAACCGTGTCGATGGTGTTCCTCTCGCGCGCCTGGCTAATGCTGATCTCCGGCAATTTGCATGGGCATCTGCCAGCACTACAACATCTGACCAAGAACGCCTCGTGTGGCAACTCTGCGACATTCTGTTCAACAACGACATTGAAGATGATATCTCTGCTGGTGTTCCGGCGCATCTTCGGGCAAAATACCTCCCTCGCATTAAAAAGGACCGCTTGAGTCGTTTGTGGGAACGGATCATCCGTGAGAGACATGCGCACACACTGGGCAAGGCCAACTCAGCCGAGGAACGTGCGGTGTACTTGCTCTGCTCCCACCGAGTCGAGGAGGCATGTAACGTGCTGGTCGCTAGCCAAAACTTCCATCTTGCTACACTCCTCGCTCAGGTCGGTCGAGATCCCACTTCGCGCGCTGACATGGCGAAACAAGTTGAGATGTGGCGCCAGCATAATGTCTATTCGGAGATGAGCGAGCCCATCCGAGCGTTGTATGAACTTCTGGCCGGCAACGCTCTCCACAGCGAGGGCAAATCGGGGGGTGCTCCTGAAGACCGTGCGTCGTCCTTTACTTTCACCGAACGATTCGAGTTGGACTGGTATCAGGCCTTCGGTCTTCGTTTGTGGTATGCCATCACTGATGACGAACCGCTTGAAGCTGCTGTTTTGAAATTTTTCAACGATCTCAGCAGCGGTAAAGAGACTGCTTTCCCCTGTCCTTCTCATCAGGAAAACACTCAGGTGCCTCAAACAACGGCTGATGTCTTGGGGCGTGAATCCCCATTGTGGGTTTTGCTGAAGCTTTACTCGACCACCGTGGGCCCTTCAAGACTTCCAGCCCTAGAGTTACCCACTGCGTTCCTTCCCGAGTCCGTGACTGGAGATAAGCTCTCGAGCCGGCTTCCCTTCCAGCTGCAGCATGTCTTGACTGCCACCATTGGACACCACGAGAGCTTCAAGACAGATGTTGTACAGGTGGACAAGTTGGTACAAGACTATGCCTGGGAACTCGGCTGTAGCGGTCAGCTCGAAAGGGTTCTGTTTGCTCTGCTCCACCTTTCCCGACAGTCAGACCGCGAGCGTGCTGTAAAAGAAACTCTGGCCCGCTTTGCCTCCCGGCTGCCTGAACCCAGCACTCCGGACGGATCTCCAGACGCCGCTTGGCAATATCTTACCCAACACCTGCAGCTTCCTGAGGGGTGGATCTGGGTGGCAAAGGCTCTCTACGCACGTGACACTGGCGATGCAGCCCGTGAGGTTGATTGTCTTGTCCGCGGCAAAAACTGGAACGACGCGCATGCCACCTTCTGTCGTATTGTCGGTCCAACCGCTGTGATTGAGCGCGACTACGCGACCCTCGAGACTCTGGTTCGGGGCTTCGGTGAGGCTCCAGAGCGCAAGGTCAGAGGATGGGCCAATGGAGGCGGCATCTACGACGACTTCCTTCACCTTGCTATAGCCAAGCATGGGAAGCGGGATGTCTCTCGACTTAACCGTCTGGTCAACGCACTGGCCTCTATGGGAGAGAAGATCGGTCAAGCATCTGGGGTGGAAGGACTGGAGGAGCGGGTGGCCTTCAAAGAGATGAGCCGAGCTGTTGCCCAGTGGACGGCTCACGAAGATGCAAAGGTAAGTGCAACTTTGATCATCTCAACTTTTGGACCTCGGCTAACAATATCTTCCTAGACCGTCGAAATGTCAAACGTCCTCAGTCTACCTCTGACGGGAGATGCACGTCTTCTTCAAATGGCAGAGATGAGTCGTCGATATTACAGTGTCGTCATGGCGGGCGCCTACTGAGCGTTGTCAGTTATCAGTTTGCGGGCCCTTTTTTCCTTTCTCATTTCAATAAAATCGGAAGTTGTCGGCATTTGCCCCGTCTCATGTCCTCGCAGGCTTTTTTTTTCTACTCGCTTGTTTCTTACTCTGTACACTTTTTCTCCGTTAACCTGTTTCTGTCTCACAGCCAGTTTTAGTCATCAGCCTTATGCCTCACCCTATGTACCCCTATTGTATCTGATCTTGAATTTTGTTTCTTTTCTACCTTTTTCCCACTTGAGTCTTTTCCATTCCGCCACCATGAGAGGGCGAGGGATGTTTTTTTTTCTCTTTTCTAATTATTCCTTTCCATATGGTAAAGCGCAAGAATGATGGTTCCAGAAGGTGTGTTAGTTCAGTTGTTTAGTTCATCTAACTCCCTTTTTCCCGGGCATCGCTTGTATGTATGTACCTCTTTCCATGACGGGACGATTCTACTTGATGTAATGGAATGCAGTTGTTTTTTGGGTTTTTTTTTGAATTGCTTTACAAAGTCTAGAAAGTTGGACTTCAGAGAGTAGGTATGAGAGTGAATTAGCTTAGGTATGCTTGCTTGTCCGCTGATTTTCCCAGGTAGATAGAATACACCAATAGTCTAGTACACAGTAAAGATTAACTTGTAGTTTGTTTGATGGAAGCAATAATAAGAAACACCTGTCTATCTATCATCCTCTTATAGAATTCATCTCCGGTATCCCAAAACTTTTTCCCATAAAGAGAAAAGAGTGACCGAGTGAGAAGAAAAAGTTGAACTACAAATATAAATACACCGACCAACTACTTTGAAAAGAAACCATGGAAGAAAAAAAAAAGAAATATGGAATTGCTGCTACCAGGGAACTGTACATGATGGAAACTAAAACAGAACATTAGAAAAAGGGAAAAAAGGGAGGAAGGGAAGGGGAGGGTGAGTGAGGAACAGAAAAAAGAGAGCAGGAAAAAAAAAAAAAAAGAACAAAAGACACTCCTGCTGAACGATATCACAATCACAACACACATCTTTATCTAAGAGAAATATAATGGACAGAGATTTTGTTATTTCTTGTGTTGTTTCATTTCCAATCTTCTTGCCATTGTCATTGTTCTGTTTTGGTGCCCATTCTGGTCATGTTCGTTGAGTTGGTTGACGGAGGGAGATATTAGAGATGTGAATGAATAATGAGACAGAAGATGTAATTTTGTTTCTTTATCTCTCTTTTCGGTCTTTTTCTTTTTTTTTTTACATGCCAGGAGAGATCAGCTTGCCCTCCGCCCGGCTGTTAGGGTGCCAGCCACCGGCGTAGGGAGACTGGCCACCCAGCTCCTGTTGGTATTCCTTGATGCGGGCCTCGAGCTCGGGGCGGAAGTGACGGATCAGACCCTGGATGGGCCAGGCGAAGGCCTCACCTAAAGCGCAGATGGTGTGACCCTCGACCTGCTTGGTGAGCTCCTGGAGCATGTCGATCTCACGCTCGCGGGCCTGGCCGGTCTCCAGACGCTGCATCATCTGCATGGTCCACTTGCTGCCCTCACGGCAGGGGGTGCACTGGCCGCAACTCTCGTGCTTGTAGAAGGTGGACAGACGCGAGATGGCGCGCACGATGTCGGTCGACTTATCCATGACGATGACGGCAGCGGTTCCCAGACCGGTCTGAGAGTCCTTCAGGGCGTCGAAGTCCATGAGTTGTTCGTCGCAGACGCTCTTGGGGATAACGGGGGTCGAGGAGCCACCGGGGATGATGGCCTGGAGGTTGTCCCAGCCGCCGCGGACACCACCGCAATGGCGGTCGATCAGTTCGCGCAGAGGGATGGACATCTCCTCCTCGACGGTGCAGGGGTTGTTGACGTGGCCGGAGATACAGAAGAGCTTGGTGCCAGCGTTACGCTCACGACCGAACGAGGAGAACCAGCTGGGGCCACGACGCATGATGGTGGGGGTCACGGCGACGGTCTCGACGTTGGTGACGGTACTGGGGCAGCCGAACAGACCGACGGCGGCGGGGAAGGGAGGCTTCAAACGGGGCTTGCCAGCCTTGCCCTCGATGGACTCGATGAGCGAGGTCTCCTCACCACAGATGTAGGCACCCATACCGCGGTGGATGTAGACGTCGAAGTCGTAGCCGGTGCCGCAGGCGTTCTTGCCGATCAGGCCGGCCTGGTAGGCCTCGTTGATGGCGCGCTGGAGGATGGTCGCTTCATGGTAGAATTCACCACGGATGTAGATGTACGCGGCGTTGGCGTTCATGGCACGGCCAACCACGAGACAGCCCTCAATGAGCTTCTGGGGGTCTTTCCGCATAATCTCACGGTCCTTGCAGGTTCCGGGCTCACCCTCATCGGCGTTGACGACGAGGTATCGGGGTCGGGGGTCCTTGTCCCAATCTTTGAAGTTCATGAAGGACTGGAGTGAGGGGATTAGAACACGTTAGTGAAAGGACTCAATAATCGCACCCCTTTCTTCCCACGGAATACCCGGGAATAATATAACTCACGTATTTCAATCCCGAGGGGAAACCGGCACCACCACGGCCACGAAGCCCAGAGGCCTTAATTTCGGAGATAAGCTGTTGAATTGAACAAGAGTACTTGTTAGCCACAGGAGTTCAATTGATTGTTTATACTGCCATTGGGAGATCCGAAATTCCACGAATTGGTCTGATTTATCGTCCGGGTGGAGGGAGAAGGCATACCCAGTCATGGCCCTTCAACACGATGTCCTTGGTGCGGTGCCAGTCACCATACTTCATTGCCGACTTCAAATCCGCGCCATGGTGTCCGTAAAGATTCGTGAAAATGCGGTCCTGGTCCTGCAGACCGCCATGGCCGCGGACCGGGGGGGCGTTGTCCTGGACGGTCGCAAAGGAGCGGGCAGCCGGGCCCTGGACTCGGAGAGACCGGGAGGAAAGGTTGGCGAGGGAGGAAGGCGAGGGAGCCGCCGCTCGAGATATCATGGTGACAGCTGGGACCCAATTGGGGAGAATGGGAGGGGGGAGGGGAGAGGGAAGGGGAACGGGAACAAGATATGAAGCTGTCGTTGGAGTTGAGCTTCACGGCAATTCCTGCGCCTGCTGAATATCCGCCTTTGGCCCGCCGCTGATTGGCTGCGGGTGCGTCACGTGGCTATGCTGAGTAATTGCTGCTTACTCAGTGTCTGCCTTCCCGATGCGGCAATTTGGTCTGTTTGCATTGCTATCTCTACTCTCTACTCTTTACTCTCTACTCCTGCGGCCCTGGATATCCCAAGAGTTAAGGAATTCTCGGAACACTAATTAACGCTTGTCTATTATAGATATTTTCTGAATTTTAATCCGAATACCTACTGGTAGGATAATGTGCCAATGTTTCCCATTAAAATATATAATATTGATTAAAAGAATAAGATTCGAAAATGAGGACGATCTACTAATCATACAATCTGATCGGATCATATGGTCAGTTTAGCCAAGCAAAATGATGAATTGCTGGCTTAGCTAACTAACTCCCGCTTCCATATTATCTAATCTGCACTTCAACACATCTTCTCCATCACGCAGCGTGTCACTGGCCGAAAGGTGGGCTTAGCAATTAAATCAACTCATCACACCAAGCGATTTTGCTCAACACACCAAAGATCTTGTTCCTACCTGAACACTTGAAAGTTATTCTTTCTGATACCGGGACTCCTATCCATTACCCAGATATGACAGCGACTTATCATGCACTTTCCACGCCAGAGCTCCTTCGCCAAATCTTTTCCTGGATTGACAAGGATGATAGCTTTAGTTGTGAGGTAGGGAAAGGCGCAGAGGACGCCTTTCTTGAGAGCATCGACTGGGATAAGATTAGCTCTCTCAGTGAGGTTGACTGGAGCAATTGCCCTAAGACCTATTATTACTACAAGAAGGGTGTCTTGCTCCGATGTGGTCTTGTCAATACACTTTGGTGGTGTGAGGCTATACGGTTTATCTGGAGGCGCCTGGGTGGTCCTGGCCACGGAAAGACAGATCTCCTTGGCTGTTTTGCAGGATTTTACGATCCTTGTCGCAAGCAATTTCACGCAAACTTGGTCACACAAGCCGACCTGTTCTTTATTAACAAAGATGATGCAGACGTCTACGATTCTCTAATTCAAGGAGTTATTTTTCCAAACCTCCAGCACTTGCGCTTGTACTGCCCAAAAAGTTGTGATTATATTCCACAGCTACAATGTCCATCCTTAAAGATATTGGAGATTGATCCTCAGTTCGAATGTGAATTTGGTATATCTGAATATGCGTTGAGCCAAGAACAGTGGGATAAAGTGTTATATCGGATATCCGTGAGTTGAGTTTCCAATTTTGTATTCGGTGAGATTTGCTAATTGGGATGTGGTGACACTGTTATATAGGCGCTTTTTCCAGCCCTTAGAACTGTCAAATTCTTAGATCATGCGCGGGTTTGGCCGGGGGCGCTGGCGCAGTTCGAGAAACGCTTGCCGTGTTTGGAAGCTTTTGATAAAAAGTTTGTTGTGGAGAGCACAGATACTGAGTAAAAAGTTCTTAGAAACTACACCTCTTACGGTTAGAATATATCTTCTTGTATTCTACACTTGTTTACCATATCGTTGAATGTTGAGCAGGATCTTAGCTGCCTCTGTATGTCCTCTCCATAAAGCAGTCTATAATGTGTTGCCGAATCGACCCCCCTGGGTATTGATTGGCATCGGCTTGAGCGTCAAACAGGACTTTGGCTGTCTCGGCACTACCTTTCTATACAGCAGCCTATATTGTATTACTGTGTTCACCACTCTAGTTAGTAAATATTCACTTTAGGCCCAAGTAAAATGCCTACATTTGTATTATGACTCCTAATCGTAGCATGGCCTCATCTTGTGTCTGTGACGAATGCGATGTCCTGAGCAGGATATTTGCACTGTTTGTCCCATAATAGGTTTGTTTACTGCTTCACGCAGTAAATCGTTATTTCTCTGTTCTTCCTTCACTAACCTAGTGTCTTCGTAAATAATCTTATAATAAGGACCTTTTTCTTTATTTCTAAAGTTGTCACATTACACTAAGTTTCTCTAACAGGAAATAAGCTAAATTCTGTTGTCACTTATTTGCGTCATATTAAGCGGGTATTTAAACAGGTATTTAAGCGGGCTTAGGCAACTTTTAGAAATATCGTCGGATATAGTTATTAGTTAAACTACGCGCTCAAAATAAATAGAGGTGAGCGACTCAGTGAGCACACGTGACTGCTTAAGAGTAAAGGCTGAGTGCTCAGTGAGTGGTAATCTGTGATGTGATATACTCACTAAGCAGATCCCTGAGCGCCCTCACTAAAGCGGTGGTGTCCTGCAGAGGAATTCTACGGCCGTCCTAGAAAATCAAGTACATATAGGTACATACAAATACGACACCGTCGATAGCATCACCGATCCTTGTCCCGGTTCTCCGGCCGACAATAGCCCTAGCGGATCCTCGGGTACCGACACGGTCTCTTGCTCGACCAGCATCCAGGCCCATCGCACCCAATTGGGAGAAAGCCACCAGTTATCGCTCTCCCAATTCCCGGTGTATTCGGACAAGCGGAAGAATACCCCGTTATTCCGGACTTTCATGTCCTCCAGAGCGTCGTCAAACATGGTCAGTATGTTCTCATCGTCCTCGTCCTCCACAGCCCAGAGCACATCATCGGGAGGAGGCGGGTATTTCTCGAGAAGGAAGCCAGCCCATTTGAGCAGTCGAGGCGACAGTGGAGACGCGTTAGAAGGATCCTTCGTGGCTCTGTAGGTAGCCATCACTGCACAAAGGAACATAGGGAAAGCAAAGGGGTTTTCGCCGCTGCCTCGCAGCATGGGGATGGCTTTCTCCGTTGTTCTGGTCACTTCTTGGAAGCATGCTTTGCAAGGGGATTGCATTTCAGCCGGGAGGAGACCCAGTAGCTCCTCCAATGCAAAGAGTTCCCCGTTGTTGGCGAGGATAGACTGTCGCTCCAGAATCCGCACTTGGGTCCGCGATAGGACGGTGTCTGGAAACTTGCCCGTCGGGATACGGCTCATATGCGCACTCAGGAGGCGCTTGGTTTCCTCCCAGCTTCCGGTGAAATTGTGTTGTCGAGACCGATTAAGGGTCCATGCCGCGATGACTAGAGCTGTTTCTGACAGCATGACCTGGCTGTCCCGGTAAATCTTCGCATGAATCTGCTTGAGATTGGCAGGGCTTGAGAGCTCTTCTGCGGACGATCTTAGCTTAACGATGTGGGTGATCAGCTCAATGATAATCTGGCTGATAGCAGCAAGAACAGTCCGCGAGTTCCCATAGGCATCGGCAATCCGGATGCCTTGCTCGGATATCTCTAGCGTCTCCAATTCCCGGTTGTTTGCTGCCAGGATGGATACGCCATTAAACAGCGCTGGGGAGAAGATTGAATGCTCCATAGGGCTGTCGGGAGCAAGGAGAGGATAGAAGACATTAAACACGTAGTAGTGATCATCAGCCAAGTCATTGGCCAGCTCAGGAAACATTTGGATCTGTTGGGCTTTTGCGATTTGCAGCGGACTCCCCGGCGGTGCTCGCAGGCTGACAATTCGATAATCACATGGATTGTCCGGTAGGCAGAATCCATAGTTCATCATTACTATTGACATGTCAACATGGTCCTCATAATGCCCTACCCCAGGAAAAGAGCGCTTACATTGTTCATTATTTCGAGGGCCGTAGTTGTTCGCAACCTCCTCGCCGGCAGCAACATCCTCCAACACCACGAACGAGACATCGTCCTTCCCAGCGCGCCATTCCACTTTAGCCAGTGGACGATGGTTCATGACATCAAGCATCGGCAAAAGAACAGAGACGCCCTCCGGCAGCTCCGCATCAGGAATGACCCCAGAGAGCACCTTTGCCGAGAACGCGCGCGAGACAAACATCGTTGAGGCCCAGATATAGAGATCCCTGCAATCAGCATCAACATCAGCATTTCCCATACAAAACAGTGTCTGTCCACCAGATACAAACCCCTTTCTTTCCTCAAGAAAAAAAAAACAGATGAGAAATGAACCACTCACCACGTATACTCCTCCCTCCCCTCAAACCCCACCTCCCCCATCACCTTCAAAGCCTTCTCATACTTCTCCCTCAACATACTCTCCCTCTGCTCCCTCGCCGCTACCAGACTCGTCCCCTCCAACCACCCCACATCCTCCTCCCCATAATACAAAGGGGTCGTCAACTCCCCAGGCTGCGGCAACGTCCTCAAATACGGGAACCAGAAGCCCTCACTTCCTCTCAAGAACTGCCCGACCAGAAAGAAAATCGACGTCTCCTCGATGCCGACGGCGTCTATGAACGCGCGCGGCAGATGCACGCCATGGGCAGGGAACGAAACATTGCCACTGCCGCCGACGTGGTCGACGGCGTTGAGGTACGACAAGGTCGACGCCAGCGGCGTCTGGATGACATGCGTGCCGGTGGGGACGACGCCGGCGGACCAGTCCTTTCGCACTTGGAGGTGCACGCCGCGGCGCTCGTCTTTGGCTATTTGCACGCTTGGGTGCAGCTGGCCGCCGTTTTGGGTCATCCATTGGAGTAGCGTGGTAAATGGTTCTAGCTCCAGATTGTCACCGCCGCCGCCGCTGCTGCTGGGGTTGGGGTTGGGGTTGGGTCTGTAGAGGGTTAGTTGGTGGTTTTACATGAGTTCTGGGGTTAAGTGGGTGGTTGGTAGGGAAGAGAAGAAGGATTTTTTTTTCTTACAGGCTGGCCATTATGGGCAGAGGTTAGGTACACCAGCAATGAAGCTGGATTTTCTTTACTGGCGTGAAAAAAAGGAAGGTCGAATGAAGGTGGGGTGGAAAAGCGGATGGAAGAAGAATGAATCGTCATGTCCCACTTTTTTCCTGGTGTTCCTCGCCCGTTCGATGTCCTCCTCCGTTACCTTGGTCGATGGTCTAGTCATGATCTCTCTAGTCATGGTCTACTACATACTGGATCGATGCCATAAAATCAACAACATTCACTCTTCTAACATGGTTATCGTACAACTGCCTGGAAGAGCCCAACTCATCGCGAAGCTGAGGCATCTTTCTCTCTCCGGCAAAGAACAAAATGCCAACAAAATCAAAAACGCCGATAGATTCATGACCGTTCCTTTCTTGACTTCATCGAAGCCATGACAATGCTCTCGTCCTTTCGTATATTCTCCTTAAAGGACCTGGTAATGTCCCGTAACTCTCCTTTCATGCTTCATCCGGTGTGTAAATGTGCCGCTAACCCCCGACCAGGATAGCCTCAGCTCCTCGCATTTCGAAGACGAAACTTACGGATATCATGCAGTCAATAATGTACATCATCATGAGGATTGTATCCCAGCTGCATCTCTCTCAGCGCTCTAGACAGAAACTCAATGCGGTACCAAGTGAGAGCAAAAGACCAGAAGATCTAGGATTTCCTCCCGGGTACCAGAATCTCGACTAGCCCGTCGTCCTCGCCATCACTACTGTCATCCTGTTCATTCCCAAAGGGAGACTCGCCAACGCGCGATCTTCGGAAATTCTTGTACCGTCCAGGGCCTAGGTTAGGGTATCCTAGGGATTCGTTGATGATGGCCTCATCCTCCTCATCGGAGTCCATTATGTCGGACCCAAGCGATGGACCTACCATCTCTCCCATGTCGTCATCGTCGTCATCGACCTCCAGAGGAACTCGTTCTTTACGTCGCGCTCCTCGGGGTCGCCCTTCGCCGTCATCATCGGATGAGTTGGTTGACAAGGAATCGGGCGGGCTAAATCCGGACTCTGGGAACGTGGGCGACGAGAAGGATTCGTCCTTATGCGCCGGAGCGAAGTCGGTCGACAGGAAGGCGGATCTTGCAGGCGAGTCTGCACCCTCACCATCGTCCTCTAGCCCGGCAATCACAAATGGATTCGACGGCCATTGGGCATCGGTGTTCTCCTGAGCGCCTGGTTGCTTGTCCTCGTCCTTGGTTTCGCTGTTCTCGGTCGCCTGCTGTTTTTGAAGCGCTAGCCGAGCTGCCAATTGCCTTCGCGCTCGAGAAGGGCCAAGACTCAAAGGGGCTGGAGGCGGAGGAAGGATGGGGATAGGTTGGCTGGAGGCCTATTGTGTTTGATCTCAGTCAGTTACCCCCGCAACAAATGTATTTTGTGGGGTATATTGGGAAATGCAGGTGTGCAATGACTATACAGCATGGAACAAAGAGGGAAAGGGGAAATTCACAGAGAAACAAGAAGTGCGATGATTCGTGTATACAAATGCAATGTCATCACCAAGGCGAAAAAAAGCCAAGGGACTACTAATATGACTATAAAGAAAAAAAAAAAAAAAAAGACAATGCAAGGGGTACAATGCCAGAGAGAAAGGATTTCACATGACGTCAGGGAGAGATGGAGTTGATGGGATAAATGCAAGTAAATGCAAGACGCTGCAAGCCAAACGCTCTATGAAGGGATCCTTCCCTGACTCCACCACCCCCCATCATTTATCATGTGCCATCCCTTCCACAGCCATTGGACCGGAAGATAACAACGACGAATGCTGAGAGGTTGGTTAAGAACAGGGTGGAAGAGGGAAACAGAGGTTCTTGAGGGGCAAACAAAAACCAAGGGGGGGGGGGGGGGGGGGGGAACAGAAAATGCAAGTCATCACGGGTCGTGCATATCAACATCAGTAAAGAAATCATCACCCACATTTTCAGAACTGCCTTCGGCAGATTTTTCGCCTGAGTTCCTATCTTCTTGGTCTTCCATCTCCTCATCCTCATCGTCATCGCTAGAACTGGCGAATCCGCTGAGAAGAGAACTGCCGGCGCCACCACCGAGGCCGAAAGCGCCGCCGGACACACTGCCTTGGTTCATGTCAAACCCCTGGAAATTGGAGCCTCCAGCTGCGCCGTTAAGGCCAGCTTCAGCAAGGGCGGAAGAAGCATTCATGCCAGAGTTGAGCATGCCCTGGCGGCTTCCAATGGACATATCAGGGCGGACTCCGCCGAGGATGGCGTTGTCACGCTCACGAGTCTCGGACAGGGTTTGTTCCACATATTCAATCCACTCGGGGTTCAACACATACTCCATCACAGTTGGAGACAACAACTCCGGAGGGTGTCGCTCACTGAACTTGACAACTTCCTCGGCAATCAGCGTCAAATGACCCATGTATCCAAGTCGGATCTTCTTGGCACGTTGAGCCGCATCGCTTCTTCTTTGGCCACCCACAATCTCCTGTGTTATCCGGCCAGTTTCAAAGACGTCGACAGCCAATGCTCGGTTGAACCCGCGCTCCATGGGACCGTTGAAGACTTGTTGCACAACATCATACACAACATTGTGAAGGAAATTGTTCCACGGGAAACGGAAAAAGAAATCCTATAACACATTGAGTTAGTTAAAAAAAAAAACAGGCATTGTAGCCTCTTCAACATGGATCGACTTACCAGGATGGTGGGGACGACCCGATTCTTCACAAACATAAGTTTCAGGTAGTCACCGACAACCGGCCGGCCATTAGGATCCACTTGGACGTCTGGATACAGGTGATGCTGGAAATCCTCCTCAATATCTCGAGATATAGACTGTGCGGCAGACTCTGTTGGACCCGATGCATCGCCAACCTGGCCAGCAGTATCAGGATTTCCGGTCTTTTCTTCGGGGCTTTGAGACTTCGCAGCAAAGAGGGGCGGTGGCACTGCCTCGGGGTTGGATGACATGGGGGCAGACGCTTGTTCCTCGCCCAGAGCGCTTTGGGGGGTAGGCGTCGATTCCCCAGGTTTCGCCTGTGTTAGTTCTTCCTTGGAAGTTTGGCTTTCAAGGGATACTTCTCCAATTCGGTCTGTAAGCCCTGACGCTGTAGGCGACATTGGATCAGAAGGGGGCGCATGCGCTTGGGTCGTGTCGGCGTTCTCCGTGTCCTTTTTGTCCTGGCTCTGATCTTCCGGTACCTTGGTTGTGGCTGGTTCGGAGGCTGAAGACGATCCTTCTTGTGTCCCTGAAGTCGTGCCCTGAGATTCTGATTCCTGAGCACTCGCCATTCTGTCGTCGGACGCATCCTTCTCCTTATCAATAAGCACGCCCGAGGAGTTCACATCTTCAAACCCATCTTCGCCGGTATTCGCCGATGATTCAAGAACCTTAGAGTCTTCTACAGAGGCATCGCCAATGACCGACCCATTTACGAAATCTGCAGTCGATTCGTTGCCGTCGAACCCAGACGATTCTTGATGAGGGTTGAAAACACCCTCGCGAACCAGCCGCTCACGCTCGGCATCACGTTGCAGCACATACTCATCACTACCCGGCTCGTTCAAAAGGCCCATGTTACTGCAATGCAACAATTCGGCCATCAACTCGCAGGTCTTGAAACGGTCAAAGCCTAGCGGTTCAATCTTGGCCCCCCAGGCGGATGTGAGCCGGCCTCTTTCCACGCTCTTGACCTCCCCGCCGTCGCTAACGGTATGTTTCGAGCTTTGGATGAGAGCCATGAAGTCCGGAATGTGTTTCGCGAAGAGTCGCAAGAGGTTGCCGAGGTAGATAGGATCGTACGTGGTGGGCAACGAGTCGGGGCCGTTGATATTCTCTGGGTCATAGTCGGAGTTGTTCTTTCGAATGACTTCAATGACAATACCGACACCAACAGTCAACGGATTTCCACCCTGAAGCATAGCCTTGATGAGACTCTCCACGCACGGCTGGGAGACTAATTGGCGGGTCAGGCTGTTGGGTCCAATGCATGACTGGTCATTCTGCGTAGCATTCGCAGATATGGTGATGATCGCCTTCAAGAAATCGCCGGCCGAGGTCTGAACCGCCGCCGGGCGATCGGTGGATAGGAATGAGAGAAGGATCGGTATGAGGTCTTGCGCTTTCAACCACTAGGAGTTCGATGTCAGCGCCTAGATCGTTCGACTAACGGCTTATGGTTCTCCATAAACTTACATCAACAATCCCTTGGCCGCCTTCCGCCTTCTCGAGGCTGATGATCTTGAGCAAAAGGTCCATGACCATCGGATTGTCCACATGCTGGAGAATGGCCGGGACAATGCCCTCCAGCGACTTGAAGAAATCGAGCATTTCGCCCGTCTTCTTATCAAATAGGGTCTCGTTTACTTTCGTGAAGTAACTGGCTTGGACCGAATCCAGGGGCGGCGATCTCCTCACAAAGCCCCAGAAATCCCGTAGGTAGCCGGGATTGAGCATGATCGACTCCAGTATCGACCAGACCTCCGACGACAGAATCTCGCACGCGATGTAGGCTCTCTTCAGGCGGTCCTTCTCCGCCCTGTCCAGGTCCTCCGGGCCCAAAAGGTCCTTCAGCGGATCGCCCCGCTTCCCCTCCTCGGGGGAAGCGTCCTTCGACGCGGGCGCGGCATTACTGTCGTTGGGTTCATCTTCGTCCTCGTCATCATCATTCACCAGGCTCGGGGCGATCACATATTCCATAAGACGTCTCAAGACATTATCATCTCGTAAATACTCTATGAGTTTCGTATTATGTTGTTTGAGCTCTTGAATCAGCTCCGACTCGTTCAACAGGTCCTCGAGGCTGACGTAGGGTTTATCAAGCAGGGTATCGATGCTCGAGATACTTGCATATCCTCCGAAACGCCAAAACATGATGGATTATATAGTTGGGCGAAAAGACTCATGGAAAAGGAAAACGTTGGGGGGGTATCACAAGCACTTTTCTGTGTGCGCGGCGGGTCGTTCACCGGTCACCTGCGGGCGAGCTTTCTGCTGAAACGGATACAGAACCCACGCGCAAGGGGAAGCGGCGGTGATTAGGATCTTTGATGCGGATGAGAAGAGACGGATTTCCAAGAAGATCCAGTCGTCATAAGCAAGCCGTCTCAAACAAGTCCGATGGAAAGGGGAGGATGAGGAAAGGAGAGCGAGCGGGTGACGAAATAAAAACGGTCCGAGCGATCTCGCGCTGCAATTGAGAACCAAGCTCGTTAGCTAAGCCATCTCAGAATAATTCCGAGCAACAGGTAGTGATGAAATGGGCGACCTGGTCCCCTTCGAGATTAATCTCTGATCGGCATCAGGAAGGCGTGGAAGAAGCCATGTGGGAAGCGACAGACCACGACAAATCAGGGGAGGAGGGGGGGGCAGTGTATCGCTGACGACACAGGGCCACCAGTATATTAAGCCAAATACAAACAGAAAGCAAGTAGCATACCTTCACGACCTGAAGAGAATGAATGACCAAGGAGAGACCGTGCCAGACTCCTTCGTTGAGGGGGGTTTAGACTGTTTAGTGAGAACAGACCAACTGGTTCGTCAGCGGCACGGGCTGTAACTAAGGCGCACAGGCGAATTCCAGCCCGTCGGCAGTCGGGAGGAGGTCTGCGTCAGAACCTCCGTTGTCGGTCAGTGACAGAGTGTCAGCTGGGGGGGGGGCGTGGTTGAAGGGGGAGGTAGAATAAGGTAGAATAATTAGGAGCGGAGAGTCAGAGGAGGAAGGGAAGGGGAAGGACTGAAGGAAGAGGATCGGTGAGTTCAGTTGAGTCCCGTTCGCTGCGTTGCGCTGGCTGGCTGGGCGTCTGGATCGGCCGGCAAGTTTGATCCTTGGAAGAGAAAGCAGGGCGGAAATACCCAACATTGAACAGGCCCGACGGCGGGGAAGAGCAGAGAAGAGCGAGGGGGCCTTTTTGACTAATTCATTACTTCGACAGTCTCTCTTGGCCTGAAGGCGATGGGGAATCGTTTCAGGGTTTGAGATGTCCTCGCCCGATGGAATCAATGTACTCTGTACTATGATGTTCTATGATTTGTCTATCTATGCAACGTCCAATCTATCGCAAACCACGAGGATTCTTATTCTTTGCCGCACGAGGCTGGCTGGTTTCATGTTTCCTGGTATGTATCTGATGTATCTGGTACCGCACTGGCCATACCCGCCACGGTGGGAAGGCAAGTACCAGATACCGCGTCCGTCACCTGGTGATTAGGCAGTCTACGGGGTCTGCAGTGGCATCCGTTGGCAATCTGGCTGGCAGATTCACCAGCACACGTGTTTGCAGCCGGTCAGATGATGATGATAATCATAATCCGTCGTTCTCGTTGCTCGTTCTCTTCAACTGCCCGGCGCTGGTCACGTGCACCGTATCGCCTTCGTCTTTGCCTTGCCTTTTGCCTCGCCTTCCGTCATTCTCTCCGAACCTGGAGATTGCCCAGCAAACGAATTTACCGAGGGTTGAATTATTCCTGCCTAAATCCTTTCTAGTTTTGTCCCCCAAGTGAGCGTGCAATTCCTACCCCGGTTGCCTATAAGCTAGGCACTTCGTACTCCATACTGTCCTAGCCTACTAGCCAAAGCTAGCTATTCCGTACATCCCATCCCGTCCCCATCTTGACCCTCTCTCTCTCTCTCTCTCTCTCTCTCTCTGTCTGTCTCTTCTATACTCCCCATCCCTCTCCCTCTCCAGCAAAGATGAATCGACTCTTCGGAACGAAGAACTCGGCTCCCAAGCCGACGCTGGATAGTGCTATCTCCGGCGTAAGTGCCTCAACCCTCCCGAACTCCGGGAAATCGGGATCGGACCCCGCAATGATTAACGTCTTGTCTGCCCCTCCTTTCTAGGTAGACAACCGCATCGCCAGCATCGACGTCAAGCTCGCCTCGCTGAATTCCGAGCTCTCGACCTACCAGTCCAAGATTTCCAAGATGCGCGACGGACCCGGCAAGAACGCCCTGCGACAGAAGGCGCTGAAGGTGCTGCAGCGGCGCAAGCAGTACGAGGCGCAGCGGGACCAGCTCTCGCAGCAGTCCTGGAACATGGAGCAGGCGGGGATGATGCAGGATAATCTGAAGAACGTGATGACGACGGTGGACGCGATGAAGACGACGACGTCGACGCTGAAGAAGCAGTACGGCAAGATCGACATCGACAAGATCGAGCGCATGCAGGACGAGATGGCCGACCTGATGGATGTCGGGAATGAGATCCAGGAGAGCATCTCGCGCGCCTACGACGTGCCGGAGGACGTGGATGAGTCGGAGCTCGACGCCGAGCTGGAGGCCTTGGGCGAGGAAAGCATGTTCGAGAGCTCGATGGGCGAGAGCGCCGTGCCGAGTTTCTTGCAGGATGAGGTGGCCCCGCCGCAATTCATTGATGAACCACCGGAGCAGACCAAGGTCAAGGAGCCGGCTGGTGGTCTTGGTTAACGATGCGTATATGATTTCTGAACAGGGTTATATCTGGAGTTTCTATTCGAGCATGGACAGCATCGGAGTTTGATCTCGTTGGCTTTCGTATGTAATTAACTTGTCTTTTCCTGCTTCTTCTACGGAGTATTTCAGTCACAACTATCACAACCGATCAAATTCTTTCAACGATCTATCTATGTATACTTCCATTTTCTACTTTCAGCCACCCTACTTGCTTCTTTCCCATGCGTTTTACATAATAAAGTCACTCACCCCCCTCCCTCCTGTAACTACGTATTCTTCTAGTAAAAGAATAGGTCCTCTTTTCATCTTCGCACACGCCATCGCCCATCACCATTGTCATCCCCATTCTCAGTCTACGGCGTGTCCATTAGGAAGCTTTGCCGAGTCCCACGAGAACCAGCAAAGCTACGTTCATGACGGCGATAACCAGCCACACGATGATGGCAATCCCGGAAACAAAAATATTGTTCCTCATTTTCACGCCCTCCTGCGGCACCGGGTCGCCTGGGTTCTGGCCGTAGCTGATCCGATCGGCCGGCACCGTCATGAACCGGTTGAGACACGTAAAGTAGATCAACGGAGCGGACACGAACGGTAGGATGACACTCAGCACCACTTGACTGGCCGTGAGCGTTTTGTCCAGCCCTTCCTTGCCCACAGCCGCGGCTATGATGATACTTGGGATGATACTGATCGACCGAGTGATCAGCCGGCGGAGCCACGGCCGAATGCTCCAGTTCAACATCCCCTCGCTGACCATCTGCCCCGCCATGGTGCAGACGATGCCTGCAGAAATGCCCGAAAGAAGCAAAGCCAGCGCAAAGACCAAGCCTGCGGCGGGGGCGATAGAATTGGAGAGCAGATCGTGAATGCCCCATAGATCCGCGTCGTCCGCTCCCGATGTGCCGTAGAGCGAGGCGCCGGCAACAATTAGGATCGAGCTGTTCACAAATAGCGCAAAGGTAAAGAGCGACAAGGTAAGTTCGATGATAGAGTACTTCATGCAGCCCCTGATGGCGTGGAGCGAAGGTCTGTATTCTACCGCTCCGCCCGTACTTCCTAAGCAGACGGACGGATCCACGTAGCCCTGGGTAACGTCAAATTCCTTCAAGCGTGACTGTACCACCCCGCTACCGAGAAACATGGAATGCGGCATGACTGTGGCCCCGAGGATACCGCAGCTTTGGTACAAACTGTTGACAGAGCGTTAGAACCTCGCTTTGACGAGTTCGGTGACAGCTAGCTTGACTTACCCCTGTGACTGGACAATGGCTGACGACGGCAAGAATCCCTTAAAGACAGCCCCAATGGGCTGCTCCTTGATCAGAGATAGCTGGATACAAAAGCACACCACTACTCCCAGGACCAAGGCCATGACAAAGAACTCAAACAAACGTAGTCCCCACATCGCGCCGTTGGGTCTATAGAAGATGAGAATGAAGAGGACATCGGCAAGTGTAATTGCACATCCAGCCACCAGAGGAATCTTCAGTAAAAGATTGAGCGCAATGGCCGACCCGACAACCTGATGGGGTCAATCAGCGATAAGCCTGCGACGGCCCTGGTGGAAGTACGGGCTTACCTCTGCAATATCGGTGGCCACAATGGCCGCCTCGGAAAAGATGTAAAGAATGATCACCAACCATCTAGGGAGGTGCTCTCTGCAATTTTCAGCCAAATTCAACCCCGTCACCGTGCCCAGCTTGATGCACAACGACTGCAGAAATATGGCGAAAAGATTGGAGAGAAGGACAATGAACAAAAGAGCGTATCGAAACTCGGCCCCTGCAGCCACATCGGTCGCATAGTTTCCCGGATCGATATAGGCCACGGCAATCAAGAAACCGGGGCCCAGAAATCGGGCAAATTTGACGATGCTCTGGGCGAGACGCAAGGTCGACGAAGTAATAATCTGTTTGAAAGGACGGCGAGGTGATCCGCTGTCCGCCTTGGGGGATTGAGTCCCCAAGGCGGCAGAGATCACTTCGCCAGGCACTTTCTTGTCAGACTCGGGCTCCTCGCTATTTGGGCCTGACGGTTGAGGATCGAGGGCCGTCAGTCCATCCCCCATGATCCCTCCGTTTCCTGGAGAATGTCGCCGATGCACTTTCGAGTTGGCAATCCCATTCAGGTTGTTTCGAGTCGTTATGTCGGCGCTCAGGGCGGGCGGATTCTGGTTCCAACCCGGGTGTTCGAGATCATCGTCCGTTCTGGAGGGGCAATTCATGGCGACCGGGGTTGACAGATGACTCTGTCGAAGGGATTTGCAGAAGATGCGGGACACTTGCACAGGCCGGGGGCTTCGAATTTTGTATTTTTATCTCCAGGATAGGTCCAACTTGCAAGACCACGTCGAGAAGCAAGCTGCGGGAATAAATGCCCGAATCTGCCCGATTACAACGCCGCAACGCGGGTTCCACTGCAGGCCGAAGGATGCAGGTGAAGGGATCTATCTCGCCAGACTATCCCTGATGGACGGGATCAAGGTGTCGAGAGTATGGTGTCTCCTCGATGATAGCGCGGGGGAGGCCGTGAATTGAATCGAGGTGGGCTGTCGAGGTGCAGACTTCGGTAGCCATGACGCATTTCGTGGGTGGGTTGTTCTGGACGCGCGAACTTAGCCTCCGTGGGCAAGATCGTCACGCTCTTCATGGCGGCAGCTGGCAAGCGGGGAGATTGGCAAACCTCCAGGATCAAAGAATAGACGGATAGCCCAGATCCAGGCGATTCCAGAGCATTTGAAGGACCAGGAAGTCACCCCAGCGTCTCCCAAGCAAAGAAGCTCTCTCAACCCCACGACCAAGAAAGCCGATCTGCCTTGGCATCCCGTGATGGCCCCGTGACCAACGAACGGTTTGTTTGTTTGTTTCCTTTCTTACTTGCGTGCATTTGCATCTCTCGATGTGCTGTTCTTCCGAGTATTCCGTAGAGCCAGCTGGTCTCACGGTAAGGAGTCCCGGTCAGATGGTCTCGTGGACGTCGTTGGTGCACTCAGCGGACTTCCTATCGAGAGCAATAATATATTTTGAAAAAGACACACAGAGGACTGGGTCCGGTATGAAGGCATCGACTACCCGACTACTTTGTTTCAACTGCCGGGTGGCAAAAGGTTACCATAACTACTCTGTACATGCCATTATTGTTCACTTGGAGTGATAGTGAAAGTACTGTACAAAGGCCAACAATAATAGTGGATCAAAGCCAAAGACTGGGCCATCTGTTCCAGAACATCGCAGACCGAGCATATCAATCACCCGGTCAATGGACGCATCGAGTCGGATGACTTCCACGCAGATGATAAAGAAAACTGAACCTGTTCGCAGGCTGCAATCCTGACCAGGCATACATCATAGCCACGGACGATCACATTGGATGGATAATAAATGCCATGCACGATGCATCCTCCACCGCTGGTTGCCCCTGGCAACGGCTATGACCGCACTCTGTTTACACCCTCTCCGGGCGATCTCCGGCCGTTTGGAAAGGCCGTTGTCAGATGAGTTTAGCCTGGGGAGGGAATTACAGCGCCTTGCTCATTTCCGTCGCTCTGGAAGCCTTCAAATTCCTGGTCTGCCCACTTGTCGTCCGCTACGGTGGTTGCTGTTGCTCTTGTTGTCGGCGTCTTCTCTTTTTTCTTCTTCTCTCACATCTGGTCTTCTGGACCTCAATGCCTTTGCTTCTTTGAGGCGTTCTTGTTGCTTTGATTTTCTAGATACTCTTCTTGTTTGCTGTTATTTTGTATTGTTCTCTCCCTCCTTCCTTCGCCGCTCCTAGGGTGCTGCTGCTTGCATTGTGTCGCATCGGGACATTCTTACCGTAAGTCCACTGCGTCTGCCCGTCCCTGACATCTTCCTCGAACTGTCTACTGACTGCGCACGGCGGTTCTCCATAGTTTCCGGCTAAAGGCGATAAGATATGGCTCCTAGCATGCAAGGCCCGAATATTTTCGACGACGCCACCCGTTCTCCGACCAAACCGTCCGTCTTCAGATCAATCCTGTCTTCCAAAGCTCATCGGAGAAACCACTCCGCTGATGAAGGGTTTTCGTCGAGACTGTCCCACAGGAGCCAGCCGTCGGGCGACTCCTTCGCCTCTCCTACAGACCAGGCCTACGCCGCTCTGAACCAACGACCACTGGCCGAGATCGTGCCGAATCGCGACGCCGCAGAGGCTGGTTCTACGCGCCAGAAATCGCCAGAAAAACATGAGAAGACCGGATTACACAAGAAGACGAAGAGTGCCGTGTCACTGAAATCCTTGAAGAGTTACATGGAACGTAGGGACCAGAAACCGGAAGAGTCGCTGGAAGACGAGTCCACGGACCTGAGACCGAAGAAAGCCAAGTCAGCGAACAGCCTTTCGGCCATCTTAAAGAGGTCCCAGCGTGGAAGAAAGGAGGACGAGCCCAGAAGCACTCGAGGCAAGGAAAACCGAAGCCCCACAGACTTTGTCGACAGTATGCCCTCTCCGGTTTGGAGCCAGTTCCAGACAGGCTCGTTTCGTCAACAGTCGGAAGTTCCGGAATCTGCGAATAGGCGTAGAACATTGCAGGAGGAGGTCTCGCTATACACCCCGAGGGGCTACGGGCCGGCACAGCAGCGTAATTTCCATGACTTTAATCAGCCATCGCTGACAAACCGCACGGAGGCGAAACCTCGACCAAAGTCCGACTTCCTTGCGGGAAACCGCAAGGTGAAAGAGCTGTTCACATCATCGCAGAATATAGCCCCGGAGAGAACGCACTCGAACGATGAGCCAGAACCTGTTTCAACCAAGGGACGAGGACGGTCTCGTGGGCTATCGAAGCCCGGCTCTCGCCCACCAATCGAACGCAAACCAGAACCAAGCCCGAAGAGGGTTTCTCGCGTACAGGCGGCAATCTCAGCGTTCAACGCCAAAGAGCAGCAGGCTGAGCTGCAGAGACGGCTCAACGCAAAGGATCTCGAGAGCGAGTTCGAGAGGCTTTTGGTTAGTAGTCTCTTCCAGCTCGAACTTCTAATCCCAAAACCTGCTGCTAACGTATTATTCTCAGGATGCGAGAAACATTCCTCACAACATGAGAGACAAGATGAGGTCCTTGGACACAAACATCAAGGCCGACTTCATCCAAAAAGATAAGGCGGAAAGCAATACACCGCATAGTGCGAGCACTAGTGTATATGCGAACGACAGCACCGGCCGTCAGGGTCGCGGCAAGGAACAGAAAGCAGACCGGCAGGCACGGGATGAGAAGGGCTCACGCTCTAGATCTAGAAGCCGCGGATTTTCGTTTTCTAAGGGGACCTCATCTCCAAAGAAGCAACGACCGGACAGCTTCAGTTCGCACCGTCGGCCAAAGTCAGTAGATCTTTCGCAACCTACGGGGATCTATAAGATCATGACCCCAACGGCTTCAACGACATCACTTTCACGGGACACTGCCGCCGATCCGTCCGATTTCGTCCATTACCTGAAGGAGATTCAGAAGCCGGAGATGATTGAAGTGGGAAAGATCCACAAGCTTCGGATTCTCCTGCGGAATGAGACCGTGAGTTGGGTTGATACGTTTATTGCAGATGGAGGCATGGATGAGATTGTCGGGCTTCTATACAGAATCATGAAGGTGGAGTGGAGGTAGGAATGCTTCTCTCGCAACTGAATGCAATAGGCTCGGCAATCATACTTACTGATATATAGGGAAGAGCACGAGGACGCTCTCCTCCACGAGACTTTGTTGTGCTTGAAAGCTCTCTGCACAACATCGATCGCACTCCAGATCCTCACTGAAATCGAGGCCGAGCTATTCCCGGCGCTTTTGAAAATGCTCTTCGACGAGGAAAAGAAGGGCCCCAGTGAATTCACCACTCGGGGTATCATCATCAACCTTATTTTTACCCAGCTCTCATCCGCAACCTCCGATTCAGATGCGGCCTCTCGTGCGCATCGAATTCTTTCGTATTTGCGGGACCCAACGCCTCCGGAAGAAAACCAGCCCCTTTCATTCATCGCCAACATATATCAGACGCGCCCGTACCGAGTCTGGTGCAAGGAAATCAGCAATGTTACCAAAGAAGTGTTCTGGATATTTCTGCATCATTTAAACGTGATTCCTATTGTGCAGGCCGAAACGCCCTCCGCAACATATCGGGAACGTCACTTTCCCACACCCAGACCACCAGTGCCGGCTGCTCCTTATGTTGGTGGAGTTGAATGGGATGCCACCAACTATTTGGCTGCGCATATAGATCTTCTGAATGGGATCATTGCATCCTTGCCAACGTGCGAGGAGCGGAACCAGCTGCGGGCTGAATTTCGGGCGTCTGGCTTCGAAAAGGTTATGGGTGGTAGTTTGAGAATATGCAAAGAGAAGTTCTACTTCTCGGTGCACGACTGCTTGCGCACCTGGGTTGCCGCCGCCGTTGAAGATCAATGGCCACATCTAGCGGTCCGAGAAGGCCCTCCTCGACCTGAGCCAGGATCGCCCACTAAATCACCACTCAAGGCACCTGGTGGGAGCCCGCGCAAGGGTCTCGTGGATGAAAGGCCTCCCAAGTTGGAACTCGCGTTGGACCTTCCGGCCAACAGTCGAGTGTACCCCAAAAATGACCCGGTTGGCAATTGGATTTAGAGCCTGAAACACGTTCAATCCCTGCATTTCCATGGCCCAGACCCCCAAATCTTTGCATCAGTTCCTGCACCGAACATATCCCGCACTTGACACTCTCTTTATTGGCCCCATCTGTCAAATCCTATCATGATCATGAAACGGCGTTTCCACCTTATGCTCATTCGAACATTTTTCTCTCGTTTATCCACATCTGGCGATCTTTTGCTGGGTATTTGGTTTTTTTTTTTTCCTTTCCCGCTCAGTGCTTTCCGCGGAGTATTGTACCGGACGGCGTTGACATTTGGGAGTTTTGGGTGCATCATCTACCTGTTGCCTCACGGCCACGGCGAAATGACTTAATGACGGAACGGGGCCACAACATCATGAATTTTGAAGCTTCTATCTTTTCTTCCCTGTTATTCCTGTCAGTGCATGTCAGACAGAAATGATTTTTCTCTCATCATTCCTTTTGGACAGTTGCGTTGTATTTCAGATCCGCCCCGTTACGACAGGTGAATGAATTGATATTCTAGGGTGTAGATAATTTGGACCTTGCTTTCGTGTCTATTTATGTTTAGATAATATGAGTATGACCGTGTGATAATGTACAGTATATGTTGGTGTCAGTGAAATCGGAATACGCTCCCGAGTCTGGTTTGGTGGTATCAAATATTCTACTGCTCCTTCGTGGTTGTCGCATCGTCGGATTTCCGGGCTGGTCCTGGAGGGGGAGGAGAGGAGAAGGCGCCCTTGATGCCGGCGAAGAAAGTCTTTCGGAACTGCAACATGTCAAAGTCAGAGAGAGGGATATCCCTGAGAACAGAAAATGAAGCGCATCAGGCGGGAGGGAGGAATGAATAGACACTCACCTCATCAAATGGACTTCCCCGGTCATCCCACTCCATAAAGAGCGCCGCATAGACCAGAACAACTAGACCCGCCCAACTGTCAGAACTATCTTCCGCTTCCCACCAAGGAATCAAACCAAGACAAGTGAAACTTACACCCTATAACACCCCATTGCACCAACTTCGTCGCCTTCATCCACTTAGGGCGAGCGAATTTGAGCGCCGCACGCCGTCGGTACTTGCGCTCGAGACGGAACTGGTGTTTCGGCGAGAGCTTGGACATGTCCGGTGGCCATTGGCGCTTCGGTTTGTACTGGCTGTAGTGGGAGAGAGGGTCGTTGGGGTCGTTTATTTCGAAGTCCGCTTGCGACTGCGCGGAGCTCTGGTTGTGCTCGGCGGGGCCATTGTTGGCGGATAGACGGAAGGGAGATGAGAAGGCGGGGGTGGTTTGGGAGAACTGGCGACGGGAAGAATATAATAAAGGACTCTGGTTCTATAAAGCAGGAAGAGGGTTGTGTGAGCTTGAGCTTAAGCCTGAGCTTGACGAGGGTAGAAGGTAGAATGCCGTACATGGATCTGCGATGGGACTCGTCCGGTGCCGAGAGGTTTCCATGACGAGACGACAGAGGGGAGCCTACTACCGAGGCGCATCGTTGGATGCATTAAGGACATGATGCTGCAATCGAGTCGCGATGGTTCTTTTGAAGAAAGGCGGAGGATTTCCAGGTTCCGATCGGGAATGGTTGCGGATGCGCTCACATGACCATTTTGGCAGCAAGACTACCTTAACCTACTTACGGAGTACGTTGATTACGATTTACTACCAATTTACCAGATGGAAGGCCGCATGATCGAATCCTGACTGAAGTGTAGTACCTAGTGCCGCTCAATCCACATGTGAGCAAGTTGGCACCGCTCACGTTTCCTGCTCCAGCCGGCTCCGGATCAGCATGGATCACAAGATAGACTTGCCTTGGGAAAGATTAATCATCGGGCGGTTCTTCACATGAAACCCGCGAAACCGCTGCAGATCCCGTGACTGCGACCCTCGGAACAACGATGATGCGGCTGGACCTCGGTACTTTCACAGGACCGGGGAAGTGCGTACAAAAGGGCAACATGACCGACCGAGTGGATTCCTTACTCCACGTTTGTCCCCCGGGTTTGGCTTATAAAGAGGGTTCCTGTTGCTCCTTTCTTGCGGTTCTGACTTGATTCCTGTTCTCGACTTCATATCCTCATCTCTCTGTTTAATCGAGTTCAATATATTGACGTCATCATGTCTTCTGGTAAGTCGCTATCTCTGCGGAGTACAGATGGCATTAGGGATTGCCTTCATGAACCCGTCTAACTAGATCGTGTCTTGCAGCACAGCAACGTTTGACCCAAGTGGCTTCCCATTTCGGCCCCGGTGGCAAGAAGGGAGTCGCCGGCATCACCGAGAAGCACCCTGATGACATCGTTGTCACATGCGCTCTGCGTACCGCTCTGACCAAGGGTGGAAAGGGCGGTTTCAAGGACACTGCGGCTGCCGATCTGTTGACGGGTGTGTTCAAGGCTGTGATTGACAAGAGCGGCATTGACCCCAGCGTCGTCAACGACGTTGCCGTCGGCTCTGTCCTTGCTCCCGGTGGCGGTGCCACTGAATTCCGTGCGGCCGCCCTGGTGGCTGGCTTCCCCGAGTCGACGGCCGTCCGCAGCTTGAACCGTCAATGCTCTAGCGGTCTCCAGGCTATTGTGGACATTGCAAATGCTATCAAGTCGGATATGATCGACGTTGGAATTGGTGCGGGTGTGGAGAGCATGTCCTCTCAATACGGGTGAGTAGCCTATGATGACGATGTAATTCCGAGCGCTTGAGTGTACCTAATGCTAACAATGCTTGTTCTTTAGACCCGGTGCTGTCACCGAGTTCTCGGATCTCCTCGAGAACCACCCCGAATCTGCCAACTGCAAGGTCCCCATGGGTGTTCTGTCGGAGCAGATGGCCAAGGACCGCAAGATCTCTCGTGCTGAGCAGGACGCTTTCGCCGCGTCCTCCTACCAGAAGGCCGTCAAGGCTCAGAAGGCCGGCCTCTTCCAGGAGGAGATCGCCCCTCTCGAAGTCAAGTGGACCGACCCCAAGACTGGCGAGGAGAAGACCATCACTGTCAAGGCCGACGACGGCATCCGGGACGGTATGACCGCCGAGTCCCTGGGTAAGATCCGCCCTGCCTTCGCTAAGGATGGCTCCATCCACGCCGGCAACGCCTCCCAGATCTCCGACGGTGCCGCCGCCGTCTTGTTGATGAAGCGGTCTACCGCCGAGCGCCTGGGCCAGAAGATTATTGGCAAGTATGTGTCGGCTAGCGTGGTTGGTGTGAAGCCCCTGCTCATGGGTGTCGGACCCTGGAAGGCCATCCCCGTGGCGCTGGAGAAGGCCGGAATCACCAAGGATGACGTTGACATCTACGAGATCAACGAGGCCTTCGCTTCTCAGTGCGTCTGGTGTGTCAATGAACTTGGCTTGCCCCGGGAGAAGATCAACCCCAAGGGAGGTGCCATCGCCTTCGGCCACCCTCTGGGCTGCACCGGCTCGCGCCAGATCAGCACGCTACTGACGGAGCTGAAGCGCACCGACAAGAAGATCGGTGTCACTAGCATGTGTGTCGGTACCGGAATGGGTATGGCTGCTGTCTGGGTTCGCGAGTAAAACTGTACATTTTTTTCCCCCCTTTTCTTCTGTCCCTGTCTTTTTTCTTTACGATTTTAAGTGCAGCGATTTCTATACACATGACGGCTCTTCATGTACTTTAGTTTCAAATTGATGATATCAATCATGAGTGCGATACTTGATCGCAATGGTTCAATCAAAATATACCAGTCTGGCCTGCAAAAAGAAATCTATGATGTAGACATGAGTATCATTATTATGGTATCCCAACATGTACCTCCTGGAATTGTTAATTAAATCTTCGTCCGGAATTTCTGGAAAGCATCAAACACGCTGGATCCCTTCGCCACCGCCTCCTTGACCTTATCGTCCATCGCCCCCAGCTTCGGCATCAACTCTAGCACCTGATCCAGCAGGTTCTGCGGAATGACAACCACGCCTTCCAGCGGATCGCAGAAGACAATGTCGCCCTGAACAGTTAGTTACAGCAACGATAGGAGACAAAATATCGCAATTCTCATACCGGATACACCTTCACCCCACCCAGATTCACAGGGACATTCCTGGCTCCCGGCATTGCTTCTGCTGCGGTACCGACGGTCGAGGTACCATGCGCCCAGACCTGATAGTCATAGCAGAATCATCATCAGTATTCTAAACACGTAATATACCCTACCTAAACCAAAGGGAAAGAAAAGAAAGAAAAAGACGTACCGGAATCCCACACTCCTGCATCTCCTCCAGATCACGAATCCTTCCATTCACCACCACGCCCCTCACGCCTATCGTTTTCATCCGAACCGCCATGATCCCACCCACCACCGCACAGTACTGTTTCTCCGGCTGCTGCACCACTGCGACGGTGTCCGCCTCCGCCCAGTCGACCCAGTGCGTGCCGGCCGGGAACCCGTGCGTCTCGGACGTGTCGACCTCGTCGTTGTCCGCGTACTTGGGGACGAACTTGAAGGTGGACGCCGGGCCGATGATCTTGGCGGAGGTCTTGTTGCGGCCGATGGTGGGGGAGAAGGGAGCTATTTGGGAGGATTTAATCCGTGGTGAGTGGTTGCTAGAAGTGACTGAAGGGACATTTTCACGCACTGAAATCCGCAAGATGGCCTGCTCGAGGAGGGGTTCCTGGCGGGGACTTTTGAAGCTTCAGGAGTGCGTCGGAGACCTGCGTGTAGAAGTATAAATTGGTAGGGTGTTCCGGTGTTTCTATAAAGGCTATATGGGGGACATACATCGCAGGCGGAATACTGATGAAGCAATTTGATTCTCTGTTCAAGTATAGTGGCCATGGTGCGTCTGGAGACGGTCGATGCGATAGGGGCCTTGGAGGTGAGGGGGAGGGCGAAAGTGCGCGCGAGGCAATTCATGCGATAGGAGTGTGGGGGTATAATGAGGATTTCGGGGGAGAGGAAGCGACTAGAAAAGGAAGAGGATTTAATATTGAAGTAGACGACGATGCGTAGTTGTTGACAGACAAGAGAGACAGACAGACCAATAACCGAGGATCGGGGAAATGCGTTGACATCATCGGGTCGAGCGGAATAATAATGAATTAAGGCTATGGGCATTAGTTACGGCGGAATTAATTATTAAGTAACTATTCAATTATATGATTACCTATCATCTAATCAATTCTAAGATTAGCTCCAGCCCATGCATGACTCCATCCATGGTCGAGGCCTACAGATGCCTCTCTTTAGGGCTAACCAGGTACTCAGCACGAAGTATCTGAATAAGAATGCAGTAAGCAATGCGCTCTGGTCGATTCTTAATCTTTAAGTGTCCCGGACTAGTTAAATCAGTTGCCCCCACGCATCCAGGCTGGGTATCCACCAGCCCCTTCCGTCTGTTCCTGAGTCCTGACATACATTATACATACCAAGTCCATAGATCCAGCCAGACAACCTATACGATGGCTCCAACCTACACCCCCGACCAACTGGACCTCTATCTTCAGCGCATCAACTACCCAGTGCCCGCCACTGTCACGCGTCTGCAACATGCGCTGCAATCCGTTGCCACGGACCCTCTGGCCGTCTTGACCGAGCTGCACCGCCGCCACCTGGGTGCCATCTCATGGGGCAATTCGGCGCTGCACTATTCCCAGCACAAGGCCATCTCCATCCACCCGACGACCGTCTTCGACAAGCTGGTCCGTCGCCGGCTAGATGGCTACTGTATGGAGAACACGAACTTGTTCTACGTTGTTCTTCGGTCCTTGGGGTTCACGGTCTACCCGACCGGAGGAAGAGTCTGTGAGGTTGCTGGCGGGGCCAAGTGGAATCCGGGGCAAGAGAAGTACGGCGGAGTGTAAGTGGTTTTGCCAGAAGGGATGGTATGAGTTATTGAGTCGAAGAAGCTGACGGATATTGATGTTACAGGGGGCACATGATTCTGATTGTGACGATCAATGGGAAGAAGTACATGGTAGGACTTTCCCGGCTATTGGCTTCATTTTTACGACTGGACGGACTAACTCTACTCTACGCAGGCGGACGTCGGGTTCGGCAGCAACGGCCCAACCAGTCCCATACCCCTCGAGGAAGACGTAGTGTCTGTCTGCATCGCCCCCTCGGAGATGCGTCTGATCCGCGGCAGTCTGCCCGAGCTCGTGGACAAGACCCAGCAGGTCTGGATCTACCAGATCCGATATACCCCGGACAGCGACTGGCTGCCGCACTACTCGTTCTCGGAGGTGGAGTTTCTGCCGCAGGATTTCCGCGTCATGAACTACTACACCAGCAACGGGCACACAAGTTGGTTTACGCAGACCGTGGTGTGTTCGCGGGTCATCATGGACGAGGAGACGGGCATGCTGCCACGGGGGTTGTATGTTCTAATCGGCAAGGAGGTGAAGAGGAGAATACAGGGGAAGTCAGAGGTAGTGGCTACTCTCAAGTCCGAGGAGGATCGAGTCGCGGCGCTGGGGAAGTGGTTTGGGTTGCAATTCCAGGATGACGAGGTAGAGGGCATCCGGGGATTGGCGTCCCAGATTAAATAGGTAGTCTATCCGTTGCCTTGGAACGGGAAGTGTTGTACAATATAGAATTTCTTCTAAAGCTTGCGGATATGTATTTCGAGAAAGTAAAGAAAGCTGCGGCTGAACAAATGATACAACGTGGACAAGGACATAACGCCGAACTCGACCCATGTCGATCCGGCCTAGTAGAGCCGTTTCTCGAGCTGGACGTTGTCGTTAGCATTTTCGAACTCGTTTTCAGAGAAATGCCCGCAGGTTGAGTATCCGTACCTTCCAGGGGTTGCTGAGCTCGAATCCCTTGGGGGCCACTGCGTTGCTTGATTGACCTCGCAGGGTTCCCGTAAGTCTAAGGTCTCTATCCATCACTGTAGGTTCGGACACGGGCGGTTAGCTTCCACATGATTTATTAAAGATTCCTGAATGAGCCGGACAGGCAATTCTGGCGGGGAGGGTTCGGTCGTCAGGTTGGCGCCGGGCAAGTCACATACTTTGCTGCGTGGAGGTTAGCGAAACTCGTCCGATTTGCAGGAAGGATACCACGGATCAACTTACTCTATCCCACAGATCCCGGTTCCAGCGAGCGGTCTTTCCTTCGTTCGACCAGTACTTGACGGCCGTGAGACCGGCGCCGGTAACGCCCATAAACTGGCATGCGCATCTCGTCAGTGGGATTGGCCGGGGAATGGATGCACCGTGGACGGGGCACGAGAGGGGGGGGAGGGTTCAACGCACGCCAATGATGATCCCATAGGGGATCAGAGCCTCGAAGGGGACACCCATTGTGAGACAGTCGAGAGGAGCAGGGCGAGCGGGGGACAAACAGGGCGCAATGAGCGTGACGAGAGAACGAGAGTCGCTGGAGGTGAATTCGAATCTCGCGCGAGTCGAGGTCCGACATCGCCCGAAGCGGCTTAGCGCGTGGCCCGGGGGGGGACCGCGCTGAGTCAGCCGCCTCCGTCAACCTCGCAGAAGGGGCGAACAGGCCGGTTGCTCTGGAGTCTGGACGCTGGAGCTGGATAAGGCCTCGGACGTCGTTTCCCGCCGATCGACGCGTTCGCTTCTGTTCGACTGTCTATTGCCGACCTCCTGGTCTATGGAGTGTGTCTCCCGTCGCTTCCTTCCACGCGTTGTTTGCCATTGTTCCTCTCCCTCCCTCTTCCTACCTGCTCCCCCCTCAACCGAAAACCACCCTGAGTTTTGGCGTTCCAGCTTTCACCGTTCTCCTGTACTGACCGTGGCTTGGCTTGCGCCTTCTTTAGAGGTAAACCTATCTGAAACCGGTCCGTTGATTTTGGCTTGAACCTCCTGTGCGCTTTTCATTGTGCCGGTTCTCTTGTGTCCAACGGCCATTCGCTCATGTCCCCGATGCCCGTTTTATGCGGCGCCAGATGATTGTCTATTGTCCCGGGGAGCCCTGAATCGCCTGGCAATTGCACTTTGCGCCGTCATTACCTTACTACGAACTTGACTCATTTGCCTTATCGAGGCACGTCGATAGCCGCACACCCTGGCGATCGCAGTGACCTACACCATGCCGGCAACCGTGCCGCCGGCTCACCATGATACCGAGATGAGACCGCCTGCAGACGTGGTAGATAGTGACCAGGATGCCGAGGGGGAGGATGACGAGGGCGCCGATTTCTATCACATGGACCAACAGCTCCAGGATGCTGTCCACCGGGCATATTCGGGGGAAGAAGAGGCTGCGGAAGCCGAGAAGGCCGATATCGGTGAGGAAGCAGATGCAGAAGGAGTGCCCGATACCGAACTACATTTGGAGGGGGAAATCGATGAAACTGAACCGGTAGGTGCTGTTAAGATGCTGGAGGGTGCACCTTCACCCAACAATGAGGATTTGGCGGCGGGTTCGGCCGACGCCGATCCGGCATTCGAAAACCAAAGCGACAGCGATGCTTCGAGCTCGTCATCCAATAGCCAGGAGTCTGATGTGGATGAGGATTGGGAAGAAGGGAGTAATGAGAACGAAGACGGGGAAGTGGACAATAATACAGTGCGCGGGAACTGCGTGTAAGTGCTCCTTTTTCATCACGTTTCTTTCCTTTTTTTCCCCCTTGCCTGTCTTGTGTTGGAGTTCCGGTATTCAGCCAGCGATGCTGTTTATTTCCAATCGCGCTATTCTGATAACCTTGATATAGGTTTTGCCATCAAGACGAAGATAACGACCCGAGCGAGGAGTTTGAGGAATACCTATCGTGTATAGTCTGTGGCGACCACTGTAAGTTTATATGTGCGGGTCCTTCCAAGACATGGCCCGACAAGCTTCCGACTATTGTTTGATGGCGATCTTTACTAACTTGGCACCCGTCAGCTCATCGGCAATGTGCCCGCGAACAAAATGCATTAGACGAAGCAGAAGGTGTGTCCTGGTTTTTATATTAGCCCCAAATCAGAGACATCTCGTGCTAACTCGGACCTAGATTCGAGTTCTTGGAGATGTCTTCAATGCGCGCGCGAAAATCTAGAACCGGGGACTATGGAGTCTGATTCCCATCAGCGAAAGTTGGGACCCAGGAATATGAGCAAAGAGCTTTTACCTGCACATGTCGGGGACGAAAGCTCCGGGTTCCACTCCATCTTCAATACTGTAAATGTCACGGATGATCTTCTGAATAGCTCACGCTCGCTGCGGAAGCGGAAGGCTTCGTCTGTCGATGTTCCCGAAAATACGCCGGTGCTTCGGAAGAGACAGCGACAGTCGCTGCGGCCCGAGCGCGACGATTCAAGAGACCCGATGGCCGAGATTTCGGACACGCTGGCTACTGCCCGCACTCGCTCTCGGCGCACGCGCGCGGGCGAGAAAGACGCGTGCCGTGTGCTATTGAAGCAGTATGGGCGACTCGTTGTGGCTTTTCGTCTCAACGAGACAAAACTTTCCAAAATTCTCAACTGTCGCAGCCGATCGCAGATTAAGACTAGGAAAGTTCCCAAGCCGCCGCCTGTCGTGCATGAGGCCCAGGCACATTTCGCACCAATTACATCAACCTCCTACGTATCGCCCTTCTATTCGTTCAACGACCGTGAGACCGACGAATCGAAGTCCAAACCTTATGGTGGCATTTTATCAGAGGCCGATGCAGACACCACCAAAACCCTGCCGTTGCATGCGGATCGCGAACGATTTGAAGTCGCGCGTCAAAGAGCCGAAGAGGAGTGGCAGCTGCGGGCTATGGAGGCTGAAAGTAGTGGCGAGCCCTTCCAGCACGCTTCGCAGAAGGTCTCCGGTCCTCCATCCAAGATCAAATGCATCAACTTTGGTGGCTACGAGATCGAAACCTGGTACGCCGCACCGTATCCCGAAGAGTACAGCCGCAATCGGGTTCTGTTTATTTGCGAATTTTGCTTAAAATACATGAACTCCGACTACGTTGCCTGGCGCCACAAGCTCAAATGCCCGGCGAAACATCCCCCAGGAGATGAAATTTATCGGGATGGTTCAATCTCCATCTTTGAAGTGGATGGGCGAAAGAACCCCGTGTATTGCCAGAATCTTTGTCTTCTCGCCAAATTGTTCCTCGGGTCCAAGACTCTCTACTATGATGTGGAACCGTTCCTCTTCTATGTCATGACTGAATATGATGACCTGGGCTGTCATTTTGTGGGCTATTTCAGCAAAGAGAAACGGCCGAGCTCGGCAAACAACGTCTCTTGTATCCTGACCTTACCTATCCACCAGCGCAAAGGCTACGGGAATCTCCTTATTGACTTCTCCTACCTCCTCACACGCATCGAAGGCAAAACAGGCTCGCCGGAGAAACCTCTCTCCGATATGGGTCTTGTCTCCTATCGAAATTACTGGCGGCTCATCTTGTCCTACAAACTGCGTGACCAAACAAAACCACTGAGTATAGTGGATCTCTCCGAGCGCACGGGCATGACGGCGGATGACATTGTATCCGGCCTGGAAGCCTTGCGCGCCCTCGTCCGAGACCCAGTCACCAAAACGTATGCCCTTCGTCTCGACTATGCCTACTTTGAAGAATGTATACGCAACTGGGAAAGCAAAGGATATGTCCAGCTGAATCCCGACGCGCTGGTTTGGACCCCGTACGTCATGGGCCGAAGCAATCAATCCCAATTTGACCGGGCTCCCCTCCATGCTGTCGCCCCGCGCGAGGGCTTAGAGGAGGAACAGGAAGAGGAAGTCGAGGATGCCAAAGACTCTACAAACGATGGAGAACGGCAATTTAAGCCGAATGGCGAGTCCTTGACCCCCGCAGTCAACGGTGACAAGCAGGTCGAGCCCGGGGAAATCTTCACCGAGCCACCTGGACCTCCGTCAACGAACACCCTTTCAAATGTCAACGGATTTCGCCATGAGAGCACAAACTCCACTGACCTTGATACTCCTGCGGAAAAGACTCCCGCCAGCGATATTCCGGCCTGGCGATTTGAGATCTATCCACCTGTCCAAGCGCCTGTATTGAAACGACGCCCTGGTCGACCTTTCGGGAGCAAGACCACCTACGGCAAAGTGACGATCACCCCAACAACTGTCCGGACCAGCGGCCGCAGCACGCCTAAGAGATCGTCCATCTTGAGCTCAGCGACTCCGACGGCCAACCCATCGAGCGTCAGACGGGGCCGTAGCGCAAAACTCGCGGACTCCCCTGCCGCAGACCAGACTGAAACTTCTACCAATGGAGTAGAAAGCGACCAGGCACAGGTTTTGGAAGATACCGGCGAGGAGGCGGATCCCGATACCCAACTGGAGACGGTGCCACCGACAACGGAAGCGGACACCAGTCAGACAGAAGGGGAGGCGGAGCCAGTGACCTCCAATGGAACCGGGGCAGTTGGCGATGGCGCAGTTGAGAGCACGGAGTCTCCCGCGCCTGATCCCACGACCCCATCCAAAGGCAAGTCTGCCACTAGTCATGCAAAGCTCACCAGGTCTGTGAACCGAAAGTCCATTGTGGAGAAGCTCGAAGTTGTCTTCCCCGCCGACAGTCCGCCAAATGACCGTCAGACAAATGGTGTAGAAAATAACCAGATTGAGTTGAATGGCACTAGCACTGACCGAGACGGAGATGCAGTCATGGGGGCTTGATTCTTGAGACATAACAGCTCACTAATTTGGACAAGATGAATGGGTGAGCTGCGGAAAAGTACTATCAATGCCCAAAGGACATGCAAGAAAGGCATTTTGAACAAGGCGTTAGCGTGTTTCTTTCTGTCGGGATTCGAATTTTTCTCTTCTATTTTTATCTGGTTCATTTTCCTGGATGGGATACACTTCATGACTTGGCACTTTTTGTTTGGCTTTTGCTGATCTTACTGTTTTCAAGCAAGGAGTAGGCGGGAACTTTTGGGAGTTTTTCACATATTTTTTTTCCCCTGCTATCATTCGATGCGAGCTTTTCATGACGAATCGGTCTAACCGCCTGCCTATCCTCGGATGTTTTAGGGCACATCGCGGACTATTCTTCGAGAGCTTGTGACTTCCTATTCACTTCCTAGTGTTTCTTTCTCTTCTATTGCTGTCGTCTTTTAGAGGTCCTGTATCTATTCCTTTCGGTCCTCTGGGGTGTTTGATATGAAGCACTGGCTGGAGACCTTATAATGTTGATGTTAGCGTTTTATGTATTAGGTATGGAAATTCGAGACATCCTCCAGGTAAACGCAATTATTCTGATCGGCCAATTAGTCTCTTGTGCTGTGCTTTCTTTCTTTCTTTCCTCTCACTTTCTAAGTACTCTTACCTGTTTTGGATGTATATGTACGAGCAGAGGATAGAAGGTTTATGCAGAATATTACCTTGTACTATTTAGTATTCCTGTATTCCTGTATTCCGTACGGAGTAAACGACACATGCTGTGTAGCCATGTAGTCATCAGATCAGATGTACATCTGCATCGCAACCTAAGGCAGTAAGGCGCACGCCCGGTGGGGAAAATATGTACTTATGTAGATCGTCTCTAGGTACGAATATATGCACCTAGGTGGTTCCCCGCTGTATGCGTGGTTGGCGTGGCCGTCCATCGTATGATGTATCTGACCTATCTATCACTCTAGTGTTGTGATCGTCTGTGTACCTCATTTTTGGGAATTAGTAGAACTATTTCAAACGGGATAGATGTATAGAATAGGGAATGAATGGCTTAGAGCGAGTAATAATAGGTAGGTAGGTAGGTAGGTAGGGCGCGTAGTGCATAGATAGAATGTACTGTATGTATGAATGGATACTGATGCAGTTTGTTTGACTGATTGTTTGCTTGTCAGGCTGTCTAATAGCGAGCTATGTATTCTGTACGTTTATTTCTGTTTACAGAAGTACAGTTGCTTGCCAAGGTTGGGCCTGAGATTCGGGTTTTGTTTGCATGTACAGAAGTACGTCGAGAGTCGGTACCTTAAGGTAGGGATGTGCTCGGTGGGGAGACGAAAGGATAAAGGAATCTAACGTGTTGATGAGGGACAAAGGGAAGGATTGACACGAAATCAATGCAGAAAGTCCCTAGGAATCAATGGGAGGAAAATTGAGACTTTTTTTTGTTTCAAAAGAAAAATAAAAAAAAATAAAAAAAAATAAAAAAAAAGGAAGGAAGAAAAGGATTAAAAAGAAACACCAAGATTATCTACGCAGTATGCGCTGTAGATGCAGAGGATCAAAGGACGAAAACCAGGAAACGACGGCGTCTGCTGCATGCAGGGGAGGGGGCCTTACGGTTTCCATTTTTGGACGTGCTTCGTACTTATGTGCTAGATAGAGTAGATCTAGAGGTAGTTGGTGGGGATGTATTTACTTCAGAAAAAAAAAACATTTTTTTGTATGTACAGTGACGTACTTTTGCTCTGTGCAGACACATCAAATGCAGTACAAGCGTGGATAGATGGGCATACGCACGTAGAAGTACTGTAGGTTCGTACTAGGACGGATGAGTGGAGCCACGGGGAATCCAGTGGGCTGCACAGCCTGCAAAGTATAGGTACGCAGTAGGGAGGTCGATGGGATGGACTGACGAACCGGATGGAAGTGTAGAAAGCCGATTAGAAGCGAGATCCGATGTGGCACGCTGGCAGGAATGCGCGTACGAGTATGCAGCGCCGCTGAGGTGGCGGCATGTACGGAGGACTTCCTGGAAGCAAAATTGCCTGGAAGGAACCTGATGGCCTAATAGGGCAAGTCTAGGTCTGACTCGGTAGGCCAGTTCTCCGCAACTAATGGCTTACTGACTACTGGCCACTGGAGGGAAGCGGATCCTTGGGGCTGAAAGGGATTTGAAATCCGATGCAAAGACCGAGACGCCATCATCACCCAATTGACACTGCAGAACATGCAGAAAATCAAATGATTGATCTGACCCTGGGATTGTGGCGGAGGGATTGCTCTTGCATAGTCACCATCGTACGGAGTAGGCATTTGGATCTTTCGGTCTGGGTGAGAGGATATAATAAGGAGTATTAAGAGTTGTGATTGCAAGCATGCCAACCAATATTCCTGTATTTTCTGACCTGGCTAAATTTCTGTGGCATTCGTTTTCTTTTGTGGACGGATGCATATTCCGTCTTGTTCGTTCTATAGCGCGACAGAGCAGGATCTGATCTGTCAGGAATCCTCTTCCTCAAGTTTTACATTTTCGAGGCTCTCCGTTACGGATACTGGATTTGATTTTCTTCTCATGTTTTGTGGCCCTGCCAGAGTGGATCCTAGATCCGTCTAGAAGGCGACCCTTCCATTCATTCGGAAACCCGCATTCCTGACAGAAAAGAAGTCGGAGTTTCGAACGAAAGAGGATTGGGTTCAGCCCAAGAATTGGCCACGGCATGTGCAACCATGTACCATCCAAGAGCTTATCTGATTGCGACCGGGACTGGGAAAGAAAGAAGGTGGGAAAGCCGTCTGTGCAACTGTCAGGCTTGACAGCCGACACGGAACCGTCGAAGGATCGGCAACCAGGACCCAAGACCCCTAAAGAAGGGCAGACGACGACCATGGATCCGGGGCTGTCAAGAGACGGGAACCCAGCCCTTACCAGGGCTCGAATAAGCATAATTGTAGCGTAGAATTAAGCGCCTGCGAAAGTGTGGTTCGCCATGGAGACGGCTGCTGTCATGGACTCGATAGATTCGATTCCGCCGTGGATTCCGATTAAACTAAGAATCCATCCTGGTCGGGGGAGGGGGAACACCGGAAGAGAGAGAGAGAGAAAGAGAGGGAGAGAGAAGAAAGGAATTGGCTCGGCTGGCAGGAAGGCAACCGCTAAGGACCGGCGAACACTTCATCGTGCATCGCATCCATTTGTTCCCCACCGGCTGCTGTAGAAAACCAAATCAGAACAGAAAAAAATTGGGCGTGTTTTTTGAAAAAGATTTCCCCCTCTTTTGCAGCCAATTCGATTTTTCGTATTTTTATTCTTTATTTTTTTTTTTTTTTCGTTCAAGGAAAAGGAAGTCCTTCCCCTTATCCTTTTCCCTACTGGACTTACCCTCGGAGTTGTGTTTCGTACTTCTTCCTGGCTTTGCTTTTTTTCCCTTCTTTTTTTTTTTTTTTTTTTTTGCCCTGTTTTTATCCCGGCTGTCTTTTCCTTTTCCTTTAGTGCTTTTTGGTTGGCTTCTTTTCCCTCGCTTGTCTCTAGTCATGTTTCACGCAAAGTTCGTTCACAAACTAGACCGGTGAGCAACGGTCGTGGCAGTAAGAAAATATATCCGATATTCTCTTCTCATAGTGCGTTTGAAGTGGATTGCACTCTTCACTTTTCACTCTTCGCTCTTCGCTCTTCAGCCACGGACCGGAGAGGCCCTCAAGAGTATCACGCACGACAGATCTGAGATCAGCGAGAGTCGCAAATAAATTAGTGCTCTTGACCCGGCCACTCCGTGTGCAGTGCACAGTGCACACGCTATCGAAACGTGGCATTCTTTGTATCTGACGGTACGGGAGATTTCCCCAGGCCGCTGCAGTCCGTCATGGACATCCGGAGACTTGCTGACTGACAGCTCCTCGGGGTGGCGTCGATCGGAGGTGGAGGACGAGGCCCGCAATGTAAACATTGAATGCTATTCAGCATGCGAAAGTGTCGGAATTGGATTGATCATCCCCCTGGCTCTTTGATTTGGTGTCCACACTCTCCTGATTCAGATGATATCACTTATTCCCTAGTGTTGTGCGAAGGACTTGTGCGCGGCTAGAATCGACCATAGCGGGTGCGACAGGTTTGGGGACTTTCTCTTCTTCCTCTTCTCTCATCATTTCTCTTTCTCTCTCTCTTTTTGTGTTCCTTTTCTTTCTTACTTTCTTTCTCTCTCTCTCTCCTTACCGAGCCTCCCTCCCCCCTCTTGCTTGGTCCTTCCTTTTATCCTTTCTGGAAATACCCCAGCAAGGTATTGACGGCGCAGGATTTATTGATGATCCAGGCCTCACTTTTCCGGGCATAAGCGCGCCTCTCTCCCGCATCCCCTACAAAATGGGGCCTAATGTTCACCCTTGCATGAACGCCAACGCCGTCGCTGCTTGTTGATCCCGGTTGGTGCTTGAAGACACCCCATGCCGACTCGTCTCAGGTTTTGAGAAGAGCAGAGACCGAGCAGACCCTGGGACGGTGTATTCGGCAATACGGAACCACAGACCTGCATGGCCGACTGGTTCCCAGCGACCCCTCCAAGGCCTCTTAATGTTTGCCTGAAGACCGTGCAAAAACGCTTTTGTGGGCCTTTGATACCTAGGCACCAGTAGCTTCGCAGCTGATGCGGCTAGATGCAGCTGCCACCTATTAAGTTCCAGGATTCGTATGCATCGGAGATGCAGCAGGCTGTATCTGGAGGGTTGGCCAACAACGCTATTTTAAGGGGGGAGAAAAAAAAAGAAAGAGAAAGAGAGAAAAAAGACGTAATCCTTGGCCGCGTTTTTTCTTTCCCCTTCCTTTCTCTTTTATGCTCCCTCATCGTTTCTCAGGGATTTCCAGGACTCTCGTATCATGCATGCGAGGCAGCGTAGTCCGACAAAGTGACCGACCCTGTTTTATTTTAAGTAAGGCTAGCTCTTCAGGACCATTTGCCAACGACGATCGCCTTTCCCTAGAGACGAATCGTGCAGACGACATACCTAGGCCGGGTCTCCCCCCCTACGCCACATTTGTTGATTGAATCATCATCGGTGTGGCCACACCTTATTGAGGAAGTTCCGCATTTCCCCTTCTCGAGGCCCAATCAACTTCCCAGCGCAAGGACCTGGTCATCGAGGTGTGTGAACGGGTGCGTATGTGGGGTGGAGGGAGCGCGGCTTCTGCGACCTGCATGTCAAGACCCCGGCGATGTGATGCATCCAACCAGCTAGATCCTAGAGCGCAGCGGCTAAAAAGGGCTGAAGTTCGAGCCTGACCTTTCTTTTCCCAATTGTTGTTTTCTCCACGACTGCACGTTGAAAAAGAGGCCCACTCCCCGTCTCGTCTCGTCCTGGTCTTATTATTCTGATTCTTCTTTCTTATATGCGAGATGAGGTGTGTGCTCCTCCGCCTCTCCGTCGAGTAACGTGGTCTTCCCACCGCCAACGATTCTCTCGCGGGCCATTTGCGCGCACCGGAGGCTTCTGGATGTCCGAGAGGGTTTGCGCTTGCGACGCCGGCACAAATTCGCAGGAAAACCGTGTTATTCGCATCGGTCCGTCGTGTCAAGACGTGGACCAGTCCGAGAGGCCGGGCGACGAAACTTCATCGGGTTTGTACTCGGGGCACCTCTGCCGTCACCGACTGCAAGAACAAAGAAGAGCGAAAGCAAAGGAAAGGAAAGGGGAAGCGAGTGGGCATCTCGTGACACGACTCACGTTATCCCATCACGTTCAAGGATTCCTGCTCGGCCCTTTCAACCTCGTTGGCCTGTCTGCCTCTCCCCTCGTTATTTCCGTCTTGCTTTCCAAGCTCTCGCGGATCCGGTCCATCATTAAAGGTGATCACCCTTCCGGCATCTGCGGAAATCCTCTTGCGACCCGTCCGTTAATATTTGTTTGATCTTTAGGTGCACATAAAGAAACGGTTCTCGAGTGGGCCTGTTGGTGCCCTGGATTCCTCCCAGTTGACCGTGCTTCGTGCCCTTGGATCGCGTTGATTTGGGACCCGGACCCCAACTACGGCCTGGGCATTGATAGAGTCAAGGTTCGTGTCATCTGATATCAATTGACGTTTATTTGAGAGGGGTTTTTTTCTTTTCCGGAATAGCTCGTCATCGCTTGTGTGTCTCATGACAACCTGAACGCTGATTCTGTGGTCGGCCAGAAGAGTCGGGGAAAAAAAATAAACTGAAAGGAGAGGGACGAAAGAAAGAAAAGAGAGCGCAGGCCCAAGGAGAACCAACAAGAAGGCCCAATTAGCTCTCGGGCTAATCAGAAAGGAAACAAAAAACGAGTCAGCTCTACGGATGAGGAACCAATCCTCCCCCTTCCCCCTAATCAAAGTTTAAAAAAAAAGAAGAAGAAAAGGCGCATCCACTGCAAATGACTGAGGGGACTACGGGAATGAGTTTCTGACTGGAATGCTTAGGCGCGCGCACCGACCAGCCACGATTCTCGCTCTGGAGTCTGGAGTCAAGCAAGATAATCGGAGACCCTGCGTGGCGCCTAGATACGGGTCTGATCACTTGCATAGCCGGCACCGTCTCCGCGCGAGACTAAAACCGTTGCGCCTGTGGGTTCGAGGGGGGGATATCTCTCCTTCGGGGAAGCGAGTGGTGATTTGCCGCGGACGCAGTGGATTTCCATGTCCTTCTTAGGTCGATCTCAATTGTCAATCAATTTTTTAGGGTCCTGGCGAAAAGGTACTAGACACCACTAGGCCGACACGCCACTCTCGGCCTTGCACCTTTGATTGATTCCCACCTCCAGATCGAGGAGGAACCAGAAGAGCAAAGCGAGGGAGAGGGAAAAAGAGAAGAGAGCTCATTTTTGCCTGCACACCGTCCGGTTCCGAGAGGAGCTGTCAATGTGCGCATCATCTCTATGTGACTGCGGTTCCTGTCGGATCGTCTGAGAGTGATAACCCCCATTACCTTAGCCCGTCACCTCAACCGTGGTCGAGCAGGGCCGGTAACGACACCATTTGACGGCCGAAGAGAGGCCGACGTTGCTCTTGCTGTTTTGTCTGGTCCAGCTCCACCACTTTTTCATTTGTGTCTGGCTCTCAGCTGTGGTTGAATTTCCAGTGAATTTCCCCCCTCCTCGAACCACTTCGCTTTTTCTTGCTGGTCCTTTGGAGGCCTCCCATTTGTCGACCCTCATACCGATTTTTTTTTTATTATTCCGAGTTCGATTTTTCCCTTATTTTCTCTTCTTTTGGACAATTTATGTGCTAAGATTTTTTTTGTTCTTTTTGGGCCCATTTCCCTCCCACCCTTCAGGCCGAATTTTTTGTGCACAGTGCGCCAGAGCCACTGCTGGGCTGTCAAGAGGCGACTTCTTTGACCCATCGTTCAGCTCTCGTCTCAGTGCCGTCACCTCCGCCACTGCATTGCGGGTTTGGGGCTTACAATTTGACTTTGCATTATTTTATTTTATTTTATTTTTTTTTCCCAGAGAGTATTTTTGCCATTGCTTGTGGTCTGATTATTCGTCCTTTTTTATTGGCCTCTGGATCTCTCGCCGGACTTAGATCCAGACCTATTGGAAACCCCGTTATACACGGTCGGCAAGTTTCATTGGGGGGTTCCTGCAGCAGCGATATTTTTTTTTTTCTTTTTCTGGTTCTTTTTTTGGTTTCTGATAAATTTCCTGTCGATTCCAGGAATTGGCAACGGTGACGTTCCATTGCAGAAGTCCAGGAGCGAAAGAAAAAAAAGAAAACGAGTGCCGGGTTAAGGTTTGTCTGGAACCGTGCTCGGTTGACTCTTGCCGCTTGCATTCTGACGACACCATCGTTCATTCACGGCTCTCTCTCTCTCACGCCGTTTTCAGTAACCTCCCGCTTGCTCTCCTGCCTGTTACTACCTCTGACTACCTCGGACTACCTCTTGCCTACCAACCTACCACTACCACCTCGCCTGCAGTTACACCTTCCAGTGCTCCCGGCTGCCTGCAACTACCCCGTCGCTGCCTGGCTCCACCCCGGATACTTGGGAATTTGGGAACTTTGGGCCCTGGACGAGCTCTCCGAAACTAAAACTATCTACCTACCTAACCTTGACCTTCCCTACCCTACCTTGCCTACCTTGCCTACCTTACCTTCTTTACCTTACACCTTCCTACCTACCCTACCTACCACCTAATCAATCATACCGCGTTCGTCTTTAACACCCCCCCCCCCCAATCCTCCCCTCTTCCCTCTCCCCCCCACTACCTATCATTCCTTCTAGTGCTTCGTTGAACCACAAAGTCATCCTTGCAAGCTACCAAACTCTTGTTAATTCTTCTTTTTTTTTTCTTTTTCTTTTCTTTCTCCTGCTCTTCTTCGTCGTACCCTTGACCTTGCTGCAGCTCCCGTCAACTCTTCCCTATTCTTTGTCCGTTTTTTTAAATTCTCACTGGCTTCCTTGATTTTAAGGATCCCCCCCTGAGTATCCTGGTTTGATCTATTCGTGGTTCGCTACGGCTTTTTCTGACGGATCTCCCAACCTTGGGTTCTTTGGTTCTTCCCTCTTCTGGTTCTGGTTCTTGGTCCGCCGATCTCGCCTTGATGAGTGCGTCGACGTTCGCGGACGCCTCTCTTACTCGCGATCCCCCAGGGTGTGTATACCATACCGTCTTTCTCTCCTTCTTCTTTTATACCTGGCCTGGGCTTGCTTTGTTCTCTCGTCGCAGCTGCTCAGGGCTTCCCGCTGACGATGCTGTCGCCCAGTTCTGATTTCGAATTGAACATTCGCCAGCAGCCCACCCGGGCGCGCGTGGCTGGTGGGAAAGAGAAAGGTACGTGAACTCGTTGCTCCCTGATGAACGTGCGTCGGGAAAGATCTCCCCGCGCACCTGCTTTTACTCTGTTTCGCTGGGCTGTGGTTGACTCGTGCACCAGAGCGCAAGCCAGTGGACCCCCCACCGATTGTGCAAATCCGGGTAAGAGAGGAAGGGACTTATCTATCGCAGTAGGTTGGCACCGGCGTTGAACGAGCGAGATCGGCTCTGTGGCCCGCTAACCAGCGTTGTTTTTGTAGGCACTATCTGCAAAGCCCCTACTATTTTATGTGCTGCAGTTTGTACGATGGCGCGGAAGATACTCCAGTTCCGGTGTCCCCGTCCACGGCTTTGACGGGCACCCTGGTTTCTTCTCTGCATCGGTTGAAGGATGTGGACAATTCCGGTAAGTCGGAAGGCCGGACATTCGGACCATTCACCAGAAGGCTGATCGTTGTGGACTGTAGATGGGGGGTTCTTCGTTTTTGGGGATTTGTCTGTGAAAATTGAGGGCGAGTTTCGATTGAAGTTTACACTCTTTGAGATGCGACGGTAAGAATTCGGGATGGCGTGCACCCGAGCAGATCGAACAAGACTGGCAGGTACTGACTGACCTCTCTAGGGACACGGTGCATTACTTGAAGTCGATCATTTCCGATCGCTTTACTGGTAAGTGACTCTTTCTTTCTTCTCCTTTCCCCTCCTTCCCAGCGCGTGCTGACTCTCTTCTTAGTATCGCCGCCCAAGAGCTTTCCAGGAATGGCGGAGTCAACATTTTTATCCAGATCTTTCGCAGACCAAGGAGTGAAATTGAGGATCCGAAAGGAACCTCGCACATTAATGTGAGTTTGCAAGCACACGCGCGCAATGAGGGAAAAGGTGTTGCGCGTTCATGCCTCCCCTCCTCTTCTGCAAAGAGTTTTTGAACCCTGACCCAACTACTTGCCAGAAAACGGCCGGTCCCTCGACCCGAGGACTTTCCTCAGCCGCTTCCTCCTCGTTCGCCAGACCGGACGGCCATTCAGATGCCGGGAAATGCGTTCGGCGGTTATCCAACGGCGCCGCGAGATTACGGTTACTATGGGGGACCTGTCAAGCGGCAGCGCACATCAATCGATTATGGCAATCGAAGCATGTACGATGCCGACGGACGAATGCGTCAAATGGAAGCGTACCCGCAGGCTGCGACCATGTATTCGAACCAACCCGGCACTTATGGAGCACCTATGATGCAGTACCCTACAGGCCACACGGGGGTTCCTGATTACGCGGTTCGTCAGCCTCAGCCCGTACCGACTCCCACGTCATTTGACAGTCCAACCACGGGTACAGTGACGTCTTCGGAGCTCGGGCTTCCTGGCTACACTCCTGGCTTACACGGAGCGCAGATTTCTTACCATATCCCCTCGACCCAAGTTTCTCCAATGCAAGACCCGGCGGGCCATAGGACCAGTCAGCAGGCGACAATGCAGTCGTTGGGCATGGTGAATCCGACAGGTACTCCCGTACGGACGATATCAGCCCCCCACTCTCAAGGACGAATGGCTGACGACCGTTGAATGTGGCTTTTTCTTTGGAGCAGACAGCGGATTCCACGGGAACTATGATGCCTCAGGCCTATCCGCGAGCGCAATACCCAGGCGGTTCTACAATCCTCCCTCCTCTACAGCGGAGGGGCAACTACCCCCAAGGAACTAATGGTGGTGGTGCGACCCGGGGCTACTTTGACCAACAATCCCAAACGACTACTCCGATCCTTCCCTCTCAACCCATGGGCACAAACGAAGCAGATCGTTATGGTTCAGCGCCCGGTCAGACGGCTTTCGATCATCCAGCCCCTGCCAACGGGACCCCTCGATAATGCACCCCAGAGACTTCTAAGGAGTGGGTCGTGACCGTACCCTTCGTTGCTCGTTTACGTTTTTATTTTCGCTCTTGCTCTACTACTCCTCTCGTTCTTATATTTGGGGATCGTGATGTCTGTCCCTCGCGGAACATTCTGGATTCGACTACTTTTTTTTTTGTTTTTTTGCTTTTGTGTGACTTTTCAAAAACTCTGGATAGACTGTGGAACGGGTGTTTTATCTTTTTATGGAAATCAGAATGGCTTTGGGGGGATACATGGCGCCTGGGGGCATAAAAAGGATTACCTTACTTAGCGGGGTGTTTTTCTTTCCTCTTTTCTTCCTTTTTTTTTGCTTTATTTTCACTCGATCCGGTGCGGTCTTTTGGTTTGATTCAGGTGACGTTTTGGCTTCTCTTCCCCTGTACATATTATTTATTATGTTTGCTTGACAAGGTCGGCATCTTTAGCTCTCTGACATTCTGAGTCGGATTCCGGAATCCATTATTGATTATATAAACGTTCTGTTGTAAGGCGACCCTGGCTGGGTGAAGGCCAAACAATAAAGTACAGAAATACCGGCACCCTCCATCCTGCCTGGGGCATCTACTCACCCACTCATTTCCTTCCTCTTTCTTCACTTCCCTTCCTTCTCCCCCTCACTTTTGCTTTTCCTCCTTTTCTCTTCCACTTCCATTTACAGTTGTCTATCTTTTCCCCCCTCGGTTGGTTCCTCTTCACTGACTTGTAGGTCTCTACAAGTCAAGATGGACTCCAACCCGGTGTCTCCGCCAGATTACCACAATCTGGAGATTTCCGGTTCTTGGAATGGTGAATTCGAAGGAGCAGTATGGCTCAGAATCTCCCTTGATGTAGGCTATTGCCTTTTCCAGGTTGATTCTTCGCTCGTACTGACCAGGAATTACAGGTTGAGTCTGCTCCCGGTACAGAGCTGCGACTTTTAGACACCAATTCTTCACCCATCTTCCTCAAGACTGCTTCGGCTCGTCTTTTATCGGACGAGTCAAATGACAGCAGTTCTTCGTTTGCCTTTTCAACCTCGGACTCTGATAACTTGGCAGGGGCCCAGCGCAGTTCGGCTAAGAAGCCTCCTAGCAGTGATGAAGCCTTTTCCACAAATCAAGACGCCTTTCCTCTTCCAAGCCGTTCCGTCATGGAAGATATTTTGGTCCGTCGGAGCATAGCTTTCGCGAAGCACTCTATCCTTCTAGAAACGTTTTCCCAGCTGTGTGTCAATGTTGCGGAGTATGAAGACCTGACTAAGTCGCCACAACTGATGAAAAGAAGTGCTTCAGATGCATGCTTCGGCTCAGAATCAGATTGTGACGACGCACCAACGCACAAAAGACAGGTGTCCAGCAGTGACACCATAAAAAACCTCAGTCCTGTTCTAAGGACTGGGAAGGAAGGTATCGAAACAGACAATCGTCTCGGTCTTGAGGCTTGGTTGGAGACAACAGCAAAACAGCATGAAAGTACCACTACGGAAGGATCTATTTGTACTACGGGCAGCGGTGAACCATGTAGGGAGGAGGGAACCCTGGACAATGTCACGTCCGCGGCGGGCGATGCGACTGATGTAACTGGCACTAAGGAAGAGGACGATCTACCCACCCCGGCGACAGGGTCACCGAGTCAACTCGCGAGGGGGGAATCCCCGTCGACGGAGCAACCTGACGCTGCCCCAGAACCTCGAGCTCATAGCCCTGGTGGCCAGGAAGTCAGCCCAAGTGGATTGCCAGCATCACCTAGCCTTGATTCGGGAATAATCGAGGGTCTGGACAGCAATGCGGATGCACGCCCATCGAGCCCTGATCCTTCAATCCTATTTAGTACGCCTAAACACTCTAATACCAGCCGCGGGACCTGGGAAAGGCATCATTCCATCGAGGAATCGGATGAATATAGCGATAACGAGGCTCGGCCATTCATAGAGTTCTCATGCGACCCCGAATTGCTTCTCACCAATGGGAATCTCATTGTGCGGTTTTCTAACAAAACACGGCAGGCTACCTACAGGATCGAGATCAACCTCACCGTCTACGTGGATGAGGACTATACTAAGGGATGGAGCACGTTTTTACTACCAGGGCTTCCTCCTCTGCAAGCTGACGAGACCGGGCTTTTCTTCTTTCTCCTCCCGGAAGACCGTGGTCTTGAATTTCGTACCACAGGCATGCGGCGGTGTATGGAGATGAGAGGTTGCTTCTTTGCGGAACTCCCCAACCCCGAGAAACTTGCCATTCCAATGCGCGTATGTGGTCGAAGGTTTTACGGTTTTCTCAGGAATTACAATCTGGATCAAGAGATCGTCGCTCGTCATGTGGTATCTAAATCTGGAGCAGAATACGATGGGCCAACCGAATATTATGCCCTGTGTTCGGTGAGGTTGGATAAACGCTACATTTGCACTGAAAAATGTGGCTTTTCTCTATACGTGGACGGAGGTCCAGATGGCCTCTTCTTCTGCAAACTCGAGCATCAAACTGAAGGCTTGAATATGATCAAAATTCCCAGCTCAAATCCCAAAGGGATTGCGCGTGTCCAAGTGATATGTTCCCCAAAGGACCTGGAAACATTTTGTCTGACATGGACCGTTCCTTTGGATTGCAGTCAGCGTACGGGTCACTGGCTTCCTCGCATTTATCCGGCATCCCCCAATCACAGTCAGGATCATCTGCGCGACACGTTCACGGAACTGCACCGTAAAGGATGTTTTGAAGCTACTCACGAGGATGATAAGCAGTCCGCAAACGATGACATGGGTGCTGTCAATGAAAGCGAGCGCCACATATCGGTTGATGAAGCAAGCACCGGTCCTGAACTCCCCAGCCCCAACATCGTACAGACCCCTGGGGTGGTTCATTTGCTTCATCTACTAGCATCCACCCTCAAGGCCGATTTAATTCAGCTTATCAAAAATTGTGATAGTCTGTACCACAGGACATGCTCACTCTTGAAGCGGCTAATAATAGCTGTTGCCACTACATATACCCTGCTTGGAATATTGGCATGGATCTCCATCGAATATGTGGCTCTCGGTGTCTTAGGTCCTGTCCAGGTCCAACCTATTCCTTTGAATATGAGCGGACTGGGTACTGGAAACCAAACGATGGTAGAGAACATAGATGCAGGAGTGTCTGCCTGCTTTGACGACAGGATCTTCCATGCAGGGCGCAGGATGACCGATGGTTGTGGCTCGTCCAGTTCACCATTGAGGAGACTAGATTCCCTATCTATTGATGCAGAAAGCTACAGCCAAATCGAAATGCAGGCGCCGGAGGGATCGGATGATAACGATCATGAAGATATCAACACGAACGTCGGAGACACTAAGACCGCAGGAACCCATTCATTCAGAGACAAGATTGACTATTGGCTTGGATGGAAAGGCCCTAATAAGCGCAGAGTGTGAAGCGGAGGCTCTTATGTGTTTCCCCTTTGTATGAGGGTCATTGCCAATGCAATTAGCGTTACGGAATTGTGGACATGGTGCTGAATTGCATGTATAGATTGGCGTGTGTCTAATCCTACTACTATGATATGCATCTTGAGTTAGTCTATGTATTCTAATCTGCCACCTGTTCCAAATGCTTCATCACCTCCTCTACGGCCCACTGCAGAATATTCACCATGGGCAGATTGCCTTGTCCCGGAGCCACGGTAACTCCAGCATCGGTCCTCACGTTGACGCCTTGTCCGACAAGCTTAACCACATCCTGAGGACCAGCTCCTAAGCAGTCCGCAGATCTCTGTCCAGATTCCGATCCCCCTTCCGGCAACAACAGCCACGCATGATCCTGCACATACCGCGGCCACACAATATCATCCACATACCCGGGGGGATCCGTCCAGAAGTTCTGCGGCGGCCGATCATCCTCTCCTTCCAGATCCACCTCTCCCCCATTCTTCTCCTCCGTCGAACCCTCCTCCTTCGGCGCCGGCGTCGGCGCTGGCCCAATTGTCACATACCCACTCCTATTCTCCCTCCTCCTCTTCACCAGATCATACGGCGCCGGCAGAAACAGCCGCAGATCAATCAACGCATGTACATCACGCAACGCATGCCCCTCCCTCCCCTCCTGCGGAGGAGAAGGAGGCGCATATAACAAAAACCCTTCCAAAAACGCCACCACCACCACTTCTTCTTCTTCTTCTCCCGTACCGCTATGTCCCTTTTTCCGACCCCCCATTGAGCTTGAGAGTCGCGCCTGCACGTCCCTCCGGAGCTGCGTCACGACCTCCTCCGAGACGCCCGACTCCGTGGTTTCATTCTGGTCTTCCTTGCTGCGGAGACGGGGTGGGAGGGAGCCATTGTCGCGCACGTAGGATAGCGAGGCGGTTAGGAAGGGGATGTCGATTGCGGAAGAGCAGTCCCAGTCTTGGATGGTTTTGCCGGTGGGGAGGGTTGTGGTGGGGATTCTTTTGGGTTGGGTTAGTTGGTTGGTTTGAATTGGGTTGGATTGGGATTGAAATTGAAAAGGGGGAGAGAGAAGAGGGGTATATCATACTGATCATCAGGAAAGTAAAAGTCGTCTTCGTGGATGATGAATGTGCGGAGGTTGGCATTATTGGCGTTATCTTTGGCATCTGCAGAGGAAGACGACGAGGAGGAATTGAAGATGCGTTGCAGCAGTCTCGTCAGGGTCGTTTTGCCGGATGACGAAGGCCCCGAGATTCCGATTATAGAGGCCATTTCCCTTCCCTTCTTTCCTTCTCTTTGTCCTTGCGGGGGTGGAAATGAAGAATGGAGTCGGCGGGGTCAAGCAGGCGGAGTTGAACGAGAGGAGGGGCATCACGTGGTGATTGCTATCGTTATCGCTGTCGTTATCGATAGCTGGACTTTTTACCTATTGGCTGTTTTTGGGGTATAAAGGGGAAAGATTGAAGGTCCGGAGATGAATATATGATTGGCAATTCAGTGCTTCTCTATCTTTCGACTTAGTTGAATAGGCTATAGTAGAGTGCTGCGCAGATCTGCTATCCACGTCCTCCGTAAACGGAGGAAGTCGTATTAAGAATTTAAGATAAAATGATCTTAGGGTAGTCGATGCTTCATACTAGGTGACCCACTCTGGATCCACTCTGTTCTACACTGTGCTACATAGTCTGTCCCTAATTCTATTCTCGAATCTATATTTGGACTGAAGTATGGAGAGAGAAATGTCGAAGCATGTACTGCATATGACGAGCAGTCGGATTACGGGTGGAAAGTCCATGGCTTCGATCTATTTCTAAACCTTCTTTGTGTCCCCTGCTGTGTGCATGACTTCTCTTATTTCTTTCTTCAACTTCATCTCTCTGTCTTACCACAATATCCAGATCCTTCAATCATAGCATATCCGTCAGTTATTATTCCACAAATCGTATCCTATCGTATCGTAATCCACCTCAACCACAAATAATGTACGCCCGAAAAGTAACAGAAAAGTTTACCCGAAAATAGACACCGTCTTCTTCTTTTTCTTCTTCGGTCCTTCTCCCGAATCACCTGTCCCCTCTGTGCTGCCGGCACGGTCCTCAGTTGAGCTGATCACCGACGGCGAGGACCATGGCGATTTCGTGTGCCGTCGCGCTGGAGTCATCAAAATTCCGTTCGGAGAGAGGATCGGTTCCGCAGTTGGTCTGCGTTTCTGAGGAGTCAAAAGATCCGGTCCGGAGGAGCTGTCCGCGCCAAGGTCGAGAGTGCCTGATGAAGGACGTTTACGCTTCGATGGGGATTTGCGAGTCTCCGGAGTTTGAGAGTTGTTTTTTTCTGGGCTATTGTTGTTGGCGTCGCCGTCGTCAGGGATGGACAGTCTATGGCGATCAAAGAAACCGGAAGGGGTTTTGAGAAATGCCAAATGCGCAGAAGCAGGGTCTTCGTCTGCGGGCATCGGAATGAAATGCTCGTTCTGGATGATGGTGCTCATGGTAGTATCGTCAAGCAGGTCGCGCTCGGCATGCTGAATCTCGGTATCCGACATGGCTTTGCGACGCTGCAGAATCTTGTCCTCAAGGGTGTCTTTGAGTACAAGGGTCTCAACAAACACGGGCCGCGTTTGTCCGATACGGTGAGCTCGCTTGATAGCTTGACTTTCAATGTTGGGTTGCCAGATGGGGTTGATGATGAACACGCGCGAGGCGCTGGCAATGTGCAGCCCGTGGGATGCCTGGCCCAGGTCCATTAAAAGAACCCGGATGTCCTCGGCTCCTTCGAACATGGCGAGGTATTCGGCCCGCTGGGCGGGTTTTAAGGTACTAGCGTAAATCCGGAACTCGATTCCGAGTAGTTCAAGCCCTTCGGCGATCCAGAACGCTGAGTTGTTGTTGTCATAGAAAATAATGATCTTCTCTTCCTTGTGTAGCTGAAGAACCCGCTCAAGCAGATACGTCAACTTTGCCGAGGCGGTTGCGACCAGCTTGGTCTTCGCAAGCGGGGATTCCGTCGGCAAGGCCTTGAAGAGGCCTTTGGAGAAAGACTTTTTAGGTGCTTTAGTTGTGATAGGTTTGTCGGGGATGGTCTTATGAGTTGTGGGATAATCCGAACCCTGCTCTTTTCGCTTCTCAAGCTGGTGGCGAACCTTGAGCCCGGCGCCAGCAAGACCCTCGGCGGGGTCGAAGGCGTTCAAGTGTGCCGTGATGAATCTCTGAGCGTGATGAGCTTGAGTGATACCGAGGAGAAGCGGCTCCGTCTGGGATCGTGATTCGTTCAGCGCCCACATGTTTCGAGCGTGGGAGGGGAAGTCCTGGAGAAAGACTCCTAGTTCATGGAATTCCTTGAACGCATTCCAACTCTCGCAGGCCAGTGCTTTCTGCGCAATGCGAACCCCCTCTGTCAAAAGCGCTACGTCGTCCTCAGTCATCTGCTCTCGGTTTTTCTCTAGATACTTCTGGGCAGTGCCGATAGTCCCAGAGAGATCTCCGTCGGAGCCTGCCCACCAGAAGCCTGCCTGTCGCAGATTGCCGATCAGCATGGTCAAGTGCTTGCGGTTGCGGGGATGGAACATGTAGTCCTGGTCCCTACGCTCTGAAGTGATCGCATTGACCGCTAGTATGAAAATGAACAGATTCAGGTTCAGCTTATCGTAGAAAGTTGGTTCAAGATGTACGACTTTGTTGTGTAACCGCGGCAAAGGAATTTGGCTATGGATGGTCTCCATCTGGTGCCGTACGACCAGACCCTGCAGGGTGGCACGGAGCGAGGGTGCCTTGCGGCGTCTCCCATCGTCGCAAACAGGCTTGATGTATTTGGTCCAGTTAGCTGGATCGTTAGCACGGGAATTCGACCATGGTTTGACATCGAGAAACTGCGTGACGATGGATTTAAGTTTGTCAAGATCTTTAAGCTCGCTATCGAGGAAAGTTCCCGTCTGCCGCCTCCCATGAAGCACAGCCGTGGTGGCCTCGGTCAAGTCCGTGTCACTGGTATTCGTTTCCTGTGAAGCCAGGCTAACCTCCACCCCGTACAACCCGCTAGACGGTGTTCCCGACACAATCCATCGGCGGTCGACGTGAAGCTTATCGATCATATGTACCATGTTGGTGCGGTGTCCGTGGCCAGCCACGTTGTGACCTTCGTCGACAATGATCCGAAGCCAGTGAACTTGGGTTAGGGCAGAATCTTCGAGGTTTCCTGATTGGCGCCTAATATGCAACGCATCGCCCGCTTCTCTTTCAAAGCGGATCCGCGAGAACAAAACTATATCTTGCTGGAGGAGAACCGCAGGAGAGGGAGTCGCATCGGAGCTGTCGCGTAGAACGCACACCTTGAGCCCTTCGGTGTGGCGTTGAATCTCATTCAGCCAATGGTTCACCAGATTCGGGGGCACAATTATCAGAGTCGCCGAACATAGGCGGAGACGTAGAGGGGGTGGCCTGGGATAGGGCACTCCATTTCTGCTGTTGTGTCTGGCCGGCGGAGGCGGAATAGTGTATTCACCGCAGTTTTCTTCGCAGGCCTTAATGCATCTAGTGTAAGTCGAACCCAGTTGTCCCAACGACGCGAATTGACTTTTCCAAGGTAGCGAGAGCCGTCCTGCGGTCGCAGCTGCCATTTGGACTAAACTTGCGGTTTTCTCGCGGACGGGGTTCGTCATCTCCTGATACTCCAAAGGGATGTGAGGGAAATGGCCGCGCGTCGCCAGGATAACAGCCAAACAGATCAGGGTCTTTCCACAGCCCATAGTCTCTGCGAGTATGCCTGTTGGAATGGAGCAAGGTCAGAACTTGGTCAAAGGAAACTCATGAGATGGTAGATTAGCATACCTCCACAAGCTTCCGAATACATCCTTCTCTCTTGGACAATACTGCCTTCCTCCTTGTCGTAATAGTACTCTCGTCCAGTTGGAGTGGTGTACACCTGTAGCCTTGGGTCCAACATTTGTGCCGGTTGAGCTTCTCGCTGGACCATCGTGGCAGCTGAACGACGCTGATATGGATACAAAGGCGTTTTGAGACCTATTACAGCGGGGGCTTCTACTGTCGCTTCGCTCCCGTCACCGTTGCGAGTGATAGTATCGGACAACAGAGCCTGCATGGCACTGTTCGCGTATTGGTCCTTCACCGTCTCGGCTCGGGGCTCCGGGTCTTTGAGGGTATTGAAAATATACCATAGTGAATCATCTTGCGAGTTATTGTTGGTCGCCTGGTTCTGATTCCAATCCGCAGCGAGATATCCGGACCATGCGTGGGGTGACGGGTCAATTCTGGACATGACGGCCTTAAGCGCGCGTCTTAAAGCCGTGCTCGAACGAGGGATTTCCCCGCGGCCTCTGTCATCGGGCAAGACATATATACGAACAAAGCTCCAGTCAGGAAACCTATGATATGCAAAAACGCTGGTCCAGATCCATTGATTCTCCTCTAGGGAAGCGACTTCAGTTTCCGGGTAGTCATCCTGCAAGTTCCCTGTCGGAGACGGGGGAATGGTTGTGCTTTGGCTGGTGCGCTTTCTCAGAATACCCACTGGAATATATGCCTCCCGATCGTACACCAATGGTTGCGGTTCTGGACTTGGTTGCGGAAAAAACAGTGGGTGAACTTGGAATACCGGGGACCCCGCGGACGGAGGCCCGGACACCGAAGTCGCGGGGGTAGAGATGGAAGACATCGAGTCTGTTGAAGACTCCTGCGCGGAAGGAGATCGATGCCTAGATGGCATTATGTTGAGAGCGTTGCCTGCACAAGAAATTTGCAACAGAATATCTTCAAAGTAGAAGCAAGACAGGGGTGTCAAATGAGGCAATTATCTCTGGGCCAGCTGGTGAACACAGAAGCAGGGGTCAAGATACTGCCGAGGACGGGATTTAGGCACTTGACGATAAGCAAAAGATGAGATCTCAGCAGAAGAACAAATGGAATAAATTGTGAACAATCACCATTGTCAATCAGGGGGGCTCTGATGCGGCGTCTCCCCAGGGCACTGCTTCACCCCTCGCAGTGTTGACATTCATTGAGATGGGAGACGAGAGTGAAGGAAGTGAAATTTGTCGCGCGTGCAGATGGACATCATCATTAGGGATTATGTAAGCACCGATAAGCGATAAGCGATAAGCGTCGGTGGATGATGGCTGGTGAATCAGTGAAGAACAATAAGGTATGTAATCCAGTCTGATTCTGGAATTTCAGGTCATTAATGTTGATGTAAGAATCCAAGATGCCAGACAGTTCTTATTACTGCGTATTTCCACAAGAAGCCACCATTTCGAACGTGCGCATATGGTGAGTGAATCCAAAACTCCGGGACTAGACAACTATATGTAACTATGCCTCGTATTGGCAAAGAAACTGCGACATCACAACCTGCAGAGAATCAAATCATAAATAGCCCCCGGTTGAATGAAATCATAGCTATGTGGGTAATCCGTAACTCAATTCAAAAAGCCAATCCCACATAGAGCCAGCCTCACTGCAAATGCTAACCAGCCACGAAGAAACAAAACACCCCATCCCTAGGCAAAAGAAAAGAAAGAAACACCCTTAAATGACACTAAACAAGATCCTAATACAACTTCCAAAGAAATGCGTGTCAAATTATTGAGTGAGATAATCTTCAATTTCGAATCCCACCCGCTTCATCGATTTTTCCTCGAGCTCTTTCGGGGAGCCCGCGCCCCTGCGAACGACAACCGTCCGCGCGTCTTGCAGGCGCACCTCAACCGGGCTGCCTGCAAATCGTTCCATCTCGTCTTTCTCGCATTCTCGGATGTAGACGGTGATGTCGGGTCCGACGCAAGCGCGCCAGAGAGATGCCATCCACTGCCAATGATCCAGGGGCGCGTAGGAGTCATTAATAGGCACCGAGCAAGCGAATGAATCTGCTGTGGTAAGCTGGTATCGGGGGACGATGGCTACTGGGACCGAATAAGATGCCGTTCCCGACGACGAGGAGACAGATGACGATCCGGTCTCACTGGGCGGAGCTGGTGAGCTGATTTGCATGTCAGCTGTTTTGGGAACGATGCCCTTAGGGGACACCCCATTTTCGCACTCTTCCGCCGACTTCGATTCCGGAGATCCAGGAGAAGATTTGATAAAGCTTATGATCTCGTCGGAAATACGGTGCCATACGGAGATCGTGTTCAGATAGTCGACCGTCGCGTCTCCCATCTGTCCAGACTCGGAGTAATTCTCCCTCTGCCGAATTTCGGGCCCTCCAAAGACTCGCGTATGGTACTTTCCCTCCTTCTGCAGCACATTATTTAGATAGTCAACCATCATCTTCACTGAAGTAGGATCCTGTCCATCCACGGCGATAACGGGACCTCGCCGTTGCAATGCGCCATCGCGGAATGAAGGTACCAGAGGAGGCGAAATCTTGGCGAGGACTTTGATCTTGTTCAGAAAGGGAATCGTCATCACCGTGGCCTCCAAGCTGGTCGAGTTCTCCTGAGGAAAAGGAGTTACTGGTGTCATACTCCCGGCCGACGGCGCACTTGTTTGCAATGGCGGGAGTTTCAGACTGGGGTCCGGCGTAGGATACTCTTTCATGTGCCTGTACGGCCGGGGTGGCTGGAGCATCTGGAAGCCCCGGGTATTTGCCGTATCCGGGCGAGGAGTGTACGGCGATACCGGGTAAGAAGCGTCCGGGCTCTTTTCACGATGAATGCCGGGCTTGAACATCCCCTGAGGGTTAAATCGGCGGCGCTTTGAATCAGGTGACCGACTCCCATTCTCTTCCCAATGGCGCTGGCGAGATGGAGGCGGTTCCGCCCCGTTCGTTCCTATCTTGATGGGGTTCGGAGCCCGATCAGGATCCTTTGTCCGACACTGGTAGCTTCGAATAGTGATCGAGTCCGGCTGCGAGGTTGGCCCGTTCAAATTCGATGCTCCGTTGGATGTGAAAGGTGTCTCCGGCGACACTGGTGGATTCATAACTCGGCCACCGCAACGGCTGCAGACCGTAGAACCGGGAGGGTTATGGCTGATGCCGGAGCTCATGTTCCGAACATTGCCGTCTCGGCCATAGCGACGAGGCTGATATCGGTATTCAGGATACTGCTGCTGATGGCGGGCTTTCTCTTCCTGTCGCGCGTCTTAGCTTGACCAGAGCAAGAAGAGGGTACGCGGATGGCCACTCGATTCTCTTACCTCAGCCAGAGCTTTCCATTCATCCTTCGTGTCCTGAGGAAGTTTTCTCCACTGCTCCCCAATGATCTTGGAAATATCGGGGTTCGCAAGACCGGGATTCTGTGCCACCACCGCCGCTTGATAGTGTTGGCGGTACAAGATAAAAGCTGAAGGAAAGATTAGCTTTCTGTAGCAGCATATAGTCTCATTGGACGAAAAGCAGTGTATCAAGCGTACCGTTGCGAGGCCTAGGGATCTTGGGATCAGGCTGGCAGAGACAAAATTGCGTGGCAGGCTCCCGTGAGGCAGTGGACTTCACCGGACTGGAAGAAGAAGAGCGCTCCGATGCCGAAGTGCGCTCCCGAAAGGGGATGGTCTTGGACTTGTGAGGCTCGAGGGGCGCACTGGAAGCAATTTTGTTCAAGGCAATCTTTGCTCGGTTGAGAGAAGAAAGATGAACCTGGGGTAGGCCATCGGTGGGATAGCGACAGGATGCTCCCACAGGAATGCTCTCGACATGACGATCCATCGCAGATACTTGAGAGGCCTCGTCGTTCATGATCTTGTGCTCGAGAAGGTTACTGGTCGGTCTAGAAAGAGTGGCCTGCGGAGCATCATAGTGTAAAGCAGCTGGCTTGGGAAGAACTCGATCGTAAGACATTTAAGAATGGAAGAAAGAACCAGACCCCTCTTCTGATGGCAAAAGTATCGTATTGACGGGTTCAAAGAAGGGGTCATCCGATGAAAGTAGCTGATTATAGAAGTGTAGTCCAGGACAAGGGAGAATCAAAAAGAAAATAAAAAAAATATATAAAAAAGGAACGGAGTAAAAGAAAGAAAGCCAGATATAAGGTTATAGAGAGAGTAAATCCTGGCACAAGGAAGAAGCCCTTCTTTTTTCTTCCCTGTCTCTCTCTCTCTCTCTTTATTATCTTTTCTTTTCTTTTTCACTGTCTTTCAGCAATAATACTTTCCCCCGGTTTTCATAAAAAAAATTTTTTTTGAAAAAAATTAGTAGGGCTTATTATTATTTTTTGCTTCTTTGACAATGTTTCTATTGAGACCGAACCAACCAGGTGGGAGGAGACCACGATGATAAAGCCAGGATTTGGCTTTTTTCAAGTGCTTTGTTACAAATCTATGTTTGGTGCCATTTAATAACCTGGCCTTGCACTACTCGCCCCCTCCTCCTGAACCAGCCTAAGGGACCGGGTTTCTTTGTCTCCTCTGGCTGGATACTAACACAACTAATCACATCCCCTTGGAACCCTCCCCTTTGGCGCGCCCCCACCATCTTTTTTTTCTTCTCCAGCACCGAGTTGGGGGATTTGCCAAAGAAAGAGTCGTTTTCCAAGTGATTGCAATCCGGGATCTGGAACAATGGAACATCAACCGTAACCAATACGGCGGAGAACGGGGAGAAGGCTAGATAGGGACAGTACCTTAGGTACGGTAGGTAGCAATTCAACCTGTTAGGGCAGGCTCCGAGACCGGGTGCATACAAGACAGCCAAATGGAAGCGATGAACCAAGGGTACCGCAGATGGGGGACAGGTACAAGTGCAATGGTGCAATGACACATACAACCTTAGGTACCTGGGAACCACCCGGGAGAACCAGGTCGTGGGAGAATTATTATTTGGTTTTATTTTTGTAAATTTTTCATTTTGAATTTTGCATTTGATATTATTTTCATTTTCATTTTCATTTTCATTTTATTTTCTTTAACGAGGAGAAAAGGAAGAGAGAGAGGGGGGGAAAAAAAGGACATAATGAAAGAAAGAAACAGCAAGGCTGGAGAGTGAAAACAAAACGAAGGGGAAAAAGGGCCGCATGGAGTGGCACCAACGCAGTTCCGTTGGCTGGCAGAGTCAGCCGCGATTGGGCCAGTCCAGAGCAATCGATGCATCATTTCCCCCTCTTTGAGCCTACGCCCGAATGGCCAGGAGGGGAAGGCACGAAGGGAAGGTATTGTTTCAATGTTTGGGTTTAGCTTTCCTTTGTCTGTCCGGCGCCCGCATGCGGTGTGCTGCAGGGGGGCCCGGGCCAATCAGGGGGCCGGCAGCACCTGATTGACGCCCCGCCCCGGCCAGTGACACTTGCCCGATTGGGTCAGGTGAGCTGCGGTCCCCGGAGCTCTCTGGTTGGGGAGTACGAGTAATTTAATGTCATTATCATCTCCTCATATAACAAGTCACAAGTCGAGCCCAACTAGCGCCCTCGATTTCCCGTTCTGGTGACCTCGTTCCTACGCCATCGCTCGCTTCTCACCCTGGCAATAAGGAATCCAAACAAAGAAGCCAAACGAGAATGCCGAGCGAATCCACATACTTGCTGGAATGCTAGGCCCCCTATAATAAGTTAATAACGACAATACTTAATTAAAGAAAACGGATTCCAGACCAAACTGAAAACCCAATCAAAATGATCAGACCGACGATGTATCCAATACCTCCCTACCTACATACCTACCTACATACCTACCTACTAGGTACTCACATGGGTCGTAAGGCAGGCATCCACACAAAGAAAAAGAACCTTCCCTTTCTCTTCTCTCCTCCTTTCTTCTTTCCTTCCCCAACACGGGCCCTTTCGAGTCGGCACCCCCGAGAAGTCCCGGGAGAAAATTAAAAAAAAGAACACCGGAATAAAAAAAAAAAAAGAGCAGTGACACGTTGAGGTTGCAGCCCCTGTCATCTCCGTCGATCCCTTTTCGGCGATCACATTCCGATCCGCTCCACAATCACGTTGCAATCGACGATGGTGCAGAATGTTACTTCTTCTTTTCCTCTCAACTCCCTTGGGAGAACGATGAGACATACCACCTTGACAATTGTCCACCCATCTTCTGCTTTGATTTTTTCTTTCTTTTGGGTTTGGTGTCCGGCTCCCCTGGTGTAGAAGATTCGATGCTATTGGTATGCGAATGGGTGCTTTGTCTTGGATGATCTTTCATTAAATTCGGAAGGCTACTTTGTCTCGCGAAGCCACAGATGACACAACGCCTACCAAATCCCAGATTGGCTTTCCCAAAGCCAAATCTTAGACACATTGGTCTAATCCGCTGTACAAAGGGCTGCCTTACGGATGCTCCAGTAACGGACTGCGCGCGTCCCTGTTTCGTCCGCTCACTCATGCCCTGTCTCTCCCTCGCCTCCGCGCGTTTGATCGGGTCAGGAATTCGGGAACCAGCCGCTCTCCTGGTTTGATGTCATTGTATGTACAAAAAAACGCGCATGCCGTGATCGGACCCCAATTTACACCTCGAGTCGGGGAAATTCCCACATCCGTTCTGGGTGAAGAACAGCTGACGGTCTCACTTTTGATTCTGACAGATTTTTTCTCCCCGCTTACTTGAGCCACATCTTCTCAATACCATGGAAGATTTCGGTCCCCATGAGTCGGTGGGCCGATGGGCCTAGATGCATGTCACTCCTAGAGAATCCGACGTTAGTCTAGATCGAGTCACAGATAGGGAAAGCCTGCCAGGCACTGGTTCTTACCAGAAGAGATATTTCTCTGGAGTTTCACATCGCTTGACCTCTGATGTCATCACTGCCTGCTTGCCGCTTTTGACGCAGGAGTCGTCGACGTTTTCCCACCCGGGGTCAACGTTCTTTCCAAGTCCATTGGGCTCCTCAATGCCGGCATCATAAAGCTGCCGATCTCGGATCAGATCCACCAGGAATGCGTTGGTATCGAAGAGATAGATCAAGCCGTGGTCCCATTTTTCAGCCGTTTCCCGGAGCTTCTTGTTCCAATATTCCGTGATCAGGACGGTGTCCTTGTGGCGAGTGACACGCTGCCCCGCTGCATCCTTAAATGCGGGAAGGAAGGTCACATCTGGCGCCAGGGTCAGAATGACCTTCAGATCATCCGTGCCCAAAACCTGAGACAACGAGTCCAACTGGCCCATAATACTCTCCACGCTGTGATCGACCGATTTGACAGCAGTGTTGTAGTCCTTCCCGATCATGTTCCAGATATCCCACACCCCAAATGAAACGGCCACTATCGTATGATTCATGCGACTGACGATAGCGTCCTCGTTGCCGGCCAAATCCTCCAGTACTTGGGACTCTGCCGCCGTCCATCGGTTCACTTGAGTTTTGAAATCGGCCACCGGCGTTTTGGACAAGCTGAGCAAGATTCCTGACAGCTCGGAGTTGTCTACGACCGAGCCAATCTTAGTGCCGCGCAATGACTTGGCTGTTTCTGCCAGATTCTCATGGTGACACGAAAACTAAAAAGTTTGGGTATTAGCGTATGCCATAAACTCATTTCTTGCGTTTGACTTTTTGTCCTTTTTATTTTGTCTCTCATTCTCCGTCGCGGTCTCTTTTCGCTCTTCAGTCAGGTGGGGTTCCATACCATGGAGCAAAGCCATTCCGTCCACACGGACCCTTGAGCGTCGTCGCCTCCATTGTTATCGTCGCTCCACGAATCGCCAAAGACCACCAATCGCCGGTCGAAAGTTTTAGCGGCGCGGAAGCCAGATGCGGGATCGGTCGAGGCTGCTCGACGGTAGTAGTGTTGAGAGGCGAGAAGCCATGCCGAGAGAAGGATACTGCACACAGCTAGGGCGCATACGGCGTGAAATTTATTGAACAGTCGCATCGACGAGAGAATCATGGTTGCGACACAAAAGGAATGAGCGTGTGTGACCGGTCAAATCGGATGGCAGTAAAACGTCGCCTTGGAATGTCAACTGATCGACTGGATCCTCTAGTTCCCCTGTAACTCCTGGTTCTTATTCTTCAGTGATTTTATCTGCTGCTTGCATCCGTTGGTTTGGTGAACGTTAGGCCCGACCCGCTGTAGTGCGTCGTTCCACAGACCAGAAGGCAACCAAAAAAGGATTAATAAAAAAAGAAAAGAATGGAAGGAGCTGAATCAAAATCAAACGGAGCGCCCCCCTGAATCAAAGGAAGATGAAGACAGCGCGGATCTCCGACGGTTGCATGCAGAGTCAGGAGAGAAACTAGCGGGTGCTGGCGCCCAGGTGGGTGGGGGAGAGAGAAGGCAACGAAAGATTTCTCCTCTGGGCAATGACAACGTGTTGTGGAAATAAATTCCGGGGTAAGTAGGAGAGAAAAAAAGGAAAACCGACAGGGAAAAGGAAGGAGAGAACGAGGAAGAGATAGGAGGAGACAGAGAAGGGGGGAAAAGGAGAGAGTCGGAGGAGGGTCAGAGAGCACCGTTACGAAATCCAAGAGGATTCGTAGAGAACGGACGGGCAGTGCTCGATACAAGTTTTGGTTTGGCGATGGGGGCGAGAAACCCAACCGCCTTCGAGGAAAGAAAATTAACAATAATAGCTAATTCCAGGTTTCGGAACCAGAGTTTGTGGACATCACTATTATTGCTATTGCTGCATTCATCGCTCTGCTTTCCCCATCCTTTTTTTTTCTGGCTTTTTCTTTCGATTCCACACGGCATAAAATTCTCCATAAGGCTGCGGCAAATCCCAATCCAAGCCGGATTGGTTAAGCCATCGCGTGCGCTCTTGCGTCAGCCTACTGGGGTCCATCAATTCTACTGGCTTTCAGCCGTTGCAAAACGAACCGCCCCATGACCTACTTCCATCTATCAATTGACTCGACTTCCGTCATATCCACGGAGTAAAAGTATAAAGTAAAGTATAAACGTCGTCCCAGCTCCCAGCAAGGAAAAGTGAACCGACGGTTCCGAGAGCTCCATGGCGTTTGTCGAAGTCTTGGCCTGAAAAGGGAAAAAAAAAAAAAACCACCAAGTAAGCAGAACGGGCCCCATCCATGATGACGCTCGGAGTCCACTCAGAGTCTCACAGTGGTACCTCCGGACATCTCTGGATAGTCCCATGCGGCGAATTATGCAGGCAGTATAAAGAAAAGATATTCCACGAGTCTCGTCTCCGTCTATTCCGTCTCATCCGCAGCGGTGTGACTGTGAATGTGTAGCGCTGGGAGGGCGCAAGTAAGGCGTGTTGATGGACAATGTGTTCGACGCAGCATAGCCATTTTAGCCATCCAAGCCGGCAGCCGCTATACGCCGTACGCACGGGGCGGCTTGACGAGGAGGGGGTTCCAAGCTGAACCCGGGGCGTCGATAAGGAACCGCCGTTGGTGATAACTCGAGGACAACCGCAGTTACTAGTTAGTGAGGTCTCACTTTTCTAGGACCATGTACCCGTCCAGTGACCGATGCAAGTATCCCAGCTATGTCACATTTCAAGAGCACGAGTACGGAGTAGAGTGTTTCAGTTCGACTGAAAGGTAAGTAAGCGGCAAGCCCTGTAAGGGGAAGATACTCCGTGAAGATCGGAAATGCTGGCGAGCCCTTCTCCGTCGGTACACGTGCCTGGCAGCCAGTTTTATCAGGCATTCAACAACAAGGAATTTGGAAATGGCGCTAGGCCTAGTCGGGCGCGAGTGGCTGACATAAGAAGCCCTACCGAGCGCTAGTCCCGGGCAGGCTAGCGGGCTGAGTCAGCCGCCCACACAGGGAAATCTCGCTACACCACCAAAAATTCCACAAGACGAATCCCCGACGAGATCCTGAACACCTCGACCTGTCGACAAACCCGCGCCCTCCGTCTTGACCGCGCAGCTCCGTCAAGATGAAGCTCAACATCTCCTACCCGGCCAATGGGTCGCAGAAGATCATCGAGGTCGATGATGAGCGCAAGCTCCGTCCCTTCATGGAGAAGCGCATGGGAACCGAAGTTAGCAACCCTGTCCCTTGAATCTGCAAAAATACACAACAAGAACGCCTTTCGGAAAAGAACAGAGATAGCATCCAATCCAATCTGCTTCTCTTCGATTTTCCGCACACATAAACACACACACTTGCACCATCGATTTTGATATGGCGGAACATAAAAGACTGATCTGGGGTATCACTAGGTTTCCGGCGACTCCCTCGGTGACGAATTCAAGGGTTACCTCTTCAAGATCACCGGTGGTAACGATAAGCAAGGTACGACTGGACCTTTACTCTGGATGTTGTCTTTTTGTTTGGAAAGAATTGAGCGGGAGGAATATACGCTGCGACGCTCGTTATCGGGGACAGGTCAAAGGATTTCAAGATCGAATTTGCTGACATTTTATCTTTGATCAGGTTTCCCCATGAAGCAGGGTGGTATGTACCGATCGACTCGACGAAATCTGCAATCAACAGCGTTGGAACCAGTCACTCATCGATGATTCTTTCCAGTTCTCCTTCCCACCCGTACCCGTCTTCTCCTTGCCGACGGCCACAGCTGCTACCGCCCCCGCCGCACCGGAGAGCGCAAGCGCAAGAGTGTCCGTGGTGGTACGTTCGCAACCCGATCAAGCAGATCCCCCGCTGCGCGTTGAAAAAATGATGTTCTTTTGTTGACGAGAGTTTTGCTTTACAGCCATCACCGGTTCCGACCTCGCCGTTCTCGCCCTGAGCATCGTCAAGCAGGGTGAGGGTGAGATCCCCGGTATCACCGACACCGTCGTCCCCAAGAGACTCGGCCCCAAGCGTGCCACCAAGATCCGCCGTTTCTTCGGTCTCGACAAGAAGGATGATGTCCGCCAGTTCGTCATCCGCCGTACCGTCACCCGCGAGGGCAAGCAGGACTACACCAAGGCCCCCAAGATCCAGCGTCTGGTCACTCCCCAGCGTCTCCAGCGCAAGCGTCACCAGAGCGCCATCAAGCGTCGTCGCGCTGAGGCTTCCCGCGAGGCTGCGTAAGCTCACCCTTTTCTCATTTTCCCCATCCTTGATATGATTCTAACCTGTGAATCCCAACAGTAACGACTACGCCAAGCTCCTGGCCAGCCGTGTCCACGAGGAGAAGGCCAAGCGTGACGAGCTCCGCAAGCGCAGGGCGTCTTCGATGAGAAAGTAAATGTTCTTTTCACCGGGGGTTTAATGGTCGGGTAACGTCTCTATTATGGCTAGGAAAAAAAAATCTCAGCGTCGGACCGGGAAAAGGGTTTTTTTTTTTCTTTCTTATTTGTTGAGTTCCAAGTGAAAGACAGGGTGTTGTGACCCAAGATGACAAGAGACTTTTGGCGTGCAGATTTTTTTATCTACTTATGAAAGAAAGAAAAAAGAAAAGCCATATTCCATCATACCAAACGAACTATGTGGAAAATGAAAGGGAAAAAATCTTTACAAAAGATGAAGGTCACTTTCCCCTTCGTGGGTCTTTTGGGGTCTCTCCTACCTTTGTCGATTCATCTTTGCAAAGGAAGAGAGAAAAAAGCAAGTAACGATTCCAACGGGGCTGGGGAAGCGTAACCTCTTTTTTTTGTTTCCTTCTGGGGCTTAATGGAAAAAGGAAATGAAATGAATTCTCTCTCTTCCTACTCTGATTTCTTTGCGAATGTTATATCACCTTTTCTTTTACATTTTTATACCTTCTTTCCCTTCACACAACGTACTATATACAGTACTTGTAGACAAGCTCTACCATCGCCCTTTTAATCAAAACAAACCAGGACATAGCAAAAGGACGACAATTCCACATTCTTTACATCGGCACCCAACAAATGCAATACCTGCCTTAGGGGACAAATAAGCAAATAAAACGACACCCGAGAGCCGGGAATACGCAAAGATTTTGTACCACACAACTCATCCCAGGACCACGGTCCAGGAGACATTCATTGTTTCCTCCCATCCTCTAAACCTATTTGAAAACCCCGGTGATTTCTTTTTCTTTTTCTTCCCCGTTGCTGCATTGCACGATTCCCTCTTCCCGGACCTCGTGTGTGACGGAGGTTGCAGGGTGGCTTCTTGGCCCTTTGGTTTTGGCGGGTTGCAGGTTCGGCTGTGATTGTCTATTGTTTGCTTTTAGTACAGCATAGACTTGTTTATTCTAGATTGGGGGTGGGGGGGGGTTGGTCTGGTTGGGTTTCTAATTCATATATTGACTAGTTGGTTTTTTAGTGTGGTTTGGGTTGATTGTTGGGTATATTTGGGTATGTTGTTTGGAGATGTTGGGGCTCTCTATGTCTCCAAGTACTTAGTTTTCTCGTTTGCCTTGGATTTATGGTCTGGTCATGGAGATATTGGTATTTTGAATATCAGGATGAGATTCATTCCGAATGATATATGCAGCGTTTGTGTTGAGATATTAGGCTGGCGACTCTTTCATTGATATTCTATATCCGCAAACATATAGTAGATTCAAACTAGTCCACAGGACCACAAATCAAGAATACGATAACTATATAAGAATAAATAAGATAAATAAGATAAATAATGAAAAGGTATTGAAATTGATGGTACTTATGTACAGCGCAAAATGAAATAAAAAATGGGACAAATTTGGTTTGTCTGGGTCCTTGTCTTAAAACACAAATCGGCGCAGCAAACTTTTGGTCTTTCCCTCCCATTGTTCTCATTTCCCCTCTTTATGAATTCGTGCATGCATCATGTCTTGTAAGCGCGTTAAAACAGAAAAAGAAAAAAAGAAAAAAAGAGAATAATCATCTGTCGGTGAGACGGGGACCGGACGCAGCCTACTCCGATCCCAATCATTCGAGGGTTATAGCAAACAAAATCAAAAACAAAAACAAACAGTATGAAGAGACCCCATTGCCAATAGTCTATAGAGGGGTTCAAATCATAGCTCTCAATGGACAAAAAAATAATTAGCTGGCATGGTGCAAGACTAGCTAGCTAGCGTAGCAGGCAAGACAGACAAATGGGGGAGGGCTAGAGGGTTCCATTTCCTTTCGTCTCGGACAAAAAAAAAAGAACTGATCCACCCACCCCCCAAATCTGTTCGGCCAACCCCGTCCAGCCCCCAGTTCCATGTCATGCGATTGTTTCCCACGTATTAGGGATTTAAGCAACAGCGTGAGAGAATAGGAAGCTGACAGACTCGCCGTTGTGCGTACGTCGGCAGGCCTCGGCAAGTGTGGGGCTGATGTCGATGGTGTCGATCTTGTCGCAGGCTTCCTTCTTGTCCTCGTGGGGGACGGTGTTGGTGACCACCACACGGCTGAGGCAGCTGCCGTTGATGTTCTCGATAGCCTTGCCCGAGAGGATACCGTGCACAACAATGGCATTGACCTCCTTGGCACCGTGCTGCATCACGGTGTCGGCGGCCTTGACGAGAGTGCCGCAGGTGTCAGCCATATCATCCACGATGATGGCGATCTTGTCTTTCACGTTTCCGACAAGAACCATCCGCGAGACTTCGTTGGGGCGAGGGCGCTCCTTGTGGATCAAAGCGAATTGCAGATCCAAGCGATCGGCGATGCCGGTGGCACTATGAATATTGGAATAAAACCAGTCAACGACGGTCCGTTGGTAAAGCGCGCGACTCGAAAGATGCCTTCACTTACCGCTTAGCACCACCCGCATCGGGACTCACGATGACGCAGTTGTTCACATCCAGATGCTCCCGGATCCACTTCAGCATACTGGGCTCGGCGTACAAGTTATCGACGGGGACGTTGAAGAATCCCTGGATCTGACTGGCGTGAAGATCCATGGTGATGACGTGGTTGCAGCCAGCAGTCTGGAGCATGTTGGCCATAAGTTTAGCGGTGATCGGCGCACGGCTCTTATCCTTCTTGTCCTGGCGCGCATATGGGAAGTTGGGGATGACGGCCGTGATGCGCCTCGCGGAGGCGGTCTTGCAAGCATTGATCATGATAAGCAACTCCATCAGCCCGTCGTTGATATCGTTGGGCCGTGTAGATTGCAAGATGAAGACATCCTCATCTCGTACACTTTCACCGATTGTGACACTGGTTTCCTGGTTGGAGTACTGGAGGACCATGATCTTGGTCAGCTCAATGCCGAGCCTGTCGATCTCACCCAAAGGGTAACCCGTTAGTCCAATGGTTCAAGACATCAGCAAGACGACCGCCTCATAGAGGCGGGAGCATCGAGTGTTCATACCGATCAGCCACGAGCTTTGCAAGCTCGGGGTGACTGTTGCCAGTCAAAAGCTTGATCGAGTTGGCCGCCATGGTTGTGCGGAAGCGGTAGAGGAAGAAAGTAGGGTGAGCGGAGAATCAAGGTCGGTCGGGATAGACGGCAGGTAGGCAGGAGCTGGGTGGAGAGGCTATACAAATAGACAGCGAGGGGGCATGTCTGGAAAAAGAATGGAAATCTCCGATGACTGAAGCTGCCCCGCGTGACTTTTTTTCCCCAGCAGAAAAATGCTGCGTCCCGTGACCGGGGTGGCTCACCGCCTGCATGTGATGCTGTAGCTTAGTCATGCCAGTTGCATTTCTTGGAGAAAACCCTAAGTACGTACAAACAAAATCTAGGTAGGAAACATTCCATGAACGCATTGTAATGATATTTTGTGCCTTTGCGACCAGAGAATTGACTGCTCTATTAGGATAAATCCTGGCTGACCTGCACTTCAACCAGTTTTCTGGTCACAGCCAAATTTCCTCCGCCGCTTTCAGTGACAATCAACCCAAATGGTACAAACTAGTTACAATAAGATGCGTCGAACGCCGTCAAATGCACCTGCAATAGAGCAAAGACAAGATGATAAAACAAAAGACGGAAAGAAAACAGAAAAATAAGAAACAACACGCAGACTCGTGAGATCATCGGCCCATGCCAAGAAAAGGGAAGAGCGCTAGCAATTTATGCAAACCCGAAATACTCGCTGCCCGCCGTCATTGCAGTATACAGACGTTGCCTCAAAGTTTCGTAGCTCTCGTATTCCGGAAGGTCAAGTTCTGGTATTCCCTGTTAGTACGCTGCGGTACGGCAATTGAATAAGGAATAAGGAGGACTTACGGTTGAAGCACGTGTGGGAGCTTGGTAGACGATCTTTGTTGCCATAATCCCGATGAATGTTGAACCGACTGACACCGTTCATACCTTCAAGTTCCTTGAATCCATTGAGTGGAACCTTACTCGTGCCGGTGACGAACTGGAGAAGCTTAGCCCGCTCTTCCTTATCAAAGGAACGGACAGCTCGCCAGAACCACTGGATTTGGGGCGATGAGGCCGAGTAGTTATGGTATTCGGTGTTGACCTTCCAGTCATCCACTTCAATCTCTGGAAGGCCAGAAATCAACAGCTCAAGCTCCTGTTCATTGAATATGGAGATAAGCTCGGGTGGGATGATCTCATGGAATCCTGTAAGTCACGCGTCAGTCATGGTTCTGAAAGATGTAAAGCGATGAAAAGGTCAGCCGTACCTTTGAGGAAGTTGTCAAGCTGCTCCTTAACGGACCGTACCAAGCGATAATCAACAACACGCTGTACATACTCCTCCTTGTTCTCTTGAGTCACCGGGATGTTGCTTCCATTCTCGATAAGATCGATGACTTGTTTTTCTCCAAAGTCGTCGGTCTCTACTGCAAAAGTCTCGGTGATGATGTCTGTAATGTCGTTCTCAAGCATCCAGAGGAGCGACTTATAGTAGTCGAGGTCAAGCGTTTCCATATCCTTGATAGACACCGACCGGCCGAGAATACATTTGTAAACCGCACGACTAAAGTGGCAATCAAGGACTCGGCCCTCGTACAAGGCCTTGCCGATGATGCGTCCAATGAACTTGAAGAACATTAGGTGCTCCGAATTGACTCCACTCAGACGATTAGGGTGGAAGGTCGTGCGATCAGCAGCAACGGGGATGAATAGGGCGTAGTTGGGGTTGAACATGCCACGGGCAAGCACTTGGAACCATTCTCTTGTCACACCTCCGGCATCAACACCCTCTTCTCCATGGAAGCGAACGTTCAACTTGCCATATTTCAGCTCATCCGCTGTCTTGAAATATAGAGACTTGAACGAGTCGAGGAAGACTTGGTCTCGTCTAACAGAGAGCTGGAGAGGAGGATGAGGGTGACGAGGTTCGGCTCCACGGGAGTGGATTCTGCGGGTGAAGTAGTTGCGTTTGTTGTCAAACTCCAATACCTTGGGGTTTTTCACAAGCAAGGAGAAGGTGCCGCTCATTAGGCGGGGGTTTTGACGAACGAGTTCATTGAGTATCTTGCGGTGCTCCTCTGTGAACTTGAAAAAGAGGCTCTCCATGTTCACGCCAGCCTCAGCGGAAGAACTTGACACAGACAATTCTCGGCTGTTTCGGGAAAGCGAAGTATCCTTCAAGGTGGTGTTCTTGCAAACAACCATCAATGCTTCAATCAGAGGGAGGAGGATAGTAGCCACGTTCAGCATATTCTCCTTCTGTCGAATAAGGGCCAAGCATTCGCCCAACCTGGTCCACAAAGGTCCAAAGGTGGAACTCTCGTATAAAGTTTGCAAGACATCATCCTTGGAAGCCTGGTCGGGCTCAGGTCCTTTGACTTTATCGGCGCGGTTCGGATCAAACAGATAGTCAAGGGCCGTCAAGACACGTAATAACTTCGCCTGATCGGAGCTGGCTGGAGAGAACTTGGCCAAAGCCAAGCCCTGCATATCGGTGCCAGTCTGAGCTTGATCAATGTGGGTCAACAGTTCATCCAGGTCGGTCAAGATCGTGGTGCTCAAGGTCTGCGCCTGGCTAACCAGCTCATTTCCGATGACATCTCTTGCCCCAGGGACAGCCGAAAGGTTGTTGATGGTCGACAATGTATCCCGGAATGTCTTACCATTGCACTCCCGGGCAGCCAGAATATGGACCACCAACTGCAAATTGTGATCGGGAACAACTGGGGGTTCGATGACCCTCTTCTTGTGCTTCTCCTCTTGTGCTGTACCCTTGGCTGTCTCGCCCTTGGTGTCTACGACAGTCTTGTTCTCTTGAGGCTGAGCCGGATCAGCTGCCACTTGAGGCTCAGTGCCTTCTGGAGCATCCGTCATTGTTGCATCCGCTGCAGCTCCTGTCGCTTCTGATGCCTGAGGCTGCGAACGTTGCTCTTCATCCTCTGGTTGTGCTTGATCTTCTGTTTTCTGTGCCTTCTTGCCCTTTTCTTCTTCTTCCTGCTTCTCTTTCTCGCGACGAAGCAACAGGGTAAGAGGCTGCGTGATACTGCTAAGCAGGCTGGACAGTTGCTCCATACAGTTGGGGCTCTCCATGATCAACTTTCGATCAAGCAAAGTAAGCAGTGCGTTAAGAGCGAACTTGTTGGCCTTGTTCTCCTTGCCTTTGCCCTTGCGGAATGCTTTCAGTTTGAGGGTTGACGAGGGATCATGTTCAGTCAAGAAGAACCATGCAACGTGAGGGTTATATTGAGATAGGAAAGAGAGTGTTCCCAGGCACTGCTGCACCACCATTATGGGGGTCACCTCGCTGCTGACACTGGAAGATGCCTGGAAGGCAAGGTTGCGTTTCACAGACTGAGGCGTCTTCTGAACCGACGAGGGCTTAGCACGCAGCGAAAGTTGAGCAAAGCTGCGCTCAACCGCTGAGACGTCGGAGCTGCCGTCTTGTAAGACAGACAGAAGCAAGCTAATCACCTCCATTCTGTTCTGGCGATTTTCGCAGACATTGTGAAGTATGTCATGGAGCTGGTGGCGTGCATTACCCTGCAAAGGCATGAACATCAAGCGAAGCAACGTGGCAATACCGGCCTTGTCTAGCATTTGAACAATCTGACGACGCTGCTGTTTCTTTGGCTCTTGGTCATCATCATCTGGTTCATGATTATGACGGTGCTCGGATCTATGAATGTCACCAAATTGGGTAAGTCGTCTTCCAGGCAGGGCACGCGCCTCGGTAACAAATTCCGGGCCCAGAGTTGCTAGTATCTCCTCAGGCTGATCGGCAAGAACGGCCTGACGTAGGGATGGGTCCAAGGTGGCAAGGAAGCTGGCAGCATCCATATCCTCAGCATGTGTCGGAGCACCCGTGGGCACCGCTTGTCTTCGTGCACTGTCGCGTTCTCGGCGGCGGCGATCGGCCGCTTCTTGCTGGAGTAATTCCTCGCGGATCTCGGCGGGCAGTGCTTCCAAGAATTCCGGATTGATTTCGCTAGGCTCTTCACCAGCCGCGGTGGCTTGGGAACGCTGCTCTGCGAGCTGTTGCATAATCACCTCTTCTCTCAACTCCTCGGGAAGTGCCTCAAGGTACTCAGGGTCGATCTCCATTCCAGTGATGTCAAGTTGACGGCCTCGAATAGTCGTGTGTACCCGGCGCTCAGGCTCCGAGGGACCACTTTCGGCCTGGCCTGGTGCCGCAGCAGGTTCGCCGGAGGTGTCGGTCTGTTGAACGTCATCCATGGGCTCCGAAACGACCCCTGAAGCTTGTCGTTCCGCTTCCTGTTGCTCTAACTCTTGCTGCCGTTTGGCATTCTCTTCTTCCTCCTTACGTTTTCGTTCTTTTTCCTCTTCTTCACGGGCGATTTGCTCTTGGCGTTCGCGTTCGGCCCGCTCCTCCTCTCGCCGCTTGAACTCCTCTTCTTCCTGCTTCTTCCGTTCCTTTTCCTCTTCAATCGCTGGAGGCACCAAGACCTTCAACAAAGAGTTGACCACGCGTTGGGTCTTCTCCACGTATGTACCACTGAACAAGATGCGCGCTTCTTCTTGCCAGCGACTTCTGGTTGTAGCTAAAGCGAAGCTCACAGCTTGGGAGGGATCATCACGGGTGCGAGAAGGAGGAGCTTGTTGTCTACCTAGACCGAACATGTCCTGGATGCGGTTCGGCAAGAGAGCTCGACGATCAACATGAACGTGAATTCCGTCTGGACGTGTGATGACTCCAAAACCTGGTGCACCTTGCCCTCCAATGGCTTGCATGATGGCGTTCATGAAGCTGACTGGGCTATCCATGGGAATTGAGCGTCCGGCAGACACCGGTTCCATGCCATGGACCCAGTCAGTGAAAGCCTCGTTGCCGGGTCCTCGTGGTTGACCAGTTTCAGGTCCGCGATCAGTCCGAACGAGGAGGGGGTTTGTCCCGTCATCAGATCCCCGAGCAGGAATCTGAGTACGGTGGAACCGATATGGTTGAACCGGAACGAGTCCACTTCGGCCGGGCATGATTCCTGTGACTGCAGCCCATCCTGGCTGCGGGCGGAAGCGATGGTGATGATGTCCACGGGGCAATGGGGGCTCCTCACCATCCCAACCCCAAGTATCCATGAGATCATCATCTAGTCAGGAGGTTAGCAGCTAGCACCTATGCACGCGGAGTCAGTGTAAGCAATACCTTCATCGAAACCTTCGTACGACCCTTGATCATCGTCAACATCATCAAGATCCTCCTCAAGCTCATCGATCTCTTCATCTTCTGGAAGAAAAATGTCAGTGACTGTCTTGTTGTACCAGAGCATGATTGAACATAAGACTGACCCTCATCCTCATTCAGATCATCATCTGCGATGTCCTCGTGTAGGTCCCCAAGGCTATCACCCTGCAGGTTCTCAACGCCTCCCGCAGCTTCGTTAAGTACACGGAACAGGTCATCAAATCTCTGTCCATCACCATGCTGGTCAGCTTGCCGAATATCAGCCAGTTCGTCTTCAAACTGGTTCATGATTTCGGCTTCTTCATCATCTTCGGACATTTCCTCGCTTTCCCATCCATCATCCTCGTCATCTCCCAGACTTTCATTGTCGCGGTCGCCAGTGATCTCGCCAGCAAGGATTTCGTCGTCGTCCATGTCAGATCTATCATCATCCTCGTCATCATCCTCGTCATCTTCGTCATCTTCATCCTCATCGAGAACAACTTCGATGTCCATTCCTGAGTCACCGGGGAGGCCTTCAACGGGGCCCATGCCATGGATATCGTCTTCCTCGTCACTGACCACTTCACCGTCGTCTTCTGGAAGATCCTCATCATAGTCCATTTCATCGCCATATTCATCATCATACATCTCATCATCTTCTTCCTCGGATTCTTCTTCACTGGTCGTCCCTTGTTCGTGGCGAGGCTCTAACATACCGAGGGTAGAGTGGCGGAAAAGGTCAGGGGTTTCTTCACGCTCATCGTCCACGTCAGAAACCGAGGTGGCCGACGAAATCTCATCTTCTTCTGCATCTCCAACAGTGGAGATATCCGAGGTCTCGCTCAAGACTACCGCAGTCTGCGTGAGTTTGTTAAGCGGACGGAGGATGTACTTGATGACACGTTTGGATGCTGGGAAGTTGAGATCGATTTCAGCAACCGACGCAGTCAGCGCCGCAATAAAATTCTTTTCGAACATAGTTTTGGCGAGCTGTCGGGTAGATGAGGGGAAAGCAGTGTCTCCCGAGACAAAGGCATAGCCGCTTAGCATCTTGTCAAACAGATCGGCTAACGACATCAACCGAGAATACTTTGCGTCAAGGGGCTCCGTTGACGTGTTTGCCTCTTTGTATGCTCTCAGCGCATGCTCCAAGACAAATCTTCGTACAAAAGCAAGCTCGGGCTCGTCTTCTTCGTCCATATTCTGTTCGCGGCGTCTGCCGGTGCCACCGAACTCGCCGGTCTTCGTGCATAAGGCGACGAGCACACGCATGGTCCAAGAGGAAGTGTTGCTACGCTTCTTGAAAGCAACAGATTCATCGTGATCCATGGTACCGATGGGAACAAGAGAATTCAGAAGGTAATTCAGTATACCAGACCGTGGCTTAGATGGTGTAGTCGCAAGGGGATCTGCCTTGCGGGAGAAATTAATGAATTCGACCTTCGTGCGATTGTACGACGAAAGGAGCTCAGTCAAGCACTGCAAGAGGAAACATCGGTAAATGTAGATGGGGTGGTCGTCAGCTTTAAATGGTGGTTTGTCTGACTTCTTAGCAGTGCGCGTAGCCTGCAGGTCAGTAGTAGACACAGACGGCGACGGTTCTTCAGTCGACATTTCCACGTCGGTCTGACTCTCCGTTTGTTCGGGAGCAGCTGGATCCACAGCCTCGGTTGGAGGCTCCTTGTCATCTACATCCTTGTACGACAGGAGTTCGGAGAGAAGGTAGTGGATAACACCGTCTGGGTTCTCCACAACAGGAGCCTTCAAATCCGCATTTTTGCCCTTGTCTTTGTCTTCTGGAGCGTTGTTTGCCGGGTTCTCGTCGCTGTGGAATGCATTTTGGGCTCCCTGTTGACTTGTTGCAGGCGCAGGCGCGACGCTGTTCTTGTCTGTCTTTAAAGTAAGAACTTGTGGGCGTTGTCGGCTGTCATATCGTTGCAATTTGAGCTTTTCGTTCGACACTTCCACAAACAACTCGGGCGACCTCAGTACGAGATGATACATTTGTCGCACAAACCCAGTAGTGTCAACTTGACGTGATGACTTAGACTCGAAGCTGGCGACAATTTCGCTTCTCATGATCTGTCGAATAGTATCTTCGTCTTCAATGATGTGTCTCAAGATCAACATGAAAGCGCCTTGTAGTTTGTCGTTTGTCGCGCTGGAAAGCTGTTTAACCATGACGAAGAGGCGTTGCAGGCTGCGCTTCTCGCCTAAGCGGGCAGCGATCTTGCGATCCCGAGTAAGGATGACAAGAATACGAGAGACGGAAAGAGCCAGAGTATCATCTTTACCAATCTTGGGAAGGATCTCCACCAGTGCTTCAAACAGCTTTTCTTTCTGCTCCCGAGAAACCAAAGACTCTTCCAAATGAGCCGGACCTTCATCTTGACCGCTTGGGTGGTTGCTATCCGGTAGGCTCCATTGAATTTGAGGGGGCTGTGAGTCATCAGAAAGCAACTTCTCAAGGATGAGAAGTACATGTCCAATCCAGGGGAGCGGCTCATCAGATGATTTTTCTGACGAGGATGCACTTTCCGATGGCAATTTGATAAACCCGAGGAAAGTCGTAAAGCATTCTTTGAGTTCTCCCAAGGTCGCGTTGTACATGTCCCTATCTTGGACCACCAGAGCAAGAAGATGGGCGTAAGCAGCTACCTTCTTTCCAGATGCTTGGAAGTTTTCCATTTGCAGCGACACCAAGGATTGGACGAGAATCTCGCCAACATCCCTACGGAAGGACTCGGGGTCACGGTGCTTTTTAGTGGCAGAAGCAATCAGGTCAGCCAATTCAAAGGATACATCATGGTGCTCATTCAGGATGTCCAAACAACGCTCAATCAAATTCGAGCGAACTTGCTCTCGCTCTATGTCGAGATCCTCAACGGTGGTGACCTCGCGGCGTCGTACAGGCTGCTCTGCCTGTTGCTCAGAAGGCTGGTTCGGCGATTCAGAGGGCTCTCCAGCGGCAGGCCCGGGGTTGCGAGAATTACTGCTCGAGGGTTCATCTCGATCGTTGTCACCTGCTCCATTCTCGTCATTAAGTATGTTATTCAAAGCTCGTGCTAAGAATTCAGTACCGTGCCTAACTTGACTTTCTTCCGCTCCTCCTTGATTCTGGCCCTGGCGAGATCCATCATCCGTTCGGCCCGACGCCTGCGCAAGGAGCATGGCAAGAGCAGAACGCTCAATAATAGTACTGTCAAACGGCGGTGCATCTCCAACAGCCGGGTCGTCCTGAGGCTCCCCACCGGCCGTGCTGGAGCGAACAGACTCAATGTCGTTTGGAGGAGGGGTCATTCTAGATGGCGGCAGCAACCAGTTTTGCGCTCTGCAATATTCTTCAGCGGCAGCGATAGAATTATTGCAGCGGTACATAGCCTCTTTCACGAGTTCGGGATCATCAAACCCTTTGTCCTGCAGTGAGCTAACGCGATCCTTGTTGACCAAGAACGCTCTCTTCGTCACTTCTATCAAAGCCGGAGGGGTATCAGACCGTCGAGCAGCCCCCGTTTCATAATCACCATCGAGTGACGATCGAAGTATATCGACGAGACATTTGATAACGGAGCTGGACGATTGCGTCGCGAAGTCAGAATTCCACATATCCCTAGCCATAGGTAGTATTTCCATGCGGAGATCCACAAGGAACTGTCCCGGTTGGAAATAATCAGGCCGATCACGTTCTCGCTCACTGCTCGTCATGGCCTGGGTTTGACTAGAATCAACGATGCTCTTTCCCGAAACGAGCTCAGAGAAAAAGCCAAGTATGATCTTAATGCCCCCATAGGCCGAAGTTAACCGGGCGGAGACATCGCTCCCAGATTCGGGAGCAGAACCCGGTGGGCTCAGAGTCTTAACTTCTCGCATGAAAGTGTCGCAAATTTCTTTCAGGAGTTTCAGACCCTGGCGTCTCTTGAACGCAAAGAGGACCAACGTCAAGTAGTGCGATTGGGGACGATCCGCTGTGGCTATGGCAGGTATCAGTTTCTTGAATTCAAACAGGTGGATGCTAAAAGAATATAGCGGGGTTGAGGTGCTTACCTTCGAAGAGCAAATGGGTGAATGAAGAAAGGATGACGATGAGGTAGGCGAATCGAAGTTTGGAATTAGCACACAAGTTGGGAGGACTGAGTTTGAGTTGTTCAATTACTGCCTCAGCAACAGCCTCGGCCACCATCGTCGCATTCTGCTTCTGATAGGAATCGATCCTCCTTTTACCGAGCAATCCGAGTCCCAAATTATGGAAGAATCCCGTGATTGACGATGGTAACGAGCTCAGAAGATATCGAAGCGCTTGAACATTTTTGAATGCCATGCCACCTTCAGGGATCTTAGTGGCATTATCCTTCGGCTCCTGACTAGATTCTATCGGAACGACATCAGCATTGGCTGGGTCTTCTTGAGAATTTGCAGTGGCCACGTTCGGCGTCGCTTCTGCATTTAGCGGCGCCATGGGATCACTAGGCCGCTCAGAGCCCGGTCCGCTTGACTGCACCTTGGTTGCCTGGTCCCAAGTGTCTGGGATGCTCTTCGCCAACAGAATTTCCTCCCACACGCACGCCGCATGCAGTCCTCCCAGCTTGGCAACCAGAGAGCACCAGCGGTCGGCCAGATTGACCTGGGAGAAAGCCGAGGTCTGCTGACTTGGGCGAGTCTGATACAGGGGCAGAGAGAAGACCTCACGGAGGAGATCTGTTAAGATGAGAGCAGCTACCATATGCTTCGCATAGTACGTTCCATTGGCCTTGGCCAGTTTTAAGGCTTCATCGGTCTCGGCATCAGGACCCTTTTCAGCAGCGTGTTTGATCAGAGGAGAGAAAAACCCAGACTCCCTGGGACCTGACAAGCGCCAGAAATCGGAGAGCATTTCGACAATAGACTCAAGGCGGTCAACAAGTCCAGGAACAACCAGATGGGGCTTCGTTTCTGCCAGCATGTGCACCAAGACGGTAAGCTCTTGGTTGGCATCGGTGTTGTGGAAATCAAACGGAAGGCTTTGCAGCGTCGCAAAGTCCAGGATGAACTCCACTCCACCAGATTCAATGAAGTGCGAGCAGTTGGTCTGATTCTCAAAGAAGGCCCCCAGGAACCTCAAAACAGGGTAGAGGTAGTCTGTTGCCGTAAGTCCGTGGTCATCTTGATCTTTCGGTTCCACATTCTGATCGCTCGGAAGAATCTGGTCCACATTATCCATAGTCAACTTGCTACCGTCGGGAAGGGTATTAGATTTAAGACTTCGAACCCCGATATCAGTGCCATCGATTGATTCGCTCTCCATGGGAGCACCAAGTTTCCTGTAGAGATGACGTAGGGGTCCTGAAATCACCGGTTTCCCCTGTGAGTCTTCCGTCCACAATTTAGCTCCGGATCCCTCTGACCAGGCTTTGCTTCTAGCCAAAAGACCCACGCGTGCGACCATCACAATAACGGCGCTCATAATCGACGACTTCAGCGCTGGATGATGGCGCACGAGCTCATCGAACGTAGTACCCAGTGCACGGACTAAGTTGGGGTCATCCTTCAAGCACTTGACGTGTTCTGGATTTTCGAATATTTCGAAGAAGCTTTCCAAAGCATGGGATGATTGGAATAGCTCTAGCCCAGATGCGTTCAAACAAATAGCCCCAAACCCTGAGGGGACACAAGACAAAGCCTCTGCTGCTGGCATGATACCAGGAGCCAGTTTGGCATCCTTGGACCTCGCAAGTTCGTACTCTCGCGGCTTTTGCTCTGCGCCTGCAGGGGCGCCTGCAGGGGGCGCAGAGGTAGCATTTGACGTTGACGGCTCAGAAGAAGGCTCCCCCTCCGCTTCGGCGTCTTCCGGTGGGATGGGCGGCTTCTCGGGAGTCTTGAGCTCCTGGAGAGTGACAGCCTCTAAAAAGCTCTTGCTCAACCCTGCCTCAGCAATGACAGCATAACTAGTCGGTTCGTTGTGAATGAAGCTGCTAAGGATGTTGACCGCATTGCTCCAAACGTGAGAACCGAAGACCCGCGCATGTTCGAATACCAGCCGGAGCGACGTAAGGAGTTGAGGCGAGTCAATCAGATTTCGGAGGATCCGGTCGAAGCCCCCTCCGTTATGCTGCATTATATGATTCACGAACCTAAACATCCATCGAAGCGTCTGCTGCTGGAAGTACGGGATCTGGTAATCAATGGACGGAGTTTTATGTTGAGAGGGAATACCCGCCCCGCGCGAAACGTTTTCAAAGGATGTCTTGGTCTCGTAATCGATGAGGTCCGAGATAGCATCGAATCCCTTTGCACTAGTAAGCGTTCCAAGCGCATCACGTACCGTGTGAACAAAAGTATCGAGGAACTCCATGACACGAGAGTAGACTCGGCGCGCTTTCTCCGTACGCAGGTTGAGAACGTCAACAAACATGGGTATTAAACCAGCCGAGACAAGGGTCTCCGGGGTTCTAGAGCTAGAGCCAGGGAGTGTTCGCAAGAGAGAAAGTAAAGCATCCCGCCATTCGTCTTGGCTGCCGTCATCTCCATCGTTGTCTTCAGACCCTAGCTCATTGACTGCTTTGCGGGTCAAAAACATAAGAACGCCATGGTTTACATTGACACTTAATGCCGCGCAAACGTCAATCGCACGTGCTTTGTGTTTGGCTAGCGAATCAAGAGCCATAAGCGCCAGGCTCTGGAGGGACCGCGAAACTCTGAGATCGCCGCTTGCACCGAGATGGACTAATTCAGCCAGTTGATAGGCAATCTGCAGACGCTTTGGCTGTTCCATATCATACTGGAGAATTTTCTGTTGGAACAAAGACTCGGGATAGACGTAAGCCAAATTTGTAACGGCAAGGATTCTAATTGCAAGGATCTGCTCCCGGGTGGAACTAGACGCTGTCAATCCTCGAGCCGTGCGAAGCCGGTGAAGCAGCTCGTATTTCGAATCTCCCGGCAGTTCATCCAGATGCGACGCGAGAAGGTCCTCGGTCGTAGAGGGTGACGAGACTTTCGAATAGGGGACATCGAGTGTTTTGCCACCTCGGGATACCTCCTCGGGCTTTCCGGGGGTATTGGCTACTGAGCCGGGAGAGTCTTCAATGATCGATGATCGACTCAGGCGTGGGGTGGGATGGGTATGGCTCCTGCGTAGAGGTGTCGGGGTGGTAGGGGCTTGCGTTGGCGCCGCCCCGCCTTGAGTACTTTCCGTTGTCGTCTTGGCCTGTTCAGAAGTACCGGACGGATAATAAAGCTGGTGCACATGGCCCCATTCATCCCAGCCATCATTTTCCCGAGTGAGAGACACGAGGTCGTTGGCATCGTGCTTTGTTTGCGGGCCTTTCTCTTTGCCTTTGGTCCCCAGGGCCGGCGACGACGCTGCAGCTTTACCGGAAGTAGGCGCAGAGGGGCGAGGGAACGGTGCAGCAATCTTCTGCAACTTCTCCAAATCGATATTAAAATGGGCTGCTAGCAAACTCTGCTGGATGTGAGAGCCTCCGCGTTGCCGGAAATGATACCGTTGCGCCAACGACAGGGACAAGCGCAGCGTGGCCTGTAAGAGGGACAGCGACGTGGTATTCAGGAGTTCCCCCAGGCGCTCACTGCTACTGTAGAGACTGCGGTTGCCACATTTCTCCAACAGGAGTCTAGAAAAATCAAGCACGACCTCTAGGAGTTCTCTATCGCCATCCGGGCCGTATCCCAGAGCATTCAGTCGAGAATCAACGTCGCCCGAGCCCGCGTTACCGGCGTAAGCCTCGACAAGAACAAGTCTACCGAAGGGTTTGGTTTGCGGTCCATTATTAAGTTCGTACTTTTCGATGACCGATGCCAAGATTTCGTCGAAGCGGTTTAGGACATTGATCCAATGATATAGGTCTCCTCTAGGAAAAGGCCATAGCCGCGGAAAGGTGCGGAGGTGGGAGGCAAGCTCGGGGACCGGGATAGTCGTGGCACGAGATACGAATTCCGCCAGGTAAGGGGACTGTCAAGTAGAACAGAAAGGAAAAAGTTTTAGTCGGATTTTAAAGCCAACGTTGAAGGTGGGGGGAGACAGGACAAACTTACGATCGTAGCCTCGTGTTTTTGGCTAGCCACCTTCTTAATTCTCCCCATGGTGACGCTCAAAAAGACATTAAATCATGAGGTAGATAGACAAGAAAAGTTTTCCAGGAGAGTGCCTCCTAGCGAGGGTGGTGAGGTCGTCAAGGCCGAGTCGCGGAGAATGTCGCAAGAGAGCCGTATGACGTTTTTGGTGGTTCTCGTACCTCAGCGAAAACCTAACTAACGAGTGAAAATGAGAGGGGAGGGTTCGACGACCGATCAGCCGAAAGCGACCGTTGAGGAAGTAGGTGACGGAGTGCGAAAATGATCGGAATGGAAACCGATGGGGGACAAGAAAAGTTTTCGTCTTCCTGGATGAGTTAGGACAAATGAGGTCAGATGGAGGGACGCGGCTTCACCTACCGCTTGCTTGGAGGCCAAAAAGGACAGGGAAAACGGGTGCAGGTCGTTAACCCTGAAGCCTGGACAGCCAAGTTGGGACAAGAAAAGAGGAGGGGGACTCGATGCGAGTGTCGAGTAGATGGAGGAGGGTGGAAAGGGAGGAGTGGGAAAGAGATGGATGGATGGAGGATGAGAGAGCGGGAAGAAGTTTAAGTTGGAAGGTTCGTGAAATTATGCCGCTGAATTGAGGAGCTCCGGGCCCGTAAGGTAGGCAGGCTTAGGTTAGCTGGCGGCTGCCGGAGCGGGTCTTCTCCCCCGCCGAGCAAACAACAACTCAGCCCTGTCTTTCCCTCTTTTCACCTGGGCCTGCGAACTTCCGGCTAACAGAAACAACAGACGAGCCATCCCGGTAGATTCAGGCCTGGTGTTGTTTCACAGCGTTTGTCCAGCTGTCATGAGGGAGTGAATGTCTCTCTTCCCCGTTCACGCCCAGCCCTTGGTATACGGCCAATGGCCCTATCTTCTAAGCAATGGAATTACGGTACAGTTGGGTACTCCCTTCTGCCTAACTTGATTTGTGACATGTTTTTACAATAGTATCTATCTACAATAATGGTGCCTGGTTGGTGTGCGGCCAAGTTGATTATGTTTTGGTGCTTGCAGAGTCGAGACCGGCGACCTTGACTGAGGGATGACATCAGAGGGGCGCCAATCCTGTAAAAGACAAGATATTTCATTCACCGCAGCCGAATCCGATCCACCTGGAAGAAATGACCCATATTACACAGACTTTACAGGGAATACTCAGGGTAGGTAAGTATAACTAATATGAATACTGATTTGTCACAAAAACAATTGGGGGAACTGTCACCACTCATGATGGCCTAGCTTCTTCACATTTTGCATACATGCCATCCCCAACATGGTGACTACTTCATCTCCAGCGCCGGCAACTCCCCGTCCCACTGGATTTTCATGGTGGTTGGGAAGGGCGAAAATCCGCTCTGATCGGCTGTCAGATATTTGGAAATGCCACCAGGACCGGGGAGCCGTTGGAGTCGTCCTTGAGACCCTGGCGCGCGGCGAAGATTGTCCAGGCACCCAACCACCTTGAGCATCGTCGTCAGGGCCAGTTTACAAAGCCCGAGTCCCAGGCATTGATGCGGGCCAAAGCCAAAGTGCGCATAGAGGTTCATATCACGATCGAGCCTGACCTTCTCCGGCTCCGGGAAACTGGCAGGATCTTTCGACGCAGATACCTTTGTAATACCAAATGTCAGTATTTCTCACACGCAATAACACGGGGTTGTTGTTGTTGTTTTCTTAATCAGGAGTGTTTCCACTCAATACAGGGTCAGTAGCTCCCGGTTTACTTACCAAATTGCAGAGTATATGCTGGCCAGCCTTCAAGCTCACTTTCTCTCCGTTGTCCTCGACGACGGCGGGTTTTGCTACCATTCGGAATAAACCAACAGATGATCCCAGGCGAGCACCTTCCATGAAGCTTTTTTTTTTAAAAAAGAAAAAAAAAAACATGATTAGCTAAAGCGTCTGTAGGGACTGGGGTAATGTTCCTTACTAGCGAAGCAGTATATTATCGGCCTTTGGCGAATCCTCCTTGGCAAGCCGATTGATGTCCGGCAGGTGAATCGAGCCTTCGTCAGAGAGGTAATAGTCAAGACACTGAGATATGAGCTGCCCTTGGTTTGCCACCATGCCACCGGCAGTTGGCAGGAGGTGAGTCCACACGATCTCATCCGGGGGAAGACCACTAGCAAGCAGGCGTTGTATCATGTGAATACCGTAGTCACTCAGAGCGTCATGGCGATGAAGGCCGTGGACCAGGCTAGCAATAAAGCCTGATTTGGCCACGAATTCAACGTTTGCCATGGTCAGCTGTCCAAGTTGCTGGGTCACCGCTCGAGCTACCTGGTTCAATTCGAAGGACTTTGCAACGTCAGCATCGTTGAAGATAGCAGTGAAAACGGCTGCCATGATTTTGTACAACTCGTCTTCCGTATAGATGCCCCGAGGGTTTGCTTCGGTCTTCAGAGGCAACGAGAAGACGGTCGCACAGAAATGCACCTGAGCAATGTTGGCAATATCACGTACGAAGTCAACCTGATTGACTCCGCCGATCTTGTAAGAGCTTTTGTGCAAGAGCTTCAGGGTAATCTGCTCATAAAAGTCCTTCACCTCCTCCTCCCACCTTGTTCGGTATAAAGCTGCCCCCATCATTTTGCGCGACGCCGCATTTGGTAGATCATCCCCGGATAGCATGAAATTTTTGCCGTACGGAGTTTTACCGTGCCGCATGAGGAACTCGATCTTCTTGCCCCAAGTCACTTTGAACGTCTCTTGGTCTGATAAAATTGACATGCATGCAGAGTGCGAATTGATGAAGCGAGGGAGTGGAACATAGCTGGGACGCTCCCAGCTGTATTGTTCAGCAACCCCGAGCCTTGTCAGTATCAGCTTATTCTCGGATGGAATGACCATAGGGAAATGAGCATATATGGAATCCCCTCTGAAGTGATTCGGGAATGCTCGCAACACCAGTTTGTAGAAGACATGGCCATGGTCAACGGAATCTTGCGGCTGGATTTCTTTGAAAGCCCAGTTGGTCAAGTGCTTCGGTGTGTATTCCACCGTATAAAAGCGATCGCCACGTACTAAGGCCACCGCATCGGAGAGAATAACCCTGGAAGTTGTGAAATTGGTGCAAATACCGCTGCCGGGAACCATCGGTTCTTTCGTATCCTCAACAATGACACCTGGGTATATTTCCACGAGATCGGGGTGGTCATACAGCCGCCTCAGCTGGTTAGCGATGTAGGGATCGGGATTGATGTCCTCGAACGTCTGGTGAGGAGCCAAGTTGAAATATTTCCGAAGCTCATTTAACGTAGCCAGATTCCAGGAGCGAGCCTGCATAATCCCAAGCGCTTCCACGCTTCTGAAGACAGTTGGGACGTTGGAAGCACCGAATGCTCCAGCGCAGTCCTCTACGCTTTCCCTGAAAATCTCGACCAGGGCATTGTCGTCGAAGCGTCCGTCTGCACTGCGTTGCAGTCCAGCAAACTCACGCTCATTCGGTTGGTCCGAAAATTCCGCATCCCACTTACTAAGACCTCGAATGAATTCTTGCAGAGAGAGGCTGCTGGCATTCTTTCCTGGAAAGATTCTGTCATATAGATCCTGTGTCCATTTCTCGTCCCGTTTGGATACGCAGGAATGCCAGCGATAGACAAGATTGAACTCGGCGGATGTCTGATTGCCTGTAGCTTGAGCAGCTGCCTTTCCAAGCAGCCCATCTTTCATTTCCACACGAGGATCCAAGCTCCAGGTGCTGTCAATGCGATTGATGTTCAAAATTGTCCGAACGTAGTCTTTGAGGATGATATTGACGTACAATGCACAGGTAATCAGCCGCCCAGTTTGGAAAAGATCGTTATCGTACTTTGCGTACTCCTTGACATTAAGCGCATCTGGCTTGGTGAATCGTCCGTTCTCGTTGATTGATGCTAATTGTTCAACCACATAGTTGTGGAAACGGTTGAACATGATCAGAATCACACAAACTCCTGGAGGAAAGCCCAGTATACGCCGCGAGGAGAAACAATCTGGCTTCAATTTCCCATCCTTATATGCTCTGACAAGACGCTGCTCATCTGCATTGTTACCATAAAGTGGTGCGAGGTCCAAGTATGACGATGTGTTGGATCTGGTATCGTCATTGCGATCCGTTTGGAACAGATCTTTGTCCTTGTTAGTGGCAGACTTTATGCGATATAATATCCTTGACGACTTACCATGGATTATGATGGATGCCATATAGAACAAGATACTGGATATCTTGTTCGGGTGTTCTTTGAATTCCTTTCGCGCCAGGAGCGAATCAAAGAGGGATTCGGGATCTGGAAGTGCTGGAGATTGTACTGTCTGAGGCCGTACAGATCTTGCATAATGAGAGCCAGCCGCTCCAATCCGGGGCCAGAGGATATTCTTCCGTATATGTTAGTGAGAGGCTTTTTCTTCTCTTGGGGGAGGACTTTACATTTCGTGAGCCGTCCGCTTCGCGGTATGCATATTCCTGGCCCAGATAGCTGTATCATTTTGTTAGATTTCCTTTTCTTCATCACGAGTCGCCTGTCAGGGTTCAACATACGAGACTGGTGGATGTTCTAGATCATTCCACAATTGGTCAAGGAAACTGTTCGTCAATTCGATTCCCGTACGAGATGTGGGAGGCAGTCCAGAAACAAGCTAAACCTTCGTTTTAGCACGCAAAGGCGAATCCTGAATGAGGACCGAGCTGACCTGTATCAACTTTTCCGTGATATAGCGCTTATCGTCCACGGGCTCTCCTGTCGCGGCACTCTTCGCGACATTCACAATGGTCTTGATATCGCCGAGGTCGAGGCGGCTGATGTCCTCGACAAGGCGCGATTTTGTGGCCGACGTGACATATGTGCCGTCCCCCGTTTCAGTGGGCAATGGACGCAGCGATGCAGCGATGGCCTTTTCAATTTGCTGGACAGACTGGCTAACTCCGTTCATGATTGCGTTTGGACTCAACTCAGTCATTGTGGATGGAAATACGGGAGTAGTATGGGGTATATATATAGTGATGACTTCGGGGGCTTCCGTAGCAGATTTTCAAATGGTTGGATGAGGAATGAAAGACAATGGGGTCCCAAGCAGGGCAGCAAGCGAGCTGCAACTAAAAATGCAATATAGGAGACTCCCTCTAAGCCTATATACTAGGCCAAATACCCGAAGCCTAAAAATAGGCAGGTTTCAGAAGCATATGAACAGTAGCTAGAGGAAAGCCAATGATTCCGGCTCCCAGCCAGGATCAATAAACGAACCAAGGTGACTTATCGGAGCAAAGGAGAAAGGGGATGGGCATTATAAAATTATCGGGTTATAACGGCCGAGCAGAGTTTTGTGCGAAACTAGGAAAGACTACAATCACGGCTCAGGGTATTTGAAGTAAGCCTACTGCGGCTGAGCAGATGAAAATTCTCTCGTTTAATTTACAGAAGAAGGAACGGCCTCAAGAACAGGCCGGATCTGGAGGGGGGAATGCTGTTCATGCCACCCCCTGGGATGCTCCCAGCCACTCATGCCTTTTTTCAGGTGTGCTTTATTTCAAGCATTAGTATTCCACCTTTCCTCGTATGCACTCTGACGAGGGGTGCCCCACTGACAGGTGTTTCTGCACAAAAGGCATTTTGATTCGTGCATATGTCCGGAAGGTTGACAGCATCTCCAGCATCCCTAGCCAGCAAACCAGCCGGGACTGATCGATCAGACTCAGGAATTTAATGGAATGTTAGCCCGCGTTCCCCTGCAATTCAGGAATCGGACGAGCATGAAACCACGGTTAACGTGATTTTTATTGCATCAGAAGCTAGCAGCTGATATTATCTTGCAATGGCTGGCTGGGAAATTGAAGTTCGCGCTCTTGGGGATCCTCATACGTGCCACCAGATGCTACATGTCAGCTGAATCGAGACAAGGATGACACGATTGAGTGGGAATCTTGCGGTGGCAAAGCTGCACCATGGCCCGAAGGCGTCATTGGAGGCTCCCGTCACTTCCTCGCAGCTGTGGACTCATGATTAGGAGGAGTGGGAGGGGATGGAAATGGGAAGATGGGGCAGGGTTGATTTGCTGCGGAGAAGTCGATGATGCGCTGGTCCCCGAGCCCGCATTAGGGTTGCCGGTATCGCAATACATAGGCACCTTACGTGCCCCGTAGCGAATATAAATTGTGACTATGGTGGTAAAATCCGAAAATGAAATCAATCTGGCAGTAATAATCGTTCTTTAGGGAAAATATTACCGGTGATAATGGGAATAACAAGCCGATTGGCCTCCGGGTTGCTCTGGCTACTCACCAGGTCAGACAGGTGGAACCTAGGGATGGAAGTAGATGTGAAACATTCCTTTTCTGGGTACACTCATATATACATAGATGGGCTGTGGGTATTTACTAGCTACCATGGGGTAACTATGATGGAGTGGGTACTGTCATAGCTAACTATGTTCTACGGAATAAACGTGTGCCAACGGGAAGTATACAGTATGCTATGTAGGTAGGTAGGTATATTCTCTTCGGCACCCCCGAAATGGTCTTTGATAGAACAGGCAAGCGGCGGTATCTTCTTTGATGAGCGATGGCCCAAGAGTCTAGAACAAATATAGAATTTGCAAGTCATAAATCAAATCAAATTCACCGATCCAATAAATACTCCTCTGGTATACGGGGACCCCGGAGTAGACCGATGGGACTCGTATTTTTACGCACTTGGGGATGCTAATAAAAATGCGCAGCTGACCACATGCGCTAAGTTTAGTCTCAGCACACCTTAAAGTATTTCGTGTACTGTGCATGATGTGGCAAATTGCAAACTGCCTGTTCCAATCAATAGCCTCACATTTCAATAATAAATAGGTCATCGTGCTGAACCGACCTGGAGTCCTCCCGGATCCGCCGAAACGCCCGCTGAAATGTTGAGATCACGTGACCCGAACCGAGGCCCCCGAATCCCCAAGAATCGCTTCGTGTTTTGAGCTCGTCCATCAGCCCTTCCCCATCCTGTCGCTTTCCTGGCTATTGGATCAGCTTATTTGTGGCTGAAAACATCACTGCTTCGTTTCTCTACCAGTCAACAGCCGCCATCATCCGCTAACCCGGGCACTGCGGAGAAGAAAACGAACGGAAAATAGTAAAATCTATTTCAGGATCCGATTGCAATGTCGTCGGCGACTATTACATTGGTCGTCCAGCCACGGGGTATGATTTTTCCCTGCCCACCTATGGACCTAAACCGAATATTTCCGCCCATGCTGACCTGACGAGCAGGAAAACCAATCAAGGGTCTTCCCAGCGAGCTCGAAATCGCCTCCAATGTCTCGACGGCGGGGATCTACGACTCGCTCGCGCAGACTTCGGGCTTTTCCATTCACCGTCTGAGGATCACCAAGGGGAGCGACCGCAGTGTCGTTCCCAATTCGCGTAACACCATTGTCGATGAATTGGGCTTGAAGGACAAGAGCGTCATCCATGTCAAGGACCTTGGTATGTGGAGAAACTGGGTCACCGAGCAAGGGACTACAACCAGACGCAAAGCTAATCGGTTCGCCCGTCGCAATTGTATAGGACCCCAGATCAGCTGGCGCACTGTGTTCATCATCGAGTACCTTGGGCCTCTGCTCATCCCCATCCTCTTCCTGTTCCCTCTGCGGCCCTACATCTACTACAACTTCGACCAACCTCTGCCCGAACGATCCAGCCTCCAGCTCTTCGTCTGCGAGCTCCTGACGGTCCACTTCCTGAAGCGTGAGTTCGAGACCGTCTATGTCCACCGCTTCAGCAATGCCACCATGCCAGCCCGCAACATTGTCAAGAACAGCGCACACTACTGGATCCTAGCAGGCTTCAACATCGCCTACTGGGTCTTCCGTCCCGACGCTGCCTCGATGACGAGCCACCCCAACCCGGCTCTCTTCTACCCCGGTCTTGCGATGTTTGTCTTCGGCGAACTGGCCAACTTCAACGCGCACCTGATCCTCCGTGATCTGCGCCGCCCCGGTACCACGGAGCGCGGTATTCCCGTCGGCCTGGGATTTAACCTCGTGACTTGCCCCAACTACCTCTTCGAAGTGATCGCCTGGCTGGGTGTCTACCTGGTCAGCGGGATGAGCTGGAGTGTGCTGTTCTTTATTCTGGTAGGTGGTGCGCAGATGGCCAGCTGGGCGAAGAAGAAGGAGCGTCGCTACCGCAAGGAGTTCGGCGACAAATACAAGAACAAGAAGTTTGCCATGATCCCTGGCATCATCTAAATGGAAACGCGGATATCCTGTTAGATGTGAACTTCTAGGACTCGAGGTTGCACGTCTATAAATGAGTTTTGACTATGGATGAACTTGCGAAAGGGCTAACGGATTAACCCTGCCCTTCGCAAACAACTGAAAATGCCCTGACCAGACCTGAGTCCGATTACCTTGGGGACAAAAGCGCAACGCGCAACGTGATTGAACCTACGAATGTTCTGTTTCATAAAATTATAGGTAGCGATAATAGTAATATTTGGCGCGCTCATCATTTAACATTATTCCACATATTCATAATTCTCTATATAAGACCTGTCGTGCACCACCTGAGAAGCTCCAAAACACCAACTTCGAAGACAACAAGAAAGAAAAGGAGTTCCTATCACCAAACCTGTTCAATCCGAAACGAACTCCAACACATTAAGGGCCACCATCCCATTTGGCGGGGAAAAGAAAATAAGGAAAAATACATGTTGTCTTTCATGTCATAACGTAGGCATCGGCCAACAAGCCAGTAGCGGCCTTACTCGTTTTTCAGCTTCTTCGCCCATAGGTGATAATAAGGCTCCATCTCTTTCTCACAATTCCGTTTCGGATCTGTGTCACACCCGAACAATCGAAGAACCAGGTCGCCGTCCTTGTACGTCCCATCCACAGCTGCACCACCGGATGAGTCCTTACTGTAGGCATTGATGACGCGCTGGGGGATCAAGGCCAACCGGGCCAGAACGGTAGGGTGCCATTGAACGATGTGATCCTGTGTAGGAAGGAGGTAAAATATTAGCATCATGCAAACTTCAACATAACCCCGACCGAAGATTAACTCATATGGGTCTCTTACCAAAGCATGGATTTCCGCCTTCGCAAAGTTATAACCCCGATATAACGGATCGAACCAGAAATCCAGGAAAAAGCGCGCAAACTCCCCCTGTTTAACGATGAAGCTTCCAGCGCTCAGGTCCTCGTTATCCGTGCTCACTATCAGGTCTATATCCTGGGGCTGGAGATGCGCGAAGGTCTTGATGATGCTGTCAGGCGGCACGACGGGGACCTCTTTGCGCATCAGGGACTGGAGGCGGCGGTTATCGAGAATAGTAGATTCCAGCGACTTGGTAGGGTTCATGAACAATGAGTGAGCGTCTAAATGGAAGAAGTATTTCGAGTGTGGGTGGGAGGCCATCGCGTGGCGCACAGCGGGGACGATGCCCCAGCTTCGCGGCGCATTATCGAGCGAGGATTCGTAGTCGGAGAGGTTGGCGAAGAAGTTCACGTAGCCTGCGCAGAAAGTCATTAGCTTGCAGATAGGAATATATATCCCCTGAGGAGTGTACCATGTCGCTTGGCGTAGTCTTCCCGGTTCTTGACTATCTTCTGTATGTAGTCGTTGCTGAAAAGCGCACGATCTAATACGGTGACAATGACGACACCCGGGGTTCCAGCCGGGACGGCAGTCGCCCCGGTACTTGAGTAAAAGAACTGCGACAAAAGAAAGAAGACAAGGAGTAGGGCGGATCCCAAGATCGCGGCCGCTTTGAGCTGTCTCCTGCGCTGGAACGAGATCCGGGGAGAGCGAGCGTAGGGAAGAATAGGAGCATTCTTCCGAGGAGGTAGGGCAAATTGCATGGCGGAACTGCGCGCCCCCAGTGGCCAGGTACTGGGCGTTTCAAAAAGATGAAGAAGTGTTTTCTTAAATCAAAGCATGCTAGAGAGTTGTAGTAATTACCACCGCGCAAATAGAATTCATCAGGAACGACATTGGATGCGCTGCCGGATCCGGAAATTCACCGCGGATCATCGATGGCCCGAGAGCAACACTTCCTGGTTGCGATGTCTCGGATAATCATGGGAACACCAGAACATTGCCTTATATATTCTAAAACATTGGCGAGAGCTTGCTGTAACAAGTCAAGGCTCTCTGGATGTCATGCTGCAAATGGCGTATGAGCAACCACTATGGAGTACAGGGTAGATGCATCCGAAATGTAGTAGCATAGACAAAGATAATATAAATACACTGAAAAGCTAATCATGCAGGCCTGGCAACCAAATAGTGCTTGTGTCGTCTCTTCACCATCCCTCAGCAGAGGTCGACAATGTTAAAAGTGGTATGCGCGAGACATTGTCGACCATAACAGACATAATGATACAGTCGCCCATTTATTAACCACCGCAGATTGAAACGAATCAACTGTCTGTCTCCCTCAACCTTCCGTATCCCCCTCGCATCTAGTACAGCGACTTGTTGTAGAACGGCTTCGTGGCTTCCTCGATATTGGTCTCGGCCTCCGCTTTAGCCTTGATCTCCGCCTCCTTCTGTGCCACGAACTCCTCGAACGTCGGGGGTTCGGGGAGACCCAGTTTCTTTCGCTCTTGTCGGAATTGCTCCTGGATCTTCGGTGTCTGCATAACCTGCCATCTCAACCGCCATCCGAAGAGTCCCAGCTCCTTTATCCGCGCCGGCCGGTCGTCCAGCAGGTACTTGTCGAGTCCGCCGGACTTGTAGATCGTCCGCAACGCCTTCCGGGTGACCTTGATGAACAGGTGCTCATCCAGAGCCTCGCTGTAGAGCTTCTTCCTCCGGACGTTCGGCTTCCAGTATCGTCGAGTTTTCCCCTCATTCCGACCCTGCGAGATCTTGTTGCCGAATTGAATGGTCACGCCGCCGTAAAGACCGGTATTCGACTGTCGGTACATATAATTCGGGCCATAAGGATAGGGAGGGATGTAGTCCGGTAGCTTTGGGATCTTCTGCACCGAGGGGGTTGAGGAGAAGGACCGTTTCGAGGCCGTCAACGAGAGGTTGCGAAACGCCGAAGAGAGGGAAATCGGCAGAGACATGGCCGAGCGAGACTGCAATCCTGCCATTATGATGAATCAAGGGGCCGATACGAGGCAATCGACCATGACAGGAGAGAAGAATCGAATGAAAGGAAAACGGACAAGCAGGTCGCAAGGCGGTGGTGGATCGAGACAAAGCCTGGGCAGTTCAACTTTTGGCGTTGGCGAAAGAATTTGGGGGTCGGCCTGACCGCCTTTGGCGACGGATCGCTATCATTGATCGATCCCTTGAGCTTGCCGGAATTTCGACCAGCAGCAACCAGCCTTTCTCTACACCCTCTGTCTTTTCGTCTCTCTTTCGGATTCTTTTCCTTTGCGCAGTCGCGAATTTCAGCTGTCTTGTCTCTGATCGTCCGACTACCCCGTGACTTCCGAAGTGAGGTCGCAACCCTTCCATCATGGTTCAGATTAGCGAAGTCAAGGGCAATTCGCGCGAGAACAGAACGGCTGCCCATACGCATATCAAGGGTCTTGGACTGCGTTCCGATGGAACTGCCGAGTCATCTGGGGATGGATTCATTGGCCAGGCCGCTGCCCGTGAGGTGCGCAATCCTCTCTTGTTCCCCCGCAGCATTGGAAGACTTCCATGGTAGCTAACGGGACGTTTTTCAACAGGCATGTGGTGTTGTGGTGGACCTGATCAAAGCAAAGAAGATGGCCGGACGTGCCGTTCTCCTGGCCGGTGGTCCTGGAACTGGAAAGACGGCCCTGGCCCTCGCCGTGTCGCAAGAACTGGGTACCAAGGTCCCGTTCTGTCCGATCGTGGGTAGTGAAATCTACTCTGCCGAGGTGAAGAAGACTGAGGCGCTTATGGAGAACTTCCGGCGGGCAATCGGTATGTGATAATGTCGGGATTCATAAATACTGGGTAGGCTAATGTGTGTCTAGGTCTCCGTGTCCGTGAAACGAAAGAGGTGTACGAAGGTGAAGTGACGGAACTCACGCCCGAAGAAACCGAAAACCCATTGGGAGGCTACGGCCGGACAATCAGCCATTTGATCATCGGACTGAAGTCCGCAAAGGGTACCAAGAAGCTGCGCTTGGACCCCAGTATCTACGAAGCCATCCAGAAGGAGCGAGTCACCGTCGGAGACGTCATCTACATCGAAGCGAACACCGGAGCTTGCAAGCGAGTGGGCCGATCCGATGCCTATGCGACCGAGTTCGATCTCGAAGCCGAAGAATACGTCCCCGTGCCGAAGGGAGAAGTCCACAAGAAGAAGGAAATCGTGCAGGATGTGACGCTACATGATCTGGACATGGCCAATGCCCGGCCACAAGGCGGACAGGATGTCATGAGCATGATGGGCCAACTGATGAAGCCTAAGAAGACCGAAATCACGGATAAACTACGCCAAGAGATCAACAAGGTGGTCAACCGCTACATCGACCAGGGCGTTGCTGAGCTTGTTCCCGGCGTCCTTTTCATCGATGAAGTATGGACGATCACTTGTCGTTTAGACAAACATCCCCCATTTAGCATTTCCCACTAACCCGTTGCCGTCATATAGGTCCACATGCTCGATATTGAGTGCTTCACATACCTGAACCGGGCCCTCGAATCCACGATCTCCCCCATTGTCATTCTCGCCTCCAACCGCGGCCACACTGTTATCCGTGGCTCTGAAGACGTCACCGCCGCCCACGGCGTCCCCTCCGACCTTCTCGCCCGTCTCCTCATCATCCCCACGCACCCATACACGCCCGACGAGATCAAGACCATCATCCGTCTGCGCGCCAAGACAGAAGGCATCAACATCACTGATCCCGCCCTCGAAAAGGTGTCCGAACACGGCAGCAAGGTCAGTCTGCGGTATGCCCTGCAGCTGCTGACCCCTGCCAGCATCCTTGCGCGCGTCAACGGACGCCCAGGAGGCATCGAGGAGGCCGACGTTGCAGAATGCGAGGATCTCTTCCTGGACGCAAAGAGAAGCGCGACGATTGTGAACCAGGACAGCGACAAATTCCTTTGAGGGAAAGAGCACGATTGATTAATTGCTGTAATGGAGGATGGTCTCTTCGCGAGTGGGATTTTGAAGTTAGACGAGTCCGCACAACTCTTTTTTTTAAAAAGAAAAAAGTGAAAAGAAAAACTTCTGCACAAACAAATGACTTGTATACCATGTGGGATGAGTGTCGAAGGTGTTTTCATGAATCGGAAAGGCGAATCTTATAGCTGCTTTACGTTAATGTCAACTAGTTTCATTATTGCCTTGGAAAAGATTCGTATATTGTATTGTTCTTCTATTCGTATGTCTACCAGGCAAAACTTGTCTTTAGATCTAGCTGGACGTTCTATCCTTATTCCAAGGTTTTGCCAGAGTCCTATTCATAGGCAAGACCGACCAGGAGACGCCCAGCAGAATTAAACAGAGCTCAACCAGTTGGAAATAGACACGCACAGAGATCAAGAGCAACCGAAGGAGATGCTCTGTTATGCTCAAGTCCGGAGACAAGGATGATGAGTCCAGAGCATGTCGACGGTCAACCTCGAAGGGCAGCTGGGCATCCAAATGAACCACCGCTATTTCTAGACCCGCGGTAATCGAATCCTCCAGAAAGCCACGGCCTGTCCAGCGGAAACCATAACTGAGACCACGTTTGTTCTGAATAGAGGGCAACCGAGCTTGTGCAAAGAGGTACTCGGAACTAGGCTCCGCATCCGTAAATTCCCATACCCCTTGAACCAGATGAGGATGTGGCGGAGTAAATGGATTCAAGGTGATGAAGATTCGACCGAAAATGCAGGTGGAGATATCTTGGATAGTATTGACACTGTGCGTAAGGGACGACTTGCCGGACGCCGGATCGAATGTAGAGCTGCAATAATGCTGGTTGTGGCTGCTCTGCGGTGTGATATAACTGTGTGCCGGCCACGAACGAGATACACGGGGTGAAAGCTAATGAAGAGATGAGCGCGGGTTCTGATATGGCAAAAAGAGGTGCTTGATGATTATAGGATAATGATTGGGTAGGAATTAGTACGCACCAGCACGTCCGAGTGTAGAACAGCAATATTCTGTGCTACCTTGAAATTTTGTATTATCTCCCTCTCTTCAACGCTTAACTTTAGATTGAGTAATCGCAGTACTTCTCTGCTGTCCACGGCGAAAACAACATGGTCGAAATACATCAGCTGACCGCTGGATGTGAGAAGGCAATATTTCTTTTTGCAAAAGGATATCTCGTGAACTTGGACTTTGAGATGGACCCTGTCAGGAGGGAACTCTCTGGTCATTGTTTGGGCAAGCTGATTTACACCCATATTTATCCGTTGCCACTTAGGTGCAGCACGACGTGGATACAGAATTTGCGAGTCATTCAAGCAGCGCATGAGAGCGTCAAAGGGAAGCCGCGGAAGGAACCTGCCGGCATTTGTTTTCCATAATGCGGAGAGCAATGGCGACAGGTAGTTGTCGTAAAAGGTGCCTGAGTACCCCTCATTTGAGAGGTACTCTTCTGTGCTGAGCGAGACTTGAAAGTCAGGAGCGCAAAAAGCCCAAGCCAAAGGTCTAGAAACAAATGTGTCTAAGGCCCAGCATTGTAGCCAGATGAAGTCGGCTATCAGGCGATATATTTCAATATTGCACAAAATCCAAGGATTGAGTAGGATGCTTTTCAAAAAGCTGCCACACCATTCAAAATTGTTGTTACCGTCCGATGAGCTGAAGCAGAATGGAACTTTAGACGTAGCAACCCCGAGGTAGCTCAGCAGGGAAACAAGGTTGGCTGCATGTCGCCGTTAGCCCTGAAATATCACCCAACAGAATGACACTAACGAGAAGTTCCAACGTTGAACAAGGGAGACTCTGTGTTCACCTCCACTCGGTTCTTGTTGTGCTCATAGGGGACAGCCTTGATGCGACCACCCAAGGTTGATGACGCTTCAAACAAATGAACATCATGTATAGAGTTCTGCAGAGCCCAGAAACAGGTGATTCCAGTACATCCGCCTCCAATAATTGCAACGCGTTCAGCAGATTGGCGCGTCATGAGGATGAGAAATCTCTAGCCTTGAAATGTCCATGAAGCCAAACGAATTCGAATCAGACGAGCAAGTCGGCCAAATTAGCTGAGCGTTGCCGTGCGTTTGCGAAGCAGACCAAAGTAATTATTTTAATTAAGTATTTGGTATCCCCCTTCAGAACACCTGGCAGGTCGTAATGGCGGCCAGGAAGCTAATAAAAACAGGGAAGCCGATACAAAGCCAGAACAAAGAGGCCAAGGAGATCATATATTAATTCATCCACACTTCATGTTTCGTAGCTTCGATCCGTATGTGGATGTCGAGTGTGATCATATCAGATGATAGATAGTAAGCAGTGCTGCAGTAGTTTGAGGGAGAAAACGAGACTCCCCATAGTTGAATGGCAATTATGACGGTATCCTAGGCGTTCATTGGCTCGAGTTGTATGGAGAACTGGATTACGGGGTCCGAGAAGTGCTCCACCGGTCCAGTATGAGGTTAATAGTCATCTGCGACTGGCGATCTCAGCGCTTGCAACCTGGGAAATACGACATTGCACACAGATCACATGGAGAATCTGAAGTACGTCGGAGGTGACTGGCCGATGGCCTGAGACTGAGATTTGGCAGTAAACTAGCGCGACAATTGAGAGGAAGACAACAATAATCATGATTAAGAGAAACAGAGGGGAAATCAACCTCGGCCGACAGGTCACGTGGACATCACCCCGTGCCTCGAGCCATCCGTCAATCAATCCATCACCGAGAATGCGTTAATGCGTTACGATTACCAGCGTCATCATCCGCCCCCTCCGACCTAATTCCACAGTCCCTCCTCGATATACCTACTCCGTACACACCCGGCAGGATATACCCAAACCCAAGAACTGTCGATATTATCATTCCTCAAGCCACATAGTGCCACCAGCCACCAGCCACCGCTAGATAAGGTGGCCAAGTTCCCTGTCTGCCTGGAGACCATCCGCGGCCGCTTACACTCTTGAGAGCACACAGACTCATTCCCCTATTCCCCCGAACCACACCCAACCGCCATAATGTCGAACCCGCTGGATACCGATGCTGGCTCGGAGCTGTTCAGTAGCTACGAGACCGAGCTGAAGCTTATCCAGGCCGACTTGAACCAGAAGCTGGACCAGATCGACGAGTCCAGCGGGGAACAACGGAAGTCTGCAATCAGGGCCGCGGAGCAGTCCCTGGACGAGGCCACGGAATTGGTAGGGTCCAAGACAACCTCTTTCTATCCCCGCCTGGTTGCTGATACTTTGCACTTAGTTGGATTCAATGCGCCTGGAGAAGCAGAACATCCCCTCGGCCGCCCGATCCAAAGTTAACGTCCGATTCCGCAACTACTCCTCGGATATTGACGAAGCCAAACGCAAACTCAAGTCTCTTTCGGACGACCGTAAAGCCCTCTTCGGCGATCGTTACACAGACGACCCTCAGGATGAGCATCTGGAACAGAGACAGCAGCTTCTGTCCGGCACGGACCGTCTGGAGCGCAGCTCCGCCAGACTGCGGGACAGTCAGCGGATTGCTCTCGAGACCGAGGACATCGGTCGCAACACGCTGGCTGACCTGAACCAGCAGCGAGAGACCATCATGCATACCCGGTCGGGATTGCTGCAGAGCGAAGGATACGTGGATACCAGTATTAAGACTTTGAGGGGAATGGCCCGTAGGTACTGTCGCCTTTTCACAGCCCCGGTCACATGCGATGTGTATCGATCTTGACCTTGATAGGTGGTGATTGCTAACATCGACGGTTCCTCGTTTTTTTTCCCCTAGGATGGCTACGAATCGGATAATTACGATTGCGATTATCACCGTGTTGGTCCTGTTGATTGTCGCTGTGATCTACAGCAAGTTCCATTGAGCGTTGGGGTTCGACGGGCGTTGCGAAGGCGTTGCTTTGCTATTCTTTTCCCATCTTACATGTTTTTTTGGCCTGCACTCGCAGATACACTATCAATTGCTACGCAAACTCTGTATGATACTATTCACGGAGCCCTAATTTCCATGGCTTCCTGAAGAAACTACCTGATGATCTCGATCAAATAGTTTCCATTCCGTTTCAATTCAGTAAAGGGGGTATCATCGGTAGTATGTACAACATAGGTAGGCAATATATCTCAACATAAAAAAAGGAGTCAGCAATCACACTCGACATAAACGCCACCCATTCAATTCATCATGCGCATTGCCCCAAACGCAACATTAACAACCACTCCCACAAACACCGCCAACCCTTTCCGCCAGCTCCAAACCCCCTCCTCTCGCCGCAACCACATCGCACATCCCACCGGCCAGAAAAACCCCATCACCGCCCCCCACAGCATATCATCCATGGCGCCTCGAGACCCCGCCCCAAACCCGCCATCGTCGTCGTCCGTCAAAGACGTCCCGGCCCCGCCGCCCGCCCCGACCGTCATGGACGACGATCCCTCGTCCATCCATCGGTCCTCGAGCTCGCGCAGCTCCGCCCCGCTGGGCATGGTGTCCGGGGTGCGCGACACGGACTGAATCGCCATGAACTGCGACCGCAATGCCGAGACCTCGGCGGCGGTAAACCCCGCTGAGAGCAGGCGGTCGAAGCCACGAGGGGCAGGGGTCGTAGTGGATTGCTGCGACTGCTGCTGGTGCTGACTGTGGTGCGTTGAGAGCCCTGAATGCTGCGCAGACGTGCTCTGGTCTTGTGCTTCTTGCTGCAGCGTCGATGACGCAGCGGCTTCCGCGGCTAGGTCCGTCACCGAGAGAACGATGTCACCTATGGAGCAGTGGATGTAGAGACGGGGCGGCTCGCGAACGGGCGCTTTGCCTTTGCCTTTGGCATCGGGGTTATCGGGGTCATCGTGGTCCGGGACTCGGGGTGACCGCGTTGGAGACGGGGGAAGTTTAAGGGAGGCGGCGAGAGCGACGGTGTCTTCGAGCCCACGACCAGCGTAGATGAGGCGAAGACGGTGGGAGGAAAGGTTCGGTGGGAGGCGGCCGCGGATTAGTTGCTTGAGGCCTGCTGCGGTAGTGGTCTCGGGGTATGGGACGTCTAGAGGGAGATCGGGTATGGAGGCAGAGAAGCGGATCGTAAGGTAGAGAGGGTCAGATGTCGGGTCTTCCCCATGATTGGTACTGGCAGTTAGGAACGATGGCGTTGTCATATCTCATGAAAGAATCGGGCAGTGCTTGTTGAAGCTGTACAATGAGAATCGGAGTAGGCGGTGTTTCGATAAGCAGCTCTGATAGTTAGTCCGGCTGTTTGGTTTCCCGCCGTTGGCCCACGTGATGCCGATGATGTAGCCGGGGAATCTTACTATTCGTTGCAGATTACGGCTTACTTTCCATAATATGTAAGGTACGGAGTATATGTTCGTGAATTAGATGATTAGGGCGTTTTTAATGATTAGATTAGCTATGTAGAGGTGGTGTTCATTTGATGTCCGTGACTCAACGTCATACCGGGAAACTTGCTCCCTGGGGACGGAAAACGTCCGCCATGACAGAGCACAGAGACGCCAGTATTGTTCGGATACCATTAATCCACCACAACGCTGAGGTCATTGACATGATATATCACCGCTTTCATTTCGAACTCATTATTAATGTACAAAAAACCCCCTGCATACCCAGTAAGGCGATGTGAAAGCCGAATACTAGGGGAAAAGAGAAAGCATCACACAAAAGAAAGCAATAGAGGGATATAGGCCGGGGAATCAACGTGGTATATTCAAAAAGGCGGTGAAACAGGAATCAGGAAACCCAGGAACCATTCGTAATCTAAGAACGCCATCCGATGCACCATTTAAAAGGGACGCCGCAAAACAACCGGATAAAAAAGACGAAACAGGGCCAATCAATCAGACCATGAATGATTCACCGCATCCGCATGATTCCTCTGATAGATACGTTAGCAATGTATGGATTGTCACATAGTCAAGAAGGAGAAACCTACTGATGTTGGGGTTTCGGAAAACAAATCGCTTGCTCAGCTTGTCTTCTTGCCAGTCCATCTCACTGCCTATGATGCTGAACAAGGCTTTGCTGTCGATCAAAACTTTCACGCCTTCCTGTTCCACCACCTCGTCGAAAGTTCCGGGCTTTTCGACGTATTCCAAATGGTAGGCGAGGCCCGAGCAGCCCTTGTTCTTCACCCCGACTCGGATGAATTTAGGATCGGGTTGAGAAACAAGCTTGCGGAGCTGCTCAATGGCCAACGGAGTCAGCTTCATCGCGGCTTTCCTGGGACGCAACTTTCGCCGGGGCTTTTCCGCGGGCTTGGAGGCGGTGGAGGGTTTCGGTTCGACGGGCTTCGACTGTTGCGCCTCGCTCTCCCGGTAACTTATGTTCGACGAAGGACTTTGTTTCTCCGGCGCAGGCTGGAATGGAGTCGCAGGGAAATCCGCTGCGATCGAGGTGTCGGGAACTCCAGCGTTCCGGGGCGGAGGAAAGGATGAAGGCAGGGAGTGAGGGCGGTAGGCAGTCTGGGTCTGCATGTCCCGCTTCGATGATCGATAGACATTTCCGTACGACGAGAAGAGACGCAGGCTTCTTGCCGACAACGTTGTGGAGGGTTTTCTCAGCGAAGCCGCCATTGTGGCGGATGATGTCACCGGATGGTGCACGGCGGCTCTGCAGAACGACATGGTGTGTTTATAAGGTGGAGGTGATGAATGAAATGCTCTATAGAACTATAGAAGCAAACACAGGCTATCTTTGCATGCGAAGGAGCGGTGTTTTTGGTGGGTGGTGGGTGTAGTACGTGGGTGGGAATGAGTCTGAAGATTGAGGGAACTCGGACAGGCGGTTAGGTTCGCTGCTGTTTTGAAGGCGGACCACAGTCGGCTAAAGGCACGGGGCCAGGGGGCCCGTGACCAATCAGCGACCAGGCGTTTCTACACATGGTGGCGCCACTCCCGTCACCTGATGGGATTACGGATACCTTACGCAGTAGATACGGAATGTGTTTCTGATAATCTGATCGTTCTAAGGTCCATGCGGAGGAAGGATCGCCTGGCAACAGGGTCATTCGTGGTGTTTCTTGCATCGGACTTCTTCGGTGCTCGCCTTTCCGACGGCGCGGATTGGCTGCCCGGGTTTTTTCGTCTCCCGAAGGCTGCCTCAGGCAGAAACCTCCCTGACTAATGGGGTTCGGTCTTCTTCGACGAAGTGGCCGGGGTTATCCCCAAGTTGTTTCAATCTACCTAAGACAGGGAGAGGGGCAATTTTTCATGTGACTACCTAGATACTACTGTACCCCGTGCGCCCGGATAGGCTTCTTCTGCCCCTTATTATGTCACAGTCACGTGACAGTCGCCCTGGGGACGAAGGCGCCGCTGAAGACATGCTCGCTATGAAAGATCGATGGAAGTCCGGTCGCAGATACGAAGGGAGTGATGATAGATGACCCTGTAATCTGTAGAATCAACCATCTCCGGGACCTGCAGCCGAGCGACGGCGGTTACGGGGTGTGGCTGGTGAAATGAAGATGGCGTACGTGGCTGGTGTGGATTCCCCCCCGAAAAAGGCCGCCAAAGGACCAGAATAATACGACGGGCGACGTGGAGATCCAAGCGATGGCAAGAATATCACCACGCTTCTCACCCTATTGTTATCCAATCCCCTTTGGGCTTCCCGCTTCCCCTCTGCCATGCTAGCGATGATCCCATGTTCTGTGTGGATCGTCGAGCGTCCTTTCTAACATCATGGAATCCCCTTTAACCCAGCAAAGTAGACCCGATCATTTCAAACCTAAGATTGTGCAACTATACGAGAACCTATTCCAGGTATGCGCGCCTCCGCCTACCTTCGTTTTCATTCAGATCATACTGACGGTTCCTCTACAGACCACTGATTATACAGACCCTTCCGAGGGCTTTTGGAAAGAATTCTTCTTGTTGCCGCCGGATCGTGCGCAGCTACGGTCCGTCCTAGACCAGCTCAGTCCCGATGAGGTTTTGAATTTGCAGGTAGGTCTATTAGTCGTTTTGTTTAAATTATGTCTTCTTTATCTCGTGTATCTCACCATGTCTACCCCTCTACTAACCCGTCGCCAGGCTCAAACCCAACAACTTTTTGCTCGTGCAGTCCGTGAGGCAGCTTCGGGCATCAAGCCGGTAGACTCCTATGCGCTCGAGGTATGTACTTTGCAAAAGACATTGTATTTCAACCTCTAAGCGATTACCCAGACCTTGACGGTCTTTCTAGCCTGCGTCTTGAGGAAGAAGTATACCAATCCCAGCTCCGACATCATCACCGTTCTTGCCGGACTTGATGACGTGGACCATGTCATCTCGAATTTTGTCGCCGTGTTGGATGGCATCATTCGCAATGGCAGTAGCTGTGAGTCTCGGTGGTTGATTTTTGGCTCTCGAAAGCATGCATATTGACCAATTAATAGTCGAGTTTCGAATGAAAGCTATCAAAACTGCTATTGCCATGATCAGTGGCGCATACAAGACTAGTCTTGTCTCTTACTTCACACATCGTGACTTATTCCCGTCGCTTATGAAGGTCTGCTACCTCGGTTTAGTGCAAGGTGCTGCCTATCTATTTGTGGAAATGAAGACTGACCTGCCCTCAAGTTCGTACAAGATTCTGAGACTCCTATTCAAGGCTTTGAGCCTTTTCTCCTTCTGGGGCTGCTGGCAAATTACAACAAATTCGAGTTTCAGAACCCCTACCAGCTCCGACTCGATGACTTTGTCAATGAGTCAAGCATTCGCAAAATTGTCAGCGGAGTTGGTTTGTCTTGCGGTGCCCTGAGAAACGGCTACGTTGCTGTGCAGGATGACGCTCCCGAAGGGTGGTCGTTGATTAGCACTCTGATCTACTTCGGACTGGGTGTTCTTGCACCGAACAGAAGAGACCGTTCTAGTCCCCCTTCTGCGGAAGAGGCAAAGGAGATGTTTACGGCGCTGTAAGCTCCCACCTTCAAAATGCGATCCAGATACGTAAAACTTTACCTCGCTAATGCTGTCAAACAGACCCGCTCAGCAAGCAGCTATCCTCCTGGCCACCTACGACTTCACAAACGCCAACAAGCTCTTCGGCCATCATCTCATCACCTCCGCCCCTGAGAAGGATAACGAGGAGTCGCCTTTCGCGACTTTCCTCTCCGTGACTTCTTATTTGTTGCAGCATGCCTACCGGTCGCCCAGGGTGGCCCAGTATGCCGAGCTCAACCTCTTCACTCTGCGCATCCTCGCCGAAGACTCCTCCCTATGCAAACAACTCTGCAGTGAGGATACCAAACGCAAAGTCCGCCTTTGTCGACAGAGACAGCCCTATCTTCCACTAGTGACGGGGGACCGTGTTCTTGCAACCGCTATCTTCGATATGATGGTCGATACCATCTCTCACAACCTCCGGCGACGCCTAGATATCAACCTTTACAGGTACATCCCTTCCTACTACCACCTACTTATTAGCGCATGAATCTAATTGTTCTCTCTCCACAGCCAAGCGATTGCGATCCTCCTCCGCCTCTTCACCTACCTCTCCATGAACAAAATCCGCCTCAACTACCACTGGTCTGAACTCTGGCGTACGCTGCTCTCCCTCATGCGCTTCCTCACCACCTACGCCTCCGACCTCTCCGGAAGCCCACACATCGACGCGCTCTCCACCACCCTGGTCGACCTGATCGCATTCTGCGTCTCCACCGGCGACACCTTCCTCCCCGACCCGACCTCCTACGACGATCTCTTCTACAAGCTCGTCGAGACAGGGCCCATCATCTCTAAATTCCGCGACGTTTACATCGCCAAGCCCTCGTCTTCTTCTTCCGCCACGACCGCCTCGAAAACCGCAGACCCCACCCTTACATCCACCACCAGCAAGGACGTCCACGTCGCTGCCATCGACACCTTGATCTCCGTCTCCACCCACTTCTACACCCTCCTGTTCAACCCGGATCAGAGCGCCGACGCAAACTCCGACGCCCAAGGCACGGCGCCCATCCCGGCCACGCAGAAGAAGAACCTCAGTCCGCGCGAGGTCCACCGGATCATCAAGCAGGGGTACGAGACGCTGAGCATCCAGTCCCCCGACGGCCTGAGCGCGTGGACGAGGTATCGCGAGACAGACTGGAAGCCGGAACTCAAAAGGGCGGCAAGATGTGCGGTGGACGATGCGAGGCAGTTGGTTGTGTAGTTAGTTAGCGAGGGAAGTGTTTTTTTTTATGGTTCAAGACCATTATGTGATCCTTTTCTTTCCCCTTCTTCTTCTTCCTTTTCCCCCACAATCATTGTGTTTATGTCTTGGTTTTTCTACTTCCCCCGTTTTGACTCGATTCTATGCTGTTTTTCATTCTTGTTCGTGCCGACTTGGCATGAGACATTTGTTTATAGAAAGAAAAAGGGAGATGATGATGGATCAATAGGAATCCCGGGTGGATGTCCATAAAATTTTCAAGTTCGATAGTCGCATCTACCATTATATTATGTCTTAGTGGATGTTTCAATTTAAGGAGATCCATCGCTGCTAGTCCCTCCCCTAAGTTTGATAACCAACACAAATGAATCAGCTTACATCAGACAAATCCTTCCATTGTTCGCCAGTTCTATACTTATGTTACAAGTTATCCCAACTCATTAAAAACCGTACGTAGTTCGCTTAAAGGCTTGTCCCGCCACGGTAGCCAAAACATTGCGCTTATCGCAGCCGACATTGTTAGGTTGAGAAAAGAAAGAGGGGGGGGGGGGGGGGGGGGGGACGAGATGGTGCTCGGTCAGTCAGGATATTGCCCACAAGAAGCTTTCATCATACTCGAAGACGTCCTTCAAACCAAATGCGAGGTGGCAGTTCCGGGATTCGGGTTCGGAACACCCCTGACCTTTTCGACGTACTCATTGCTCATGGTCATGTAGCGGGTTGCAAAATACTTGTTGGAGTTTTTACTTAGCCAGAGCGTGAATTTAGAAAGCTCTTCACGAAGTCGATTTGTGGACTGCAAGTCCATATTTGTCTGCGCAATGAGTTCAGGCATAGTAGCTATGATATGTTAGTCGATTTTGATGCTATAACATGGCAGGGATGCAAGCGAGCGTTTACCAAACAGTCGAGTCAAATGCTCGGCACCGTAGATATCAAGGGGGGATTTGTCGGCTAGATTCCCAGAACCTTTCTCCCATTCTTTGCGAAGGGAGCGGTATTGTTCACGCTCAAACTTGTAGAGAAGAATCTTGTCCAGAGCCTTTTCGAAATACTCTTTGATTCCCGAGATCACCTCCTCGAGGACATCAGTGTCGGCTCCGGTCGTCCTTTTGGGTTTTTCTTCCGCCTCGTAATCTTCGAAAATCTGGTTAACAGAGCATTTCGTGGGCAACGCCACGACTTGCTGGTTCTTGGTGATGTTTTCCCAATCATCAACAAGTAAAGATTTCAAATTATCAGGCATGACAATTCGCACCGATGGTCGAATATAGAAATTATCCTCCTGCATATTCGTTAGCTGTACGTCTCTTTTTGCGAATGCTCTAGCCGGGTCATCACCGTAGCAATTCCCATGTAGGCAAAAAAGAAGAATAGAATAGAATAATGATAATGATAATGATAATGATAACGTACCTTTTCGATATCATTGTCTCTGGCTCTCTTGTTGTTGCGGCCAGGGACGGACAACTGCCGCTCCTCGCTCCCCCGAACGGAGCTGGGGTCGGAGCCTCTTCGCCTTTTTACGGATGGTTTCGTGTTCTTTTGACGGTAAGCAGCCTCCGCATCTCGGCGAAGGGTAGTCGCCAACTCTCGATTCTCCTCCGTGAATTTACGTAGACGGTCTTGAGGAACCCAGTCATCCCAGCTAAATTCAATCGAAAAAAAAGTGTAGCGTTAGCCATATTTGCGCCTGGGCAACATCTTAAGATCGATTATTCATTGCCTTCGCTCTTGTTCAGGGCAGGAAGCAAGTAGGTAGGGGGCCATGAATCGGGTGAAAATGGGGAAAAGCAAGAGCAAAAACTTACGTGTTTTTCCATCCCTTGTAGTGGACCAGATACTCATAGGGGCTCTTGCGGTCGTCGGGGTCAGAATGCTTTACATCGAGAATCTTGGCTTCATACAAGATCTCATGGTGGAAACAAAGAACTTTTTCGTCTTTCTGGTAAGTCATTTGGGCAATTGGAGCCATCTTGAGACGGTATAGCGATAGTTAAGTGAGTAAGTCTGCAAATGAAACAGACGGAGAGTGTCGAAGGGATAATTCTGAGCTACTCAGATGTCGTTCTGAAGCAACACCGCGGCGCTGGCAGCAAGGATGTCTCCAAATAGCTGCTATTTTCACGCGCTGGCAAGTAATACTGCCAGCCCAGTCGTAGTCAAGGCACAGATTATGACCGAAAGACTTGATGTACTGCTAGGATCCTGTAAGCATATGTCAAAGGTATGGCTTTTCAGATAACGAGGCCAGCACAGCACCTTTTGGGCACGAATAAGAATTTACGACGCAACGAGGATATAGTTCTTATATTTCTTGGTGTCTCACAGATAAAGGAAAGATGCGAGAGGAGGGAGCCCGGCTGTCGTTGCGCAAGATAGGAGGCAAGTGATTCGGCGCGTGGAGGAAAAGAAGCCAAGAAAGCGAGGCAAGGGAAGCGGAAGCGACGCGTGCCTCCGAAAAAGGCTAAATGGCGGCTGGGTCCATCCTTAACATTATTTCACTTCTCTCCACCGTCTCCTTCCATCCCTCTCGTTATTTCAGGACGCTCCGCTAGAACCCTCCATGGGAGCCTAATTGGATTGCTTCCAAGTGAACTATCCTCTAAGAATCCTTTTTGTCGGAAAGTTACCGAATAGAGGCACACTTGTTCACGTCTGTCACCATGGCTCCAACGGAAGCTTCAATTCTGAGTAATTTTCTCTTGACTCCGGCTTCATTGCCAACGGTCATGTCGCTGCAAAAATTCACGGAGCTGTTTCCGAAACGATTGCGGTCGCATCCTCATGTCAGAGTGTTGTATCGCGAGCTGCAGCAACTGCGTGAACAAGACATGGATTTGGTCAATGAAAACATCGACAAAGAACTTGATCAAGGGGAGATACAAAAAGCAGATCTTCGCAAAGCAATGAGAGAAGCCGGCGTCGATGGCTTGGGTGCGGATGATCAGCGCGAAATGGACCTGGACATTCAACTATTTAGTCAGGGCTCTTCCACCTCCGCTCCGAGGGATTATCATTCTGTGTCCAGTCTCCTGTCGGCGATGGATGCTGCCTGCTCGAGCATTGAGCAGGACATTGGCAGAGTGGATAAGGACGCAGACAATCTTCTTTCCGAACTCAATTCCACTGTCGGTGAAATGAGTGACCTGCGCTATGGGAAGATGCAGGGTCCTGCTGGAACTTCCGGGGAAGAAGTGGTAAATGAAGCCATCAAAGGACTTCGAAATCTCGAAAATGCTTGTTACAAAGCCAATCCCTAGCTTTGGGGCATTGGAAGAACATATGCACCCAACTGTTCTGGCTCTCGGCGCGTATGGAACAGTTCCTCGACCAATGATGCTCAAGAACGTAATAATATCGTGGGAGCTTACTGCCCTCAAATCCTCGGGTCTATTTAACAATGGGCTTCTTGCATCCCTACAATAATGAGAGCTTGGAACTGCCCACAGTCTGTACTTCAAGGCTGTCCCGGATCCGCTCTCACTACCTACGTGCAGCGAGTATCTCTTACAGACTACACTGCTAGATGTGATTTGAGGGGAAGAAACACGAGGAATCAATTGTTCTGTGCCATGGGCTATGAATGGTGTAGGCCGGAAGTATTAATTGAAATAAGTCCGCGCATGTCCCGAAGAATGAAGGATGGAACTCCATAGGAACCCTCCACCTTTTCCTTTGCATTCAACCGTCTCGTTCGCCCATAAGCATTGATGATGCGACCTTCAGTTATCCAGCTCTTTCAACAATCCAAGCCCAAGATACTCTGCCGCGTCTGTGATCTCTGCCATAACGTCTTTGCCTTCATTCAAGCTCGGATCGTCGAACGGGGAGAGTGCAACCAGGGGTCTGTTTTCCCATTTCACCGAGGGACCCGTATATATGCGAGGGTGAGGGACAGCGCGATGCTGTTCGGAAGATGCGCGGTAATCGCCGCAATGTTTCAATTCATCATCTGAAGGCCATGGGGTGTGAGGTTTTGCTGGCTCGATGTCTCTGGGCAGCCAAATTGTTCGCATGGCAAGCACGGACGATCCACCATCATTGAACTTTGCGACGTTGAAAGCTGGCTTTGGCTCACTCCTTTTCCCTTCGCGCTTTCTTAATCCTAATTCATCGATCCTTTGCTGCATCTTCTGTTGTTTGTTTGCCTTATTCAGTTCGACCATGGCATGTTGGTGAGTGAGCCAGTCCTTAAAGCTGGTTGGCAAAACGGGTGACTTAGGCGCAATATGGCGAAAATGGCCAGAAACTCTCTTGTATGTCTCATTTTCCCTAATTTGATCTGAAACCCATTTTTTGGAGAAGCTGTGCGACATTCTGGTTGATGGACTCTGGTATTGTCTTGGGGAGAGAGTGGGCTGCTCAGGTGCAGGAGGCTCCTCGACTTCTTGGGGCAGCCACAGCAGACCAGGAAAGATATGAGCAGACCCATGACAGCTGCTCTCATCTCTTCCTTCGTTAGCATTTGAAAGCCTCCGGGGTTCATGATATTGCGTGATTTCTGGGTCTTCTCTCTTGCGGCTTGCTGAAGTAAAATGCAGCAGTACGTTTTACGTAGAAGTTGGTTTACTCTTCACTTCTCTATATCATATCAATGAATTTGATTTATTTGCATCAAAACCAATAGTGAATAATATAAAATATAATTTCAGAGCCTCCATTTCTCAGACTCTTTAATCTGATTGTTGGGCCGGTGTCAATCGACTTAGTAGATGCAGATGTTGATAAGATCATGTGGAGATAAACTTTCCAACGCGCTAATTTCCGCTACTCAAAGGTGAAAACCTCTCCGCATTCAACGCGCTGTTTAACCCACCACTTCTTGACAAGTTGTTCAGTACCGTACAAGACGTGCAAATCATCCTGCTCTATCTCTATATAATATTCAAAATCTTCTTCCGGTGCAAACTGCAGCAACATGCCCTCAATCCCTCTCCATCCTCGCGCGTTCTCTACGACCGACTCACCTTCTTCGCCCGCCAACCCTCTCCCCCAACTGCTCCAAACCCCCTCTGGTCTCGCAATCCTTGAGCTACAAGGCACGATAAATGTGCCTTCTCAAGATGGCCAAGAAGACGGGTCTGATCCGGCTGGAACAGGCAGCGGTCTCGCCGACTCTAACACTCCCGCGTTCGAAACCCCGATCGGCAAGCTCATGTTTCCGGATTACTCGCCCCAAACTACAAGCTCAGACGATACAAAGTGGATGAAACGGGTCTATCTATATGTTGGCAGATACCAGCGGATGACGGGGGAGGTGAAGAAGCTACCCCAGCCACTTGCAGTGGTTCAGAAGCGACCCAATACCGATGGCGACGAGCTGGAAATTGTCGAGATTGTGAAGTTCAAATTACTTTTCAAGAACCGGCCTGAGCCTGTCAACGACAGTTGAGCTAGGTTGTTCGGTCAAGGTGCTAGTCGGGCACCCTTCCTTGCAGGAAGCTAGCCCCCTTCCCAGATCTCGATCGCAAATCTGCAAGGAATGAACGAGCCTGGACTTCCAGACCAGACCAGACCAATCCTAGGCTCTTACCAATTCCGGAAGTGGCGGTGTCTCAGCAGACGTAACTCCATATAACAAACTCTGATATCATGTGGTTGTGCAGTGCCATACCGCCTGGTCTGATATCGATTGGACTGCTGGGTCACATTCGGGTTATGCATTTGATTGCTGGGTTATTTAGGGATCTTAAAGGCCCGGATCAGTGCCAGAATGTGGGTCGTCGGATGAAATCCCTTGGATGTGCGCCTTGCATCCCTGAGAGTCTTAAATATCTCTTCACATCCCTCAAAGAATTTCCTCTCACAGCCATGGCTATCTCTTCTGTTTTCCAAAACAGCGTCTTCCCCTCCGACCTTGGCCCGGAGTATGTGGGTTTCGATCACATCGCCTGGTACGTTGGCAATGCCAAACAGGCGGCAACTTTCTATGTTACCCGCATGGGGTTCAAGCACATCGCATATCGTGGCCCCGAAACTGGCTCTCGAGTCATAGTATCATATGTGGTCTCGAATGGCGATGCAGTGTTTGTTCTCACTTCTCCCAATTGTGCCCCGGGTTTTGAATCTGACGATCATGTCTCTGAGGAGGACAAGAGACTACTCGCCGAGATCCATGGTCATTTAACCAAGCATGGGGACGGGGTCAGGGATGTTGCTTTCAGGATCAATGGGGACGTCACGGCAGTCTGGAATACAGCCGTTGATCGCGGCGCGGCCCCAATCTCGCATCCTAGATTATTGTATGGGAATGGGAACGGTTCGATTACCTTGGCGACGGTAGGAACGTACGGGGACACGGTACACTCTCTAGTCAATCGGGAAGGGTATACCGGACCATTCCTGCCAGGATATGAAATGGTCACCGATGAGGATCCCATCAACAGATTTCTGCCTCAAATCGACGTTATCGATATTGATCATTGCGTGGGAAACCAGCCATGGAATGGGGTAGATCCGGTTGTTCAATAGTACGGTGCAAACCTGCCATTTCTTTTCCCTGACGATACCTTGCTAACAACTCCAAGTTACGAGAATTGTTTCGATTTCCATCGTTACTGGACAGTGGACGACACAAGCATGTGTGGCGATTATTCTGCCATGCGGTCGATTGTCATGACGTCTCCCAACGAAGTGATCAAAATGCCAATGAACGAACCGGCTCATGGCAAGAAAAGGTCCCAAATCGAAGAGTAAGATGTTCTAGGATAAACTGTACAGGCGTAACGCAATCTGACGCAAAGGACAGGTTCGTCGACTACTACAACGGCGCCGGAGTGCAGCACATCGCCTTGCGAACCCACGATATCGTCACCACGGTCGCCAACCTCAAACGACGAGGTGTCTCCTTCCTTCGTATACCAACTGAATATTATATCAATCTGCGCGAGCGATTATCCGCAGTGGGCCTTCAGATCGAAGAAGACATCGACCTGCTGGAGCAGCTTCAGGTGCTGGTGGACTTTGACGAGAAGGGCTACCTGCTTCAAATATTCTCCAAGCACGTCCTCGATCGACCCACGGTGTTCATCGAAATCATCCAGCGAAACAACTTCGACGGGTTCGGCGCCGGGAATTTCAAAAGCTTGTTCGAGGCATTTGAGCGCGAGCAGGCCCAGCGGGGAAATCTATGAAGCTACTTAATGTTAAGTAGCCTAGATGATATAATTTTACAGTGTCTCGAATCCAACCTGATTTGTTTGCATGAGTCCCATAGATACCATCAACGCTTTTCCTGTATACCCGAACCCTCCCGTTGCCGCGGAATTACGCCGTCCCTAGAGATTCCGCCATGCCTGAATGGGAGCTCCGAGGCCAGCCGATCCCAAAGGAATTCACGGAGTTGTCGACGGGGAGGGAAACGCTTCAGGCTGTCATCCTCTTTCTCCTTCTACCCCGCAGTGTTTAAAAAGTCATATTTAAGCAGGTCCGGGGCTGGATTTTAAGAACAAACCTCACCCTGTATATACATACCTACATACCTTTCTCTTCGGAATATACCTATACCTACCCTGTCCCATCCTATCGGCGTAAACACAACATTTCAACTCAGCTCCAGAAGCGAAGCAAAGAAAAGAAAAGAACATGGCCCCCATCGAACGCATCACCCTCTTCAAAATTCCCAACGAGGCAGACCGGCTCCGCGTCCTAGAGCAGTACAAGGTTCTCGCAAAGACGGCCGTCAAGGTACGCATGCACTATCTTACATCTATCATATCCCCCCCCCTCCCATCTCGTTCTTCTCTCCCTCCGCGAAACGAAGCGAACAAAGTACAAAGCAAGGCAAAGCACAAAACTAACCACCGCGTCACCACCAGGATGGAAAACCCTACATCGTCAGCATCGCCGCGGGCGAGTCGTTTCCTGACCCCCGAAACCAAGGCTTCAATATCGCCGTGAAGGCGAAGTTCGCCTCGCTGGAGGACATGCAATACTATGATACCGAGTGTGAGGCGCATAAGGCGTTGAAGGCAGTGGCGGGCCCGGTCAAGGAGGATATCCTGACGACGTTTTTTGAGAGCGTTGTTTGATTAGGCACTTCTTGAATGATTGGGGTGGCCGAGCGATGGTCAGGATGATTGATGTATGAGGATTGTGTTTTGTTATTATTTGCGTGAGGATTGATAGATTAGAAATGGAAGGTTCTGTTGGGATATTCTTATATGGTTCATATCGTATCCTGAATAAGATCTATTTCATGATATACACTGCATACATGGGAAATGCATCCGTGCTAATTGGGACAACAAGAATAACAAGTAGAAGAGAGACAATAGCATGAGAAAACGTTTCATACGATGCCGGATCATAACGATCGCGAGCTCTCAGCTCGCGCAATGTCCAATGGAGAGGAATAAAGGGGGAAACAGATGAGATGATGATACAATGACAGCGTTATCCTCGCCCGGAGTTGCTGTAAACGGAACAGATGCCCAGACCTGTTAAATGTACATGAAATCAAAGCCGCTAGAGAGGATAAGATGGGCCGGCGAGAGCAGGGCTGTTTCCGGATATCACGGGCCAACAAATATACAAAACCAAAAAAAATCCTCGGTCGCTTTAGCCGAGGGCCTTGCGGAGATCATTCCATTTCTGTTTCAAGTTCTCATGGTTTTCGTGGATCTATGGGAGTTCTCCCAGTTAGTTGACTGGCGGTCGCAAACGGTGTCCTATACGGGATGGTGCTTACCTCCGCCCATTTCATCTTTGCTTCCACCAGTTCTCGTTCCATCTCGGCCATCTGCTCTACCAGGGACCGGTTTTCGTTCTGCACTTCCACGTTGCGCTTCATGATCCGGTCCATCTCGGTCTGGAGCTTCTCCTCCACCTCCGCGGGTTGTTTGTCGACCACGATCTTAAGTTCCTTCACTTGCATCTTCATTGCATCGTTCAGATCAGTCAGTTCCTCGTTTTCGACCTTGAGATGGACGAGTTCCGACGCAAGTTGGACATGTTCCTTGTCCGATGCCTCGGCTTGTTCCTCTAAGAGCCGGATACGGGCGCTCTGGACGGACGTCGTGTGTCGGAGGTTTTCCAGCTCGGCATCGCGCTCTTTCTCGGTTCGCTCTTTTTCCTCCCACTCGGCGGTGTAGGCTCTGATCAGTCCTGGCTCGAGCGTAACTGCGCAGGCATCTTGCACCAGGATGTCCGCTCGATAGATCTCTTTGTCCGCAGATCCGGAGCTTCCAAAGAATCCGGATTCGAGAATAGAAGATGCGGAAGGTTGCTTGTCGATGTAGGCATCGAATAGGCGCTCTTTGAGGAAGACCGTCAACGGCGTCATGTCTTTCATATCCAGCAAAGCTTCTGCGTTTCTGCGCATGATGGCGAGCGCAAACTTCAAGATCGTACTCTCCAGGCCTTCTTCAAAAATAAGATCGTAGATGCGAAGAACCAACTGCAGAGGAAAGCGGTAGGCGAAAAGAGTGAGGAACCACTGCGTAGCATACAACTGTGGGTTGACCCCTCGCCGGCGAAGGTGACAGCAGAGTGCAGGTTCCATGTCCTCGAGGAAGCGTTCAAAGAGGTACAAGCTGCGGTGCAGTCCAGGCATGTCCTGAATGAAGAGCTCACGCAGTCCATATTGGTTCATTAACTTCACGAGAAGAGCGAACGCCTCGACTTCATCCAGGTTAAACAGCAACGGCATAGCAATGAAGTTCATGCCTTGGGCATACCCGACGGCCTCATCGTAGAGAGCATATGCCTTGCACAGGCCAAACAGACCTTCCTGGTTCCCTTGCGACACAAAGTAGCGCGAATAACTAGTCCGGGCGCCCAAGTCCCGGCGGATGGTCTTCTCCAGCTTTTGCAGCGCTGCAGCATCATCCTTGGCTTTCTTCTTGCGGGCCGTCTCGCTAGCCGCTTGCTCCTTAGCCAATTTCTCGGGATCCAGCTCTTGGGACGGACTCGGAGAGGACCCGGGGTTCGAATGAGTGACAGAAGTAGAATTCTCCGATCGGATAGACGAACGCGAGGAAGAGGCAGCCGAGTCCTTTTCCCCAGTTCCATTAACGGTGCCATTGGGGCTCCGCTGCTTTTCTTTGTCGGTTCCGCGCGCGACGAGCTCCCTGTAAGTATCTTCGACCTCGACAGGTTTGCTGTCTGCTAGAATCTGCCAGATCACCCCTCGAATCGTCTGCGGGATGCCTCGCTTGATGGCAGCATTCAGCTCTTCCGAGTTCGTCCCTTTCAACGCGTTCGGGCCGTTGTTGACCAGCTGCTGCCAGAGCTCCCAGTCGACAGGTGCTGATGCGTCGGTCGCTGATGTCGAAAATCCCGACACAGTCCCCGGTGCGAGGTTAGGATTGATCGTAGACGTTCCGTTGGGCGGCGACGTCGAAACGGCCGGAGGCGAACCATTCTGGCCCTCTTCGGGGATACTGGGAGGGCTCCCAATGGAGTGGCTCACGCTTGCACGTCCTGACGTGACACTTGCTCCATCGTTTTCCGAAACCAGGCCTTCTTCTCGCATTCTTAGCAGCTTGAACTGATCCTTCAAACTGTTGCGCCTCGGTTTCCGGGTGGCGTCCGCGTCCTCGTCGTTCGATCGGCCGGCCAGCTCGGGATTACTGGAGATGGTTGAGATAGAAGCAGCGGTGTTCCGGCGGCCTGTCTGCGGAGGCGGCGATTTGACTTCCCTCGCCGTTGAGCTCCGTGAAAGCCACGCAAACGGACCGGTGAGTTTCCGGGTGAGAGGTGCAGGTGGTGCAGGAGCAGGAAGTTTATTTTCTGGCGGTGAATTGGCCGGTGGGCCCTGGATCTGCGAGTTCTGAGTCGATACCGAATCCCTGGAGGGAACTGAGGGAACCGAAGGAGGCGTGTCGTGCTTCTCCGAGCCCAGGTCCTCGGATTTGGGCCACTCATCGTCCTTACTCCCGCCAGCCAAATTAACATCATCCAGAGATGTCGTTGATAGCCGGTGGGCGGTTAGCAGGGGAGATTTCTGCGCTTTTTGTTTACGCGGTGTTTCGGCCTCCGATTGGTTGTCCGAATTAACCTCCTCTTCACTCTTATCGTTGTTCTCTCCATGGGGTTCTGACGGTAATGCCGGAGCTTCGGTCTGCTGAGGAGTGGACGCCGAGCCACTTGGAGGGCTATCTGTTAGGGAACGAGTCGACGCGCTCTGGGGGATGGAAACCGTGAGGTTGTTGTGAGTGTCCGGAGCTTCGGGGGCATCGTCGAAGGAGTCCTAGAATAAAAACAAACAATTCCAGTCAGGCAACGCAGTGGGAAAGCTGAGACAGTGGCGGTTCCTCACCCCTTCGTGATCTCCGCTGTTTCGTCTAGAGGAAGACATATTACGTTGAGTTCTCAATAGCCCCCAGGGACAAGTCGAACGAATCGATGGACAGGTGCTTTCGAGAGTTCAGGGGAAGAAGAGCACGGAAAGGCGCAAATGACACAAGATTTTAAGTCGACGAAGCCAGGATTTAGAGCAACGGACAGGCCATGGTAAGGAGAAAGGGGGAGGTTGAAGAAACGCCGCTAACTGGCAGCCAGCCAACGGAGGATGGACGGGGTGGAGGAAGAAGGGGGGAAGTTTAGATGGAATGGATGGAATATGGAATGGGACCCCTAAGCCACCGGTGGAATGGGCCTAATATTCGATTCGCCCCCGAGAAAGGAGCCCCGCGAGCGAGTCGGTAGAGATGCAAGTGAGAAAAAGGCTTCTTCCCGTTGATTTTTTCGATTTTCTTGGGGTCCGAAGAGACTCGAGCAGGACGTTGAAGGAGGAGGAAGACGGAGACGACGACGAAAGCTTGGCGGCTTCTCGACCGTCTTGTTTACTCTCGCTACAGGGAGTATTCCTGGTGCTCGTCGCCCTCCGTCGTCTACACAGCACAATTGGGGGGTTCCTGGTGTCTTTTTCTCTACAGTCGCTCGTCTCTCGCATGGAAGCGGATTCGCATGGATATCCCCCGTCCAGATTGGCAATTGTCCAGCGCCGCTGTGGCCACTTGTTATTCTGAAACACGTCCGATCGCCCCCTTCCCTCCCCTCCTGCACCGATCCCTAGAAGACGGCCACGGAGTCTTGATCCTGGTCCATCGCAAAAGGCAATTATTCATCGTACTCATCGCCAACATGGTAATCGTCATCTCGGATTTCTATAAGTAGATGGCATAGACCCTACATCCTACATGCATCGAGGTAAGGGATGGCCCTCATCTGCACAGCGATCGTTCGAAATCTAGCCATCGTCCCTGTCGCAGCGGGTCCAGCTGCTTCAATTCGGAGAGCCAGCCCCGGATTTTCTGCTGGTCATCACTACTCATGCTGCCGCCCACCTTCGACGCCAGAACCGTACAGTCGATTAGCGCCTGGTAGATGTACTTGCAGTCTTCGGCTCCGTCCAGCATCTCTTCGATCTCCTCAAGCTCTTGCCGAAGATACTCCAGCCGCTCGGCGTTAGTCAGGTGGGGTGCCATCGTCTGCCCGGAGAGTGCCGGGTCAAAGGTGCACATCAGATTTTGGTGATAGAACCATAGTGACTGGTCGTATGGGTCACAGAGGGCGCGATGGATGAGTGCAAGCTCTACAGACCCAAGTTCTTATTAGCCAATGCGCCGGTCCAGGCGGTTGGAGGGGCGAGGGCGGCCCTACCGTCATCCAGTAGCTTTCTTCGTTCCTCGTCGCTGGCGGATTGCTCATCTAGCAGCCGTTGGATGAGTTTTGTGCGATAGTGCCATGCAGAGAAGTTGGACAAATTAGCGCCAACCATCTTCTTCGCATACTCAAATTCCGTCTGCGCCATGCTATCTATGCCGGTCTCGTTCGGCGTGAGATGCTCTAGCGTTTGTACGACGAAGTGCCGGTAACCCCAGCCATGAAAGTTTCTGCTATCCAAACTCAGCATTTTGCCGGCAAGCGCAAGTTCCTCTTCCCATATCCTGCGGGCGACGGGCAGCGGAAGCAGGCGCTTGGTTTCATCTAGAAGCCATAACCGGTAGTTCCAGATCCAATAGCACTTGGGAAAGCTGCGCAAGAGCGGGATCAAGAACTGTAAGTCCTTTTTGATCCAGGTCGTAATCTGATCTGCTGCAGAAATCTCCGAGGCATTTGACAGTGCTCGTGAGAACTCATGCCGCAGAACCTGGCGTCTGTAGTTCCACACGGTGTAGTACTCCGGGTTTCTGCCCAGTAATTCGGATATTTTCTCCAGCGTTTCAGGTGTATACTGGTTCTCTGCGATCTAGGACCGAATCAGAATACAAAATAATTTACACGCTCTCGAGGAACAGGCGCAAGTTTACCTTTGTGCGAACTAATTGATCAAGTTCCCGATAGCTTTCGATTTTCCGAAGCTCTTGTTGGTAGGCTTCTTCGGTCCGCTCTGCCTTCGCACTGTAGCGGGGGATTCCATGCTACCGACCCAGCGGTTAGTTAGGAGGGAAAAGCATGCTGGAAAGGGGCTGGGGAGAGTTTTACACTCATGGTGAATGAATGGACCAGCGGATAATCGGGGATCAACGACTTGCGACCAACGGAAGGGGAGACGAAAGACCGACGGTCGCGACGAAATCCATACCAGAAGGTTGCCGCTCTTTCCCATTATTGGGGGCATCACGTGCACCCGCTCTATACTCTTCTTTCTCTTCTTTCTTTCTTCCCTCTGCTTTCCTTCTCCTTCTTCTCAACTCTGCAGACCGCCTGCAATGTTGGATCATGCATTACGCTTATAGCCACAAAGTTATCGTTGGGGCCCATTAAGCCCCTCGACCTATCTTACCTATCCACCTGGATGTCCCATTCCCTTGGCCTCTGGGATACTCCAGAGCTAACTCTCCTACATTCATTGTCTTATCTTACAGCCGCCACTGGATCCCAGTCCAGTGATGGTCCACTCAGGATGCCGTTCATTACGGGCATCAGATTCATCGTCAGCTGGTAGCCTGTCGCCCCCGGAGCTCTTCTCTGGCACCTCCGAAGACGATGAGTCTGAGGCGTCTATCGATCTGGCTCCTACCCCCCCATCCCCGACAAAACACCACATTCGCTCTAAACATGATATCCGTACCAGGTTTCCTTACCTATTCGATGTGAACATCGACAAGCCATTTCTACCGCTCTCAACGGAGAGCAATGAAAAACAGGCTAGTGACTACTCACAACTCCGATCAATAGCCAGATATGATCCTCTACCTGCACAGACCCGGAAGAAAAACCCGAGGACCAAGTGCAGAAAACGCCCCGTTTCCAGTGCAGCGGCGAGGAGCCAAAGTAGCCCAATCTCCCTAGACAGGTTCATTCCCGATCGCGAATTTATGAACTCCCCGTCATCGCCATTTCGTGTGGGCGAAGCTCCTCAGGAGCTATCATCAGAAGAGAGGTTGCTACGGCACCGTGCACCAGGAGAAGATCCTTTCATGCCCACTCGCCGCAGAAATGTATCAAGCAGACGGCGTATTACTTCGGGCCGTCTGAATGCCGCCCGTTATGTCCCTCATCTTGTGAATGATTCTGCCATTATGCCTTCGGGCAGCCGCCATAGCTCGACAACCTTCCCTAGACAAGTAAGCAACGGGGCCGTATGGCAGGTGGGTGGGATTTCTGCTGCGGTTGGGCAACAGCCGATCCCAGACTTTACCCGTTCCAGGCCGGTTCTTGCAAGCAGAGCAAATGTTCCTACGTACAATGCGCGCTTCATACCTCATCTTGCAATCTCTGAGGACAAAAAGAAGTTTGAGTCGAGAGTGGCACTTGCACTAGATATCGACCCAGCAACAAGGTTGCTCAAACAGCCCAAACCCTGGCCTTTTCTCGGGTCCACGCAAAGTCCATTGGCTTGGAAAGATAACTCCTGGAGAAAAGCAGGAAGAGAAAATTGTAAGTTTCCAATCTTTATCTTCTGGAAAGCAAGCAGTCAGGGATGAAGGGTTTCGTATTAAATGTTTTATTTGGCAACACTGCCTGTCTAGAAAGCCGTTCACTGTTTCCGTTAGCTTGTTGATGTTAGTATCCAAACTAACCTGCTAACAATGATGGACTTCAGGGACGACAGAAGCATCAAGAGGAGGTAAAGCAAGGGTAGTTCCGACTCGCCCGTTCCGCATTCTAGATGCACCACTTCTGCGTGACGACTTCTATTGCACCACCTTGGCATATTCATCGACCACTGGGTGTCTTGCTGTCGGTTTAAATCATCGTGTCTATATCTGGTCCGAAGCTCTTGGTGTGCAGATTCCGCCAATCGAACCCCAGCACCCTTCGAATTATGTAACTTCTTTGGCGTTCTCCTCTGAGAACGGTGGTAAAAGCATCCTGGCCATTGGTCGGCATTCAGGGACGTTATGTCTATGGAGTACATTCGACAGCAAGGTGCGGTTTGAGGTTAGCCACCCGGATATGATCACATGCGTAGCATTCAAGCAGACCAAAACACGCCGAATGTCTGAGCGATTCCGGGGTTTTGAAGTAGATACAGAAGATCTAGCTGTGGGTGACGATGTTGGCATGATCTGGTATTACTCGGTTGAGTGGCCAGACAATCCGACTAGTGGTCACTACCACTGGCAGGGAACGATGGTCCTGCTTGCCAAAATCGCCGCTCACACACAGCAGGTCTGTGGTATCACCTGGTCGCCGGATGGGAATATTATGGCAACCGGCGGCAATGACAATGCTTGTCTGATCTTTGAGCTTCACGACATCATCCCTGCGCAAGACCTGGGGATTACTGCGCCTGCCGGCATACCCGAGGTTGTCCCTTCGTCAGCCTCAGAAGTGGGCGAGCATCTTCTGGTCAAATACCCCCTGGTTAGCCGCTCGTTTTCCTCATGGGCCCATTCTCATCAAGCCGAGCCCTTGTCGTCTGCCCTCCTCAGTTTCGTGGGGTCCCTTGTTTATGGGGAGTATCGCACAACGAGCGTCGGGCCCAATCGACAGAAACATAGGTTGGCTCACTCTGCAGCGGTGAAGGCGATCGCATTCGCACCTTGGCAGCCGTCTCTATTAGCCACTGGTGGCGGCTCAAACGACCGAGCCATTCATTTTTATCACGCGCCGTCCGGGGCGTGTCTGGCAACTATCAATGTGTATGCTCAAGTGACGAGTCTTATTTGGAGTCAAACCCGCCAAGAACTCGCTGCGACATTCGGGTTTGCACAACCCGAGCATCCGTTCCGCATCGCTGTTTTTGCGTGGCCAAGTTGCGAACAGATAGCGGCAATTCCCTGGGGACCGTACGGGAGTAGCTGGGATGGCCCGGAGAATGTATCCCATGGCGATTGCGGCCGAGCTCTTTGTGCGGTCAGCTATCCTGGGCGGCCCCCTCCTCGAGCCGTCGAGGAGCTTGAACGCTCGGAAGACGTCTCGAGATCTGAGTCCACGGAGCAAAGTTGTCGGTCCAGGCGAAGGACACGTGCTCGGTGTAAGCGATCCGGTCAACGACCAGCCGTGCGACCTCGAGCGAAGGAAGGGGGCCTGTGGTGCTCGCGTACAATGGAAGAGGGTTGTATCATTGTGGCATCCAGCGATGAGAGTGTGAAATTCCACGAAGTCTGGAGCAACACGGCGAAAAGGCAACCAACAACTCTGGAGTCGTGCGGAGGAGGTGGAATTTTTGACGGGCTGGAAGGATTAGAGAAACCAGGCAGCGAAATCATCCACTAGATGGAAGTCCTGCCAAACGACCACATATTATTATTACCATGGCCTGGGATGGGTTGCATGCGTTGTGTATAATCATCGGTATTAATATTCCTAGAACCGAACAGAAAACTGTAATTATCAAGCTCATTCAGAGTTCTTCATGATTCAGTCTACTCAGTCTAGTTCCGAACTATCCAGCTGATCGTCAACGGCATGGAGACTGGCGGGGTTTGGATCGCCAATCGTTGCAGCCAGGAAATTCTCCGAATCCAATAGATCCCACTGGTTCTTGGTTGCAGCTTTGTATTGCAACTGGGCATGCTGCTGGTGTCCAGCTCAGAGCCACACATGATCATATTTTCTCTCTCCCTTCGATCCCTCCACAGCCACAGCCTATACTCATCCTAGGTACCTACCTTCTATACCTATAAGCAACCGATATCTCAACCCTAGTACCAACCCCAGGGTCCAACCATCAACAACAAATACACGATGGTCTCCCTTCGCTCTCTCCTCACCACCACCCTCGTCCTCACAATTACCACCGCCGCGGCGTCCACCAACTCCACCAACACGCTGAACATCACCGTCATCGGCGCCCGCAACAACCAATCCACCCTGGAATGCTGGGCCCTGATCCCTGGCTTCGCTCATTCCACGCAACCCGGCACCGAGCAGAACATGCTGCAGGCCATGGGCCCTGCGGCAGGTAACGTCTCGTATATGGTCATCCAGCCAAGGACCGACAACGGGCAGCATAATGCGCCGAGTGCTCAGTACGTGCCTTCCATATCCTTTGTAACCATCCATCTAGTTGGGTGTGATAATGTGAATGCACGCACATATGACAAGGCAAAAAACACAGATGGCCAACTACTTACCTTAAATACATATGTATGGTATGGCTAACTAATATCCAACAAGGTGGGTGGTTTTCCTCTCGGGACTCGCGCACATCGCGCTGCCGCACTCCTCCGACGAGGCGTATATCCGGGGCGGCAAATACGGCGCTATCCTGGCGCTGGATACGCCGGATAAGAGCGATGGCCATTTGACGGATTATCCGTCGGGCGAGGAGACCGTCGCCGTGGAGGTGCCGTTGGCAGGGATCCCAGAGCACCGGGTACTGCATGGGGGTGGGTGTAAGGAAGAGGAACAGAAGTGGTGAAAGTAATGAGTTCACTCGTGTAAATCGATTTGATTGATTGATTGAATGGGATCTCCTTGGAGATAGGGAGATCCCGGCTTTCAAGTTTCAAGATAGAGAGATGGACACAGGCATGAATATAAGTAGGTACAAGTAACAGGTGAAGATAAAAAGATCTAGACAGGAATGATCGCCGACAAGGAGATAAAAAAGAAAAACACGATAATGAATAATGTATTCCTTGCTTTTGTAGAAACCCAACTTGTCAAATAATAGAAATAAGCGGCCAGGAGAATAGGGTAGCCAAAAAGTGAAACAACATATAAAAAACCAAAAGCAGAGAAAGATCAGGGTATAAACATTTCTCTAATCTATTTCCTACCCTTGTTCTTCCCCTTTCCTCCGCCCAACTTGGCCTTCTTCGACGGCGGTTGGTGAGAGGCAACTGCCTCGTCCCCTGAATCCTCATCCTCGGTGTCCGCGATGAAGTCCGCCATGGATCCGGCACTCTCGGCGTCTTCGTCGTCATCCTCCTCATCCTCGTCCGGCGACTCCTCGGCATCCGAGGATCCGGCAGATTCTTCGGCCTCGACATCCAGCACGTTCTCGTCTTCGTCCTCTTCGTCTTCGTCTTCCTCGTCGTCCGAATCGTCAATACCCGAGTGCACGCCGTTCACCATCGAGTCGTCCTCGTCGAACGTTTGATCGCGGATCAACTTGGTTCGTGGCGTGGCGTTATGCTTGTTCTCCGCGTCACTGTCCTCTTCCTCTTCTTCCTGTCCCTCGACGTAGATGATGTTGTCCTCATCCTCGCTATCCATGTCCTCGGCCCCGCTGCGGATGGATTTCCTCAATCCCAGCTGCGCATCCAGCATGTCAAGCTTGCCCTTAAGCAAGAGGAGCGAGGGCAGACTGGAGGAGCGCTGATCCATGACCTTGAAAAGAGTCGACATGCGCTTCAGGAGCTCCGGTTTGCCGGCGAGTGCGCCTCCATGGGCAACACACGTCCACTGCACCCACACCAACAGGTGTCCGTATCGGCCGGGGCGAGAAGAAATGCGCTCCGCCAGTTTCTGCAAGAGTGTGGCGGCAAGGGACGAGTCGAGTCGCTGGATGGTGGTTCGGATGATGGAAACTTCGCCGGTGTGGAAGCACGACTCCAACATGGCATTGTCGTTGGTTTTAAGGGACTGCGTCAGAACAGTGGACAACGATACTCCCGTGGGAACTGGCTGGACGGCGGCGCTGGGTTTGCCGGGAACGAGAGACCCGATGCGCACTCCATCTTCCAACTCGGCTTCAACGTCGATCTCCCCGGCAGTGTGAGCCCGCATGAGCTCACCGAAGGAAGGCTCTCCTGTTTCTTCTTCTTCCTCCTCATCTTCCTGGTCCGATCCCGGGGCATTGTCCATATCAACGTCGCTGTCGGGCCCGTCTTTCTGTTTCTGAACCGCCTTCTCCGTGGATTGTTCGGGCTGTTGGTCATCATCGTCAGAATCTTCCTCCTCGCTGTCGGTAGCAGACTCCGCATCCTGTTTGGAGTCTTCCATTTCCACATCGTCCTCCGCAAAGGCCCCTTGTTCCACGCCCGCCTTGGTCTCGTCAACCTGGATCTCGCGAGCGCTCTTGGACCCGTTAGTAGTCGCCGATCCAAGGATATGAGCCGATTGGGTCTTCGCGATCGTCTTCGTGCCAGTGAAAGCCAGCTCATCCGTCTCCTCGTTGAGCCACTTGATCCGCTCGAAGACCGGGATCGCACCTCCTTCAGCGCAGGCGACAATCAGATGGGGGCCCTGGAATTGCACCTTGACCACAGATGCGGGCGCATTCGAGCCTTCGGAGCGAACAATCTTGATGGAAGACTCGGCTCGCTTAGTGGCAAGCTGCCGTTTCGCCTTCAGACTAGAGCTCTTCGAGCCCTGCGGCTCGCTAGGCTTCACGAAGGGTCTCGTGAAGAGTTCGATCGTGCCATCCTCAGTCACGACGGCCAAGACTTGTTTCTCGAGAGACACGTCGGCGGCCTTCTTTTCTGCGGCAGTATATAAAGATAGCGAGGACACTTCGTTGTCAGCGACGAGGTTCATAACAAGTTTTTGGCTCTGGGGATCATAGATATTGAGGAAGCGGTCGTTATCGGAGGCGAGGAATAGTCCTGCAGATGCTGATTCTGTAGAAGATGTGAGGATGTTTCGAATGGGATTGCGCATGTCCGAGAAGGAGGTGGGAGGGACATCGTTCTCCACGTCGACCATGTACGGCTTCTCGGATGCACAGATTACGGGCGGGTTTGAAGGGAGAGGGCGCGAAAGGCCGGAGAGCACCGACGACGAGGGCAATGGAATCGTTCTGAAACAATCATCCTTGTTAGATAACCAGGCTGGCTGGAACCATGCAGGAAGCTTAGACAGCCGACGGAGAACTCACTTGGTGGGTGTTCCGGTACGCAGATCCCATTGCACGAGTTTGTTGTCCCCACCGATACTCCATCCTTCCTGACCGGGTCGGTTGAAGGTGAACTTGAAATCCTTGACCCCCTTTTCATGACCGCCTGATAGAGTTCCCACGACCTTGTCTTCCGTCGGGGAGTACAGCCGGATCTCGGAAGTGCTTGTGCCAAACGCAACGACTACATCTCCCTGGTCGAATCCATTGGCGCCACCATTGATGCCAGAATGGCGCTTTCTCTTTTTCTTGCTCTGCTCCTTTGGCTTGCTCTGGTAGTAACCCCAGTCCAGAGAGGTCACCGTCTCCCGAGGGCCCAAGACATGCTCGCACTGTAACCGGCCGGTATTCGTGTCGTGGATTCGAATATGTTGGCCCTCCAGGCCCTGAATTACCGAAGCAAAAAGCGCCAATTGATAGTCAGACGGCGCAAACGATGCCCGTAGGATCGAAGACTTGTTCCCCGCGTTGGATCCGCCGGATACCGCGGCGGAGGAAGTTTTCGTAGCGGGCGGACGAGACACTCTCTTTCCCATTTCGACGGACTTCGCAAGCGAAATGGTATAAATTTAAAAAATAATCGTAGCCGAGAAGACAGCGCTCTCGGTTCAAAGTAAAAGAGGTCTAGCCCGGGTCTGACTAGGAGCAACAACAGGGGGGAGCGAGCTGAGCTGCAGTCCGTCGCAGGACTCTTGGGCGGTGTTGAAAAAAAAGTTCTGTAGAAGCCGGCGCAGGCGCTTGTCCCGTTTGGGATTGGCCGCCTGTGAACATCCGCTCCGTCTTATCTAATCGCCCGTGACTTGTCCAACTCCCTTTCTTACACAGTATGTGAGGCACTATACTCTGGAGGACTACTGGGTGCTCTGTACGGAGTAATAGAATGCGGTTTCCCGCTTTCGAGCCCGTTTGCTATCCGAATGTCTGCCTCGGTTGCCTGTCTGGACTCGCTCAGACTGAAAAATACACAACCGCTGTGGTACATAATCGCCTCGCGACTGTTAAATCTACAATAAGCTGTTGGACTTGCGGGCATCGTTCTAGAACTTCATTCCGTCTGATCTGTCACCTGCGCTGATCAGACTTCTGAAACATCTCTTTCATGCTTCGTCCAAAGTTCCTTTTTTTCGATTTCCGTGTTCCTTTCAACCAAGCTGAGAGAAAGGTTTGCGACCCCACTACTCCGTATACTCGGGAGGTGTATTTGCTACCAGGCACCACTAGATGCTCTCGTTATATACTGCGGTGGCCTAGGTAGTAGACCAGATGACTGCCGTTCCCTGCCCGTGGGTTGTTGACAATAATGAATCCGTCGTGTCTGGCTTCCAAAACAACGCGGGTTTCAATCCGCTACATTGAAGTGAGGAGTCATAAGGGTGGGCGAGACACATTCGATTTAACAGATGTACAGAGCCCTGTATGGTTGATATATATAGTTCTCTCGAGACCGACAAACAAGGGGATGCAACGGGCGCCACCTGCGGTATCCTTGGGTACTATGAACGCTTGTCCAATGTCGGGGCTACAATAGGTCAGAAGCATGACCCTTGTTGCTGTAAGCAGGCAAGCAATTGAAAAACAAACCAAGTCAAATACATAGATACATAAAACAGATGAGGCTGGAGCCTTCTGTTTACAACCGGATTGGACTTGGGTCGAGTGGTTGCATCAAGTCCTCGGCTCTAGTCCTCTTCCGCTGCAAGGAGAGGGTTCAGGGCTTCAACCCTGGGGTTTCAGCAAGTCAGCAGATCACCCCATCCCGGTCGGGCGCAGCAGTAATCTAACCAGACCAAATAAGGATGTCGCCCGTTCTATACCGACCACCGACCGCCAGGATAGCCTAACCATTTTTTTTCTCCCTTGCTATGTCATATCTGATCTCATTCAAGGTGTCACAACAATCATGAGCACAATCTTGCTGACGGTCGTGCTCTTGTGGTAGACCCACCGTTGGATGGTGGGGATGATCTAATATTGATCCAATAACAAAACCCAGATTATTTTGTTTTTATTTGATATATGTTTCATGCTACTACATTCATAAGGCTGGAGCCATGGGAAAGTTGTTGATACCACCCAGCTGAAAGGGTGCAGCTTTTTTTTTTTTTCCCTCCCTCTCTCCAGTCCCAAGATATTCCCGGCCAAAGACTGCTGGGACGAAGTACCCGCACCGTGGATGGAAGTGGCCAATCAGCAAGGCGGACCGGTAGAACGCGTCATCATCGGGCCAATCAGCGGCTGCTAAATGGCTTGAACTAGAATGATTGGGATTAGCGCGGCCGATGGAGTTAGCGGGAAAGGGCGGACGAGCGCGACGCGGCCGTTCGTACTTAAGGATTCTAGCACCCCCTCCGTTTTCCTCAGTCTCTGTTTCTGGAGCTGAGCTGAGAGCTGCGCGCCGGTCACGCCTTCCTTACCCCTTTCCCTGCCTTTGACCGCCCTTGTCCACGCCGACCGCTTTTCCCCCCCCTGGACCTTGATTTTACGCGTCTTAGTTCGCGTCGCGCCCTTAAATCACCCTTCTATCCCGGCCACTACTGCAGCTGCCCTTTTTATTTATTTTCTTTTTTATCTCCCATTTTTTTTTTTTATTTATTCCAATCCCCTCTTTTTTTTTGAGGGACCCCATCAGGAGCCTGTTTAATCTTCTTGGCCTCAGGCACCCACCGGACTGGCACGTGTGGCGATTCTCGCAACTTCCTCACCCGCAGATCACCTGACCAGCCTTTTTATCTCCCTCTCCGACTCTTTTTCTTTTTCTTTTGCTTCTCTTCCTCGGAATCTCCCGCGTTCGTGAATTTGCCGCCCGCTGAGTCACCCTCTCGCCGCCCACGTGACTACCAGCTAGGCTTCCGCCTCTTGGCGATATAAATTCCTGCTTCCTGTCGCATTCTCCACTTCCGACCCGCGCTAATTCCTCCTTCCTGTATCCCTCTAACGTCGCGGTGTCGCAGCTCTTTCCACTGCCAAGACAACAGCGTCACTGTTGCTCCATCTGTCATCTAATCAGGGACTGTTTTCTTTTGCTGCTCGACGGTTACCGAAATTCGATTCATCTTAGTCTGTGATAGCGCAGAGTTACTCATTCAGTTTACTTTTTGTTGTCGCTTCTTTAAACCTCTCCGATAACTCAGTGCAGCTGTCACCTGCTTCGCTGCCTGTTAGATCATTTTTGTATTTCGGTCCCCAAGGCGGGCGTTATAATTCGCGACCTCAAATGGCGACGCCGCCTCCAGAGGCCCCTTCTGTTCTTAAGGAGGAGAAGCCTCAACTGCCGCCGTCGCCAAATGGTGCATCTGATGGTGGCCTCACAGGGTACGTGCTTTCCCTTTTCTCCTTCTGTCTTGTCAATGTCACTCGGTACGGCGTCGCTGACCAGGTCCGTCTCACTTTCTAGTGTGAAAAGCCCCGTTCCAGATGCCAAACCGGACGCGCCGGTGAATGGGACGGACGCGCCCACGTCGCCGAAGCCTGCCACGGTGAATGGCCACGGCGCAGATCAGAACACCCCCGCCAACGGGGCGGACGCAGCGTCGCCTCCCAAGTCCCCGGCTCAAACTCCTGCTGATGCTTCGCCTCAACAACCCGCACCATCCGAAGCAGCTAAACCTTCGAACATGGATTCTGCTGCGACCGATGAGAGTACAAAAGAAACAGTCGGGAATGAGCCTGCTTCAAGCGCTCCGATCGCGCAAGAGCCTACCAACGGCGCCGGCGCAGACAACCGTATCCCCAGCGACCCCCAGTCTTCCCAGGATGCTGCGAAGCCATCGGCAGAAGAATCCTCGTCTGGTATCAGTGGCGAAGGACAATCGCAGCAGCCACAAGAGTCCGCTTCGGTGAAAACTGAACTTCCCCACCATCCCCCTACAGGTGCCATACCTGACAGCGCGTCGAACGATGCTCCTGCTAGCAATGTGCCGTCTTTACCCCCCTTGCAGACCACAGACCAGGAGATGAAAGATGCGCCAGACGCTCCCGTTTCTCCGACAAAATTGTCGCGGGAGCGCGAGCCAGATCCCGCCGACGAGCCAGCTGCAAAGCGTACCAAGATCGGGGGTGAAGCGTCGGAACCGGTGGAATTCAAGGCCCCAGAGCCCCCTACGCCAGCCGTCGGAGGTCCCGCGGAAGGAAAATCTAACGGGGATGCTACTATGACCAAGGTTCAGCACAAATTTGTCTTGAAAGGCATCCAGAGCCTCAAGCGTATGAACGACTCGCGTTTCTATCGGGAGCCTGTTGATCCTGTCCGGCTGAACATCCCCCATTATCCTCAATTCATCAAGAATCCCATGGACCTTGGGACCATGGAGCGCAAATTGAAGGCCAATGAATACAAGTCTGTCGACGCAGTTGTCGGAGACTTCAATCTCATGGTGCAAAATGCGTTGACTTTCAACGGCCCGGATCACATAGTCTCGCAAGAGGGACAGAAGCTCAAGGTTGCTTTTGATAGGCAGATCAGGAACATGCCTAGGCCTGATGAGGTGGAGGAGAAGAAGCCCAAGAAGATCTCTCAAAAGACCTCAGCTGCCCGTCGGGAGCCGCGAACTAGCACTGGTCACAGTGCTCCGGTGCGTCCTGCTGACAACTCGCCTCAAGCAACCACCTTTGCGTTGGGACCGGAAGGTCTGCCGCTTATTCGTCGCGATTCCACTACTGTGGATGGACGGCCTAAGAGGTCCATTCACCCTCCCAAGCGAGATCTTCCTTACTCAACGAAGCCCAAGAAGAAGAAGTATCAGTGGGAGCTGAGGTTCTGTCAGGAGCTACTTGATGACTTGCATAAGCCCAAGCATTTCAACTATGCGGTGCCGTTCTACTACCCGGTGGACCCCGTTGCCCTAAACATCCCAACATACCATAGCGTCATCAGGAAACCTATGGATCTGTCGACCGTGCAGTCAAAATTGAAAACGGGCCAATATGAGAATGCCAAGGAGTTCGAGCTTGATATGCGTCAGATCTTCAAAAATTGCTTCAAATTCAACATTGCGGGCGACCCTACCTATTTGGCTGGTCAGAAGTTCCTGGAGGTTTTTAATGAAAAATGGGCGCAGAAGGCCCGCTATTTGGAGGCGCACGAGCCTCACCCAGAGCCGCACAGTGCTGCTTCTTCCGACGAGAGCGAAGAGGAAGCCGAAGAGAGCGAGTCCGACAATGAGAAACTAGGTCTGTTGCAGAAGCAGATTGCAGAGATGTCTCGTCAAGTTGAAGCAATCACCCAGAAGAAGAAGAAGACGCCGCCTGGTTCCAAAAAGGTTGGCAAATCCAAGTCTACTAGCAAGAAAGAGGGCAAGAAGGCCGTCTCTGTCAACCCAGCCAAGAAGGACAAGAAGAGCAGTAGCTCCAAACTGTCCAAACCTGAAAAGCCACGCTGGGTCACGTACAATGAGAAGCAGCTCATTTCCAATGGCATCAGTAGTCTTCCCGACAAGAAGATGCAAGAGGCTCTCAAGATCATCCAGAGCAACGTTCCAAGTCTCAAGGTATGTTCGCGTTTTGTTTCCTTATCCGTGTGCTACAGCTAATCGTCATATAAAAGGGCACCCAAGAGACGGAAATTGAACTTGATATTGATGAGCTACCCAATGATGTTCTTCTGATGCTGCTGAAGTTCGTCAAGAAGCATGCCCCGCATGTTATGGAAGAAGAGGAAGCGCCAGCCCCGGCCACCAGCACCGCTAATCACCATGCCGCGCCTCCTAAACCCAAGAAGAATAAGCCTATGAGCAAGTACGAACAGGAAGCTCAGATCAACATGCTGGAGAGCAATCTGTCTCGGTTCCAGGGTGGTGGTGGCCGCTCTCCCGACCCGATGCCCTCTGTTGAAGCGAATGAAAGTAGCGACGACTCCGACGATGATTCCGAGGAGAGTGAAGAAGAGTAAATTCGGGCAGACTGGTGCATCGGTGAAGAAAACTGACTGTTTTTGCTATCGGGCTATCCACACCCTAGCTCCCAGCTTGTGGTATCAGAGAGTTTTTGTTGTGTTTTTTCTTTCTTTTTTTTTTTATTAGCGATCCGCTTGGTGTTGGAAGATGGTCCGGTCTACGCATCAGGCGCAGAAGATCTCTGTACATAGTCCTTTTTTGTTTTCTTATTTTCCTCGAGTTTCTTAACGCTGCGTCTGGGTTTCCTACGTTCCGTTTGGGATTGTTTTCGGATCTTCGCGAACCCCCTAATGCCAGCACACGGCATAGACATTGCTATGATCTGTGTCTGGCTAGTTACCTTTTCCCACCTGTTCTTTCTTGCCGTTTTTCTCCTCTTCATCCCTGATCCCCTTTTCTTCCCTTGCTCATCCGAAGGCATGGTGCTCAGAATGGGATTCCTTGAGAGCTGATACCTTGGGTTACTTGAAGATGTTTGACTGTGTCCCTGGCTCTGAACAAGAACCATCTGAACCCTTTTTATAGGGCTTGGATGCTTATCTCTTGTCCGTTGGGGATCACAGGAAGGTTAATTTACTTGCGGCCATATCGTATCAACATGGGTTTCGGTGACAGGGAAGGGGTTGCGATAGCACCAAGTGCATGTATGATTACGAAAGAAACGTGAAAATGGAAGCGAACAACCAAAGGTTCTGTACTTTTAATGAACAGGTTTTACAGGCTAGACTCCGTAAGGATTTCTTAGTAGTGCCTGCTTGAGGGTATCATCTTGGAGGGGATGAGCAATGAAGCAGTCATGAAGTAGCCAAAACATGTCGATCACCTGACAAACTATGGCAATTAAACGTGCCTTCTTCTACTCACTTTCTGGCTTCTTTATTTAAGATTCTCTTGCTTGTCCTTACTTCCGGGGCGACTTGAGGCGGGCCGTAGATGTTGCTAGCCCATCCGGCACACATACAGAAGAACCCGGAACTGCTAGAGGTGGCTACCCGTATATGCGAAAATTATGTATTCTTCCTGCTGTAAACACAGAAACACAACATGTCTAGTGTTCTGTCTTCCGGCCAACTGAGCCCCGGGTTACCTTTCCTGTTGTTATAACTTATGGGTAAGTGCTCCGATCTAAGATGCTGATTAGATGATTGGTCCGGATTGCCGGATTAACCGGCAATCCGGACCCACTTTCCAGCTGGTCGGGACTCGGCAGCGTCGAGGCGGGCGGCATGCCCGCCCTGCCGGGAAAATGAAAAAGAGCCTCTGAACACCAAACTTCATACATACATCGACTGTGATATTTTTCTCTTGCTCTGTTATTCGTTGCTGTCTCGACTTTTACCAGGGTATTGCAGTGTAGTCTACGACATGTTGGTCTAGAAAAAGAGTGCCAGCAACAGGCAATGTGTCATACTGTAAGGTAGGACCGGAATGCAGTGAAGTGCATGATCTTTTAATGACAATGTATAATTCAATAGTAGAAGCAATTTTATGCTTTCTTTAGTCTTCTGTGGCAACTACAGGTGTTTGTCAGGTGGATGAGGGACCGAAAAAAGCAAAAAAAGAAGGTTGGATAGCATGTCCTGGTTTCGATCCAGGGTCCTATTAAACTTGTTAGTGATCTCATTTTATGATTTCCTGAGATGCTGATAGACGTACCTCCGGGTTATGAGCCCGGCGCTCTTCCCCTGAGCTAACATGCTGGGAATTGATGGTAAATGAGACTGAATTTGAAGTTATATTGACAGAGAAACAAGAAGTCCCAATATCAGACTCCGAATGTTGCAAATTTTTCGATTTTTGGTTTTCCTGCGCCGACCGCATGGCACTGGCTGCCATACCGGCTGCTGGGCTGCAGGAAAGTGGGTCCGCTAGAACTATTCATCCGGTTTTAAGCCAATCAGCATGTTAGCTCGTGGAAGAGCGCCGGGCTCATAACCCGGAGGTACGTCTATCAGCATCTCAGGAAATCATAAAATGAGACCCTAAGGTAATATTTACGGGGCTAATATGCTCATAATCGGTGGAAGAAAGCTTGGGGAGTGAAATATCAGGTGCAATTTGGCATCAGCCAAATTGCAGGCCTTTGGTGTTCACCCGGTAGAACGGCTGGAAGAATGCACCCTTAGATTTACTATCCTTCATGCAAGGAGCCTCCTGTTACTCTATAATATTTGGAACATTTTCTGGTACCGACTTATACTTCTCCGGTGGTTGGCTTTCGTTGCTCGACGATGCTGGATTCCTATAGTCCGCTGCTCGTGTGACGAAACCTCGTCACCGGTGTCACCGTTTCCGCCGGTATTACCAGCGTCGACGGCACTGGGTTAGATAAGTTATCTCCCTCCGACCAGCTAATTTCCGCTTAGATGACTCCATTAAGGATATCCGAGATCTACATCCACGATTCTGGATGTTGCGAAGTTTTGATTTTCTCTCTGAGCAACTGCCGTTCCGTGCGGACTGCCTGCCGAGCTGCATGAAAGTGGGTCCGGTGGTACGGTTAATCCGGCTCTGGGGCCAATCAGTATGTTAGCTCCGGGTAGATTTATCTACCCATCATATAATGGCAAAGAAACAATATGTTGAATTGTTGATTGTTGAATATCAGACTCTGGTCGTTGCAAGCTATTTTAAATCTCGAGTGTGCTGTAATACGAACAAAAAAAACCCAGTCATACGCCCGTAATAACAGTGTGTAGTACTCCGTATTTTCTTCGGCTTCTTATGGCTGTGGATGTTGGTGGGTTTGCAGCAATACAGAGGCAAAGCAATGAATTGATTGATGAGCAACTTGATCAAATGAGGTATACTTTGTGCTATGGTAATATCTCGGAATCATTATCCTGAGGTTTATACTACTGTAAAAACCATCCACCTGATCAGTCCATATCTAGGTTAATAAGGAAGCCCCGTCAAGTGCTCCTTTACCCTTTCCTATCTCCACCTTCTCATTATCTTTACATTAAAATTACTGAAACCATCTATCTTACTGCCCGATTAATTCATATCCATGTCAATGGGAAAGTCATCGTTAAGCCCGCCCGCTTTCTTCATCTTCCTCCACCTCGTCAGCTCAACTGACGGAGCTCTTCTTCTATTTCTCCTCCATATCTTTTTCATACCTTTGCTTCTCTTCCTTCTCCTTGCCCTTCTTAGTCTCGGCCTTTCTACGAGTCTAAAAGCCGACATTAGTATCGAGTTGATAGGAGCCATGTATTTCATTATCTGGGATCATACCTTGTTGGCCCGTTGGCGTTTTTGTCTCTCCCTCTTTAGGGCTCTCCTATCGGCAGAAGCGGCAGCGGCAGCAGGATCGGGGGTCGAAACAGCAAAGCCAGTGCCGATGAAGACCGAAAGAAGGCAAAATGCACGCGCAGGGTCAGTAGTAGGTTGCAGATAGTTTTCTACCAGCTGCTTTGCGGGCCCACAAAACGCACACTAAGATATTATTTAGTAATTAGTATTACAGTTATACCTAGCAAAGCCCTTGGAATATAGGGCTCCATTAGTGCCACAACCGGCACTGAAAGGAAGATTCATAACGAGAAGGAGATAGTATTACCTTTTTTATACAGGTGGTACGTTGGATAATGACACACCAGGCGTATACCATATACTGTTTTGTATCCTCGAAATATAAAGGCGAGACAAGCTCTAATAAGCTCTAGAAGAGCACCGATAGCGTAGATTTGGAAGTGGAGGCCTGACTTGAATTCTGGGCGATTTGTCCGCGAGACGCTGAAAGGGCTGCTTGCGGATCTATTCGTGTTAGTATGGTGTGGAACTCGGATAAATGGGAGACAACTAGAAAGGAAACAACAAGAGCCATGGGAAATGACAAACCTTCTTGAAAATGATGGAAAACCAATGTATATATACCCAATTCTGAAGGGTTGTCAGTGGAGAGAGGATGGGAAAAGAGGAAGAGAAAGTCCAGGACTGGGAAATGTCAAATATACCCCCAACTAGCCATACCAGTGAATTACCTGCTTTGCATAGTGAAGTAAGTATAGTGAATTAAGCGTTGTACTGTTAACCCTTCACACAACACTGGCAGTGGCTGTATACTGTGTAGTGTGTATAGTGTGGCAGTCACTAGGCGTGCAGAAATTCGTCGGCTAACAACGTCAGAACCGTGGAGTTCCCGATTCCCCCACCTTTTCAGCCGTTGTTCATATACTCCTACAATGCCGATTAGATTATTGATGACCAGCGAGTAGGCTGTATGAAATAGTATTTTTGAAAGAGGAATAAATCGTATTTGGTTTGGGGCAATAAACAGTGCGCAACAGGTCGGCTGACTCGGTAGAGCTCCCATTGGATACACATATATATATACTAACAAACACTGAACCATAGGCACGATGAATGCTGAGGGTTGGAACCGACTCTTTGGATTTATTGAGAATATTATTCCATAATAATCTGGTCTAAGTATATATAATACCGGCAAAATGCTAGTATCCAGGAAGGCAGTAGAGATACTCCGTATAAGCTTCTAAACTGTGGGTTTATGTTAGTAATTATACTGTATATAACTGACAAGCCGCATCAGGGGTTTTATGTAGAGTGTAGAAAAAGGTAGGATAGCATCCTGATTTCCTGAGATGCCGCTCTAAATTGACTGTTAATAGTTGATTTGGTTAGCTGAGATGATGTGACTGTTCAATCTAACAGTGCTTATCACCCAACCCTGCGGGCCTTAACACCAAGTGCAAAAAATAGCATGTCCTGGTTTATCCAGGGTCCTCCGGGTTATGAGCCCGGCGCTCTTCCACTGTGCTAACATGCTGGGAATTGATGATAAGTGAAACTGAATTTGAAGTTATATTGACAGAGAAATAAGAGGTGGAATATTAGACCCGGGATGCTGCGAATGTTTTGATTTCTGATGTTTTTGATTTTTCAGGACGGCCGCACGGCACTAGCAGCCGGACCGCTGCCGAGCTGCATGAAAGTGGGTCCGGCAGAATAGTTAATCCGGTTCTGAAGACTGGACGTTAACTCAGGAAAGATTTATCAAAAACTCAGGAGCTGATCATACCTATATACCTACAGAGTACCAGGCACATCCACAGGCTCTATAGCCTGGGTCCGTGGATTTAAATATTCTTGATGGTTTGACGGGAACTGCCTGTCGGGGTAGCTCGAATCGGTGAAAATGCTTGTTCAGATAGATGTAGAGGGTTAAGCTAGCTAGGCTATGTATAATATACACTGTGGGTCACATAAGTAACCATGTAAGCAGCCATAGTATAACCGGCAGGTTCCAACATTACTGAATACTAAGATGAGAATCCCTTGGTTTCTTCTTGTTAAGACCTACCTATCTGCCTAGTTCTGGGGAATTTTCTGGGTAGTCCCAGACTCCCAGCAATAGTATAGAGCCAGTGAATCCAGTGATGGTAGTCGCGATTACTTATCCCATCCTCTCTATATTTAATCTAAGTCATTCACTGATTTCATGCCTGTATATTGTGGAAGGTCTCGAGGAACCTTCCACCAAACTGTTTGCATTGTTTGTAGTACCCGCTCTGCATAAAAGGACCACTTTCTCCCCTGTATTCAAAAAAGAAATCAAGAAATCCGAAGTACTCTGGTTCGATCCCAGTCCAGTGACCAGTCCTTCCATATATATATTTCGTATAGAACATCAGTGCTGGCAGTTTTTATCGCATATATCGATAATACGGCCTGCGCTTACCCGGATTGATTATAGCCTCAAAACTTTTACCCACGTTCCTACTTCCTATTGCTCTCATTCGAGTGTGTGCTATATTTTGGCTCCATTATGGAGTACAAGATATGCAGAAGTTGTTCGAGGGAAGGATACAGCGAATGCCTCTGCCAATTTTGCCGGAGATGTGGTCAGACAGGTCACAGGATTGAGGATGGCGAAGCGCTTCAATGCGACAAGCGCAAATGCTGGCACATCAAACACAAATGCTTACTCTTCGAGAGAGAGGGTGGCTTTTCCGTCCCTGAATCTACTGGTGGCAATGTGTCTGATGTAAGCCCACAGGTCTAATATTAATTCCAGTCAATGTATGTGCTAACCAGCCAATGCTCTTCGAATTACAGAACTATTAATAGCTCGGCGTCAGATAGTCCAATATTATATGACTATATACCCTCCGCGCACAGAACTCAGACGTTTCCTAAGTCCAAGGATATATCAACAAAAAGGAATATTTTCCTAGAAAAGTCCAATACACCAATTATATTATTACAAAATCTGGGCCACATTAATCGCACTCTTGTTTTTAAGAGGCTTGTTTCCAAGGTAAAACCAGACTATAAAAAGAGACATGCAATGTTGTTCGGACCTGGGGAGGTGCGGGGAGATGACTGCGATATTCTCGAGGCCAGCCTGAACCCAACCGTACGAGATATCTGCGAGGATGGGAAGTTTACCCTCGAAAGGTAAGCTCCAATGCTTCCCTCTTTTCCTTATAAATATTTCCTCCCTTTCTCACATATTACAAAGCAGGTAGCGAGTACTAAACTATTTGGAAGCCTTAAGGCGATTGGAAAACATCCCGGATTTTCGACCGGATCTGGCGTATACATACCTTCATATCTTGTGGAGAAGGTGTAAGCCTCAGAACTTCTGGCTCTATGTCAGGCAAGCTGCGAAACTGTGCGATAGAATAAAATCACACAAAATCCCTATCATCGGCAACAATATCTATCTCCCCACCATCACGTTTGGGACTCGACACCAGACGTTTTCTGGTCAGGGCATCACCTCAATGTAGCCCTACCATTATGGCAAGGGTTTACTGGAATAGAAGATCACGAGTCTCTCAATGACGCAACGGGTAGCAGAGTGGCCTTTCAGGAGTTCTGATTCTGTATGACAAGTCTTCAGGGAAGAATGTATATAGCTAGGCCGATTTGATTTATTAAATTTTAACAGGTGGTGGGCTCGTGCCATCTTGTCTAAGTCTGGCGTGTACCATTTGTCAGACTTGAGTACCTAGATTATGGTTTTAGTTTTTGACGTCAGTCTTCACTATTCAAATGCAGGATACCTCTATATCCATGGCAATGGGGAAGTCGCCATCCAGCTCCCCGTCTTTCCTCATCAGCTGCAGCTGACGGAGGCCTTCTCCTTCTCTTTCTTTTCCTTCCTCTCCTTCCTATCTTTCTTTTCCTTCTTTCTCCTCCTCCTTCTCATCCCCCTCTTCCTTCTCCTTGCCCTTCTTAGTCTCGGCCTTTCTACGAGCCTAAAAACCCACATTAGTATTGGATTAACAGAAGCCATGTATTTCATTATTGGGATACGACCCCTGTATTGCACTTTATTCATGATGTCTGCTTTGATGGCTTCACTCACCGACGAAAGAGAGAGCGAGAATCTTTTATTGTTTGTGGCTCGCGTCCAGCGGTTCAATAGATGAAACAATTCCACGCCTTCAGAAGAGCCTACAGTGAAGTCGTGGACACGTACTAGGTACGTGCCTACTAACGGGCCTCCTTCGGAAGACTCGGAAAGCCTTCCCTTCCTGACTTTCATCCATGGTACTAACAGAAATTTCGGTACTAGGACCCTCGAGACTCTACATAGAGCTTTCGAGCTCGCGCAAATGACCGAACGGCGCCTTGTGATTGTCGTTAATGGATGGGATGGACTTACTACCAACGAGGTAGCACTGTCATCCCTCTTTAGCGATATTAGAAAGGAGATTCAGATCAGCATCAGAGTCTTCGTGGGAGTTCCATGTCGATTCTATGAAGTCACGGTTATTCACATTGTTAAAATCTTGAATGGAGAGGTCTGTGAAGAAGATTGCAGTCACGCTATTTTACCTTTCCATACCCGTGAATTCATCGACAAGGTACGGCTTATTTCGGTCATCAAACAGCTTGTATCTCTCAATCTCGAATGATTGAAAAATGAATCACAAGATCGAAACACTGATCCAGCTGCATCAGATGTTGTCGGATACATCCGTTGCCTTTTGCAACCATATGCATAAGAAGCATTTGGAGAATGAAGGGACAACCGAATGTCCGTCCTGCAAGGAAGAATTCACTTGGAAAGACCATCGAGACCGGCATATGATCAAATCTTGCAAAAAACGACCTGGATATACGCCCTCGCCCCCGAAGAAGCGTGCCCTCCCCGCGGAAGTCATGAGACAGTGGCAGACAGGCTTGCTGGGGAGGCACAAGAAGCCGCGTCCGATGGTGCTGGACCTACTTACCATCTCGAAAACTCGACGGATCTTCTTCCGGTTGACCCGAACGCCGCTTTCGAAGATAGACTGGTATATAAGCCCGAGGTCTGGTGTCGGTATCCTGAATGCACACACCAGGTAAGTACTATGTTTGTCTCTATTGTTTCTGTTGCTAACAATTTCTTTCAGCACAAGTACTCGGAGTCGAAGCTGCGAACCCACTACAAGCGCATTCATGATTTCACATACCCTGCCTATCCCCCGGGTGGGCTTAACCCGAGGGATGAGAAAGTGCATAAACCAGAGGTATGCAATCATGGAATCCAACAACTGCAGGACTAGGTATCTCCGCGCTGGGGTTGAAACACGCCAAGAGGCTAACCGTACACGCGTACGGTATAATTGCTGTCGGGCGCAGAGTCAAATTCTTTCAATACAACTATCAGGACCATGTTGTTGAGCATTGGCTCACAGGGCAGGATGATACTCCTTGGATTGTTGGCAGGGGGTGGAATGGCTTGCGCATTGTGCTGCTCTCGGTGAACAACAGTGGTCTGATGCTGGGCCGCAACCGATACCAGCGCAGGCAGGTTCAAGTTCTTTGGCTGGAGGAATGCACCCTTAGATTTACTATCCTTCATGCAAGGAGCCTTCTGTTACTCCATAATCTTTGGAACCTTTTCAGCTACCGGGCTTACACTGTCTCCGGTAATTGGCTTTCGTTGCGATGCTAGGTACCCTCTAACCCGCGCATTATCACCGCTCGCGACGCTCCGCGTGAGGCCAAGCTTTTTCACCAGCATGGATGGCATTGAGTTGGGCACGTTATCTCCCTTCGCCCAGCTAACTTCTGTTTCGATGGCTCCATCAAGGATATCTGAGATGTGCCTCCACCAATACTTCCTCAATGCGGGCCTTCCATGTCGACTGTGTGCCTTTGCTAGGCTTGGTTGATCCATCAGCTTTCATCGGAAAATACGCGCAGGCATTGGTTTCTGATTGAATATCGGCAATATTACATTCAGATCCTTTTTTTGGCTATCGATTCTGTTTTGATCACTGCCTCTTTATCCAACTCCTCTAAAGTGACAGCTACGATGGCGATGGTGGATTTAAGGATTAATTGGTGCATCGTGAACTGATGTAGCATTTACGAAGTTTGCGTGTATTGGTTAGTTGAGATGGGTCTTTCTGTATTTTCGCTTGATCACTTGTCATATTATAACCCACACTGTTATTCGAGCCTCTGCACCTTCCATTTTGCTACCCCCTGTTCTTGCTGTACAAATACTGCTTCAGTGACGTGCTGGGGTGGGCTATGAAATAGGCGATGTGTAAGTCTCTCTCGTTGTAGCTGTACCTTGACTGCTAGCTAGAAGGCGAGGTAATTCCAACTGCTCGTTTTATTTCGCCGACAAAGTAGCCACCTTGTATCTCTTGTCGATTGAACTCTCGTCTTTGCCCAGAACCGTTACCCGCATCCCAAATAGGGGCTAAATTATAGTATGACTCCTTGACCTGAACATGTTCTCCCAGTTCTAACCTAGTAAGACAAGGCATAGCTCCTTGGATGGTCAAACAGATTTGTTCCCAGTCTGACAGTGTGTAGATGAGTTCGTCGAGAGTAAGGTCCGCTATGCCGGGATGATGCTTCAGAAAATCAATAAGTGTTTCAGCATCGAGAAAGCTGATGCTGAGTTGGAATTTCTGCAGATTTGGAAAATAGCACTCTGCAGCTTCGTGGAATACCCGTTCGTGCTCCGTATCCATGTCCTCTGTACCATGCACGTCCAGAATCAATGTTTCAATACCAGAGCAGAGAGTATGAAGATCATAAAGTGCCTGTGCGGAATAATCCTCGTGTTTTCCTTGACTGTCCTTCCACTCGCTGACATAATACATGCGCAGGGATAGACACTTCAAAGATGTCGCAAACTTCGAGGCATCGCGCAATTTGAAAGGCAGTAGAACATCGGTGGTCTTCAGCGGTATTCCTGTCAGATCAAGCTGGTTAAGAGCAATATTTGCTTCGATTGCCGCTAACAGTGTAATTGAATATGCCCTCGTGATTTCCCGTTGGCCGTGTCCATCAACTAGGGAATTTATTGACTGTTGTGCACCTTTTGCTTGGAGCTTGATACATCGGAGCCGACCGAGCGATTCGAAACAAGTCCTCAGTAGTGTAAGAACTGAATGTTCGTCGAAAGATTCTTTGCCACCATCGTCATCTGCGCTCATCAGACATAGTGGAATCACCACGGACACGTCTTTCACAAGAGGCCCATATTCTGGATGTATGGAGAGAGCAGAGAAAGATTTTAAACTCTGACTGGTGAACTCTATCCTTTGATCCTCAACCGCGTTTCTGAAGGTAGGCCCCGAATTTAGATCGGAGATCTGCTTGCTCGTGAGACGAAGGGATAGATGTGTCTTCTTATCTAGGTAACCAATGATTATTTCCCATAACTCAACTGGGAGAGATGTGGCGGGCATTTTGATGTGATCGCTGTCCTTTGGTCGATTGTTGCAGAATTTGATCAAAGATATGTAATAGTATGATAAGTGTGGCTAGATAAGTGATGAAAAGGATGCTTGATTTAGTATGCAGCGGGGTCTGCAGGCAATCTAGATGTAGAGTCACCTAAGAACTAACTAGTAGTGGTAATTAGTAGTGGCGGACCCGACCTTTCGTCGATGTGTGGTCAGTGTAAAGGCATTTTCCACAGTAATGGGCTAGTGGTTGAAAAATCAAATGTCAATGCCCACTACCAGTATAATCCACACAAGAAACATCATAATCCGGTTTATCGGCCATTTCACTAGTAGAACCCGGGGTTTCATTTTCCTCGGCAGACGCGGGCGGGAGGAGGCCGTTGTCTTAACAAGAAGAGCTCAAAGAACTCTCATCTTAGTATTCAACTATCAGGGATATATACATCCACAGAGCCAGGCTATAGAGCCCGTGGAAGTGTCTGCTACTCTGCAGGTATATAAATTTACCTTCGGTTGCTCTTCCCAGAGCTAACATACTGACTGATTGGCTTCATTGTCGGATTAACCGTTCTGCCGGACCCACTTTCATGCAGCTCGGCAGCGGTCCGGCTACCAGTGCCGTGCTCTCCCGTCGGCACTGGAAAATCAAAAATCATTCGCAACATCCCGGGTCTGATATTCCACCTCTTGTTTCTCTACCAATATAACTTCAAATTTAGTCGTTTTTTCTCATCAAATCAGAGCATGTTAGCTCAGGGGAAGAGCGCCGTAAGTCACGTGATCCATAATTCCGCCAATCACATCAATTAACAGTTAATATAGGGGCTCATAACCCGGAGGACCCTGGATCGAAACCAGGACATGCTATCCAACTTTTTTGCACCTGATGCGGCTTGTCGGTTGTCTACAGTATAAATTCTGACATGAACCCACAGTTTAGGAGCTTGTACGACCTGAATACAAGCATTTTCCCGGCATTGCATATACTTAGACCAGGTTGTCATGGAATAATATTCTCAATAAATCCAAGGAGTCGCAGCATCCATCGTGCCCTATAGTTCGGTGTTTGTTAGTATATATATGTCCCTATACAGACTTGATTTTCTAGAATTAATGTAACTTTCCCTACCTAGATGGGGCCGCTTTAATGACAGCACTCAGGGTTGGTTATTTACTATCTGTAGCGTTCCTACCCAACCTTTCGCCGGTGGGGTGGGTAGGCCACACTCGATTTGCAATTACTATTTCACAGCGATATGTATGAAATCATATGATAACTAACTATTAAGATCTGCGGCTGCGATGGTTTATGAGTCATTCCTTGCCAAGCCCCCGAAACTGACTGAGACCTAACATGCGGTAAGAGATACTTTAATCATGAACTGAAATATTGGGCCCCGATTAAAAGACGAAATTACTCCCGATTACCTAGTCGCACTTCAGCGTCAACAGAGAGGCGTTTCAAAATTGGAAGAGAAGAACTCGCCGTGCTGCAAGAAAAAACGCCAGAAACTTTCTCAGCCACGATATAGTCTTAAACTCCATATCTGGCTACATCAATGGAGCCAATCAGTGTTAAATCAGTGCCATGGGACCACCCAGACGGCATTTGTCTGCGCCAGGCTCAATGTGCAGAAATTGCTGCAATGACCGGCGACGACCCCCCTGGAATACCCCCATCATCAGCAGATGTTGCAATATTTATGGTTGCCTACAGGGCCGGAGCTGCGATTGGCTGTGGAGCATTACGTCAATTATCGCCTGAAGTCGGAGGCGCAGAGGGTTCTGCAGAGATAAAACGGATGTTCGTCGACGCGGCCTATCGAGGACGATCTGGAACAAGCCCGTCAGTCGCTTCACTCATCTACGAAGCTCTGGAAAAAGCTGCACTTGAGAGAGGCTGGACACTGCTCAAATTGGAAACTGGGCGTTTCATGGGACAGGCGCGTGCATTCTACGAGAAGTGCGGGTTCTGGGAGTGTGCTTTATTCGGAGCGTACGTTACCTCGCCTACCAGTGTTTGCTACGAGAAGCGTCTGCACTTGTCATAGCCTTCAGGTTAGTTCTAGGAAGGGCTGTAGCTGGATCGCGAGGCGTGGCAGCTGCGGAGGTATCTAGCGGTTGGCTAGAAAATCCGGTATATATGCATAGAAGTGCCTCAAAGGGGTTTACAGGTAGGCAGGGAACACCTGTAAATTAAATTCAGTTTGAAGTACATTGAGGTGTGCGGATGAATAATACAGTATACGAGAGATAAACACGCCAAGCGCGTTTCAGCCGCCTGAACATCTTCATCCTGAAACCCCATCATGATTCCGCCCTGTGACCCAGCCATCCTAGAGAGCAATCCCCAGTTTAAACGACTCCATCAGCATCTCACCACAACATTACTTCATCCGGATGGGTCAACCCGCGCCAACGATGCGCAACCAGCTCGGAAAGCAGCCCTCGAAGTGCGTCCACGGCAAAGAACCTCCCCGATCCAGCAGAATTGAAGACATCAACAACGATGCAAATCTGACGTTGAACTTACTGGATAGGAACTGAGGAACTGCCGCATTCGCAATGCAAAGAAAGAAATTAAGAAGCAGACGCTACGAAGACTAGCTTTCGATCCCGACGGCGGAGTACCAGACGAGGTGGGAAGAGCCAACCTGATGGATATATTGATCATAGCTGACATTGTCCACATCTATACAAACAGGACCGAGATCCCGTTGCCATCGTATCGCTGTACCTAGACTCCTCTCCCCGTCAACTAGACCTCGAAACCGACACCAAAGACACGGCGAATGTCTTGACGCTCCTCGCGCCGGATATCGATGCCTTCTACTCCAATCTGCCGGCTCTTATCCCGCACTTTTCCAAGGCTTTGTCAGCCACGCTCAATGATATCCGAAAGATCGCGAACGCGGGGGATCCTACGGACACGGGACAATCGACGGAGCCGACACGATCGCGGGCCAGGGGTCGTCACGCACCGAGCCGCGCTCCTCCCCTCTCGTCACGGCTGGACGAACGGGTTCGCAGTCTCCGACAAATACAGTTATCAGAGCTCCCCGCGGCGCGGGCACGCATGGCTGCAACAGCCGCGCAGGTTGTGGCGGCGCGGGCGGCAGTGATGGAACGGACCGTGGTGCTGCTGGAACGCGCGAAGCACGGGGCGTTGGCGCGGGCTACGAAGGCGAAGGCTGAGCATCTGGCGACGGTGGCGCAGGGCGTAGAAGGAAAACTCAGGTATGTCTTGTCGACTGACGGGTTATGTCCGCTGGAAACGCTTCATGTAAAGAATGAGAACAGGGCTGACAAATGACCGACACAGCGTCATGAAATTGGATATTTCAGCGACGATATATACCCCCGAGACTGTCGCTGCACTGGGCCGATACCGACAACATCTGCAAGATACCCAAGAGCGGTTGGAAGAGCGTCGAGCACTTGCTCTGGAGGAACTTAAAGGCTACGAGGATGTGGATTCTGAGGCACCCCGAACCCGTAGTAAGGCACAGTTAGGATCAGGACCGATGAAGGAGATTGCGCGACGGTATGGGACGTTGATTGATGAGATCGAGGAGGTGAAATCTGAAATCCAGAGGCTGAGGGGGGAGTCGGTTTGACGTATTGTTTCGAGATACCCTTATGACTTTAATAATCCACCCAGAGGGAATAATATTTGCTTCTACCTGTTCTTCCTTTGTATACTTGATAATCATCAGCCAATCTCACGCCACCCCGCAGTCACCTGACCCTCCCGCCAAAAGTTTTCCTGCGAGAAGATCGTCTGTCATCCTCCTTCATCTTCGTCCCTCCTTCAGCTCTTCGTTTTTGTCGCAACAAGAAAAGCTTAAAACAAAATGGCCGACGACGCCCTCTCCATCTACGACGAGATCGAAATCGAAGACATGACCTTCGACCCCGCCATCCAAATCTACCACTACCCGTGTCCCTGTGGCGACCGATTCGAGATCGCCATCGACGACCTGCGCGACGGCGAGGAAATTGCCGTGTGTCCCAGCTGCAGCCTGATGATTCGTGTGATCTTTGATCCGGTATGAGCCTTTTCCCCTCGTTGTTTTCATCGTATCCCTGTGCGGTTAAGTGGCCATTTCTAACATTTGATTACAACAGTCCGATCTCGCCCAAGACGACAAGAACGGATCGGCTGGCGCAGTCCCGGTGCAGGCTTAAATTAGCAGAGACGAGTCGATCTGATCGAGGTTGGATTCGTGATACGGGTTTGATATGCACATAGGGCATGGGCTACGACCGAAGCTATCGTTCCCGCTACGTCTATACCTGGAGAACAGAGGAGAGGAGCGAACCCTTGTGGATGCATAGGTCGTCGATGTTCCGCTGAATGAGAGCACGGCTAGACTTGGCTACATATGCCACAGATCTATCACCTCCGCCAGGAAAGAGGAATAGGGTCGCTGTCGCAGGATCGAAGACTCTCATGTCTGGGCGTCGGCGTCGCAATTGAGATGGCCACTGTCGAGGTATCACACGCTTAGACAAGAGCTGATAACTCGCGTCGCTGGACAACAATAGGACTAGAAAGCTTGCTTTGGAAGAATGGGCAAATTGACAACATTTGTGCTTTGTTAGTTGGAAGTCCTTTCGGGCTTGCTTAGCCCCAAGGATACCTGTTCCTAGGAACGAAGAGAACCAGGGCATGGTCATACCTGCTTCGTCAGGCTTCAAGTCCCGAAGAACAACAGTAAAAGCCTTGGGTGCCTTGACAGAATTGTCAACCAGTGATAACATTATTTTAGTATTTACTTCCGATGATATCTGCGCATCCAGTATAACCATAGGTCCTGGTGCCGAAATGTATGAACTTCTCTTGCTCTTTTTATCGACCTCATATCCTATATCCTACATTCTCTCTCCTGTCTTGGAAGATTTTCCAGAAATATTGACATACATGCCCCGTAAATAGCCCCCATCCACTACAATCACGGTAAAAAGATCACCAGACACCAATAGATTATGCCATGACTTATGACGACTCCTCGCTGTACACATCCTTAGGGATATTCAGCGTCAACTCGGAGTTCAACAATTCAGTCAGATTCGACCCGTCGCGCAGGTAGATCCATTGCCCATTGACGAACGGCCTCGTGTCCTGCTTCTCGTGCATCTGGTCGCCCACCACCACCCAGTCGTATCGCTTGGGCCCGGAGATAGGCGAGCTCAGCCAGATCTGCTTGTTAGGCGGCTGCTTGTTCAAGACGTAGGTGCCTACGCCGGGGACGCTGATGTTGAGGACTCCGGCCTGCAGAATCAGTAGATGCGTTAGCTTCTGATAGAAGTACAAACTTCATAGCAAGGAAAGAACGAGAGAAAGCGAAAGACAAGAAGGAGGCACGGAAACCAATTTCTTTCCCCTCCCTTCTTCCGAGCTCTTTCGAGGAGAGAAAACTTACGCTATACTCCGCCTCCATCTCCGACCCTTCCTCCTGAGAATTCTCCACCTCGGTCTGGAGCACGTTCAGATAATGTTCGGCATACTCGTGGTACTGGCCGTCCGTTAACGGCGACGGCTCGGTGACGTGGGTTGCGGCGCCGGCGACATTGTTCGACTGCGGGTTCGGGGCGGGAGGGTCCGCAGAGTCCGGATAGAGGCCCTTGCGAATGGCAGGAGAGGCGTGGAATCCTCGACGGAGGGGTGTGGATTGAGGCTGAGGGTGGGAAGCTGCAGGAGCTGCGATGCGGCCGACGCGGAGAGATCGGATGGAGGAGGGACGAAGAGCTCGGGGGAAGCGGGAGAGCATGGTGATGGTGATGGTTCAAATCGAACCTGGGGGTGGATGAGTGAAGTGGCGTTTGTAATTAATGGGAGGTGATTGATCGGAGTGGATTAGAGGATCGGGAGAGGAGAGGAGGAAGGGAAAAGAGGAGTTGCGGGTGGAAGGCGATTTAATGGGTGGTGATCATCACATCATAGCTTGCTGCTTTCTCCGCCTCGGCCCTCTTTTCTCCAACTCCCCCATCCCATCCGTCTTTCGGGATATTCATATGTGCGCTCGATTGCATCTAAGGAATTGAAACGATATATACGATCGTGCTCGCCCTCGAACTATTCTTATGGCATTTTGATCTCCCTCGAAGCTAACTAGATATGCTCGACGTCATACACCTCCAGCCAAGCATAATCCTCGTCACAATCACCACCAACACATGATCGCTTTCCCCAGGCCATTCCGGCCCCTCGGTGTCCCTAAGCTCTTGCGCAGCTCACCAGTTCGATTCTATCATCCCAAGAGTCACAGCATCATGTCTTCCCAACAGCAGCAGCAGCAGCAACAGCAACCGCAGAAGCAAGGACCACCCGCCGCAAAGAAAGAGAAACGGCCCCAACTCACACACTTCCTCTGTCTCCCCCTGGTCAATTCGACGTCTCTCCCTCAACTCGAGGCCTCTCTCGCAACATTCAAGGCCGAAATACCTCCCGCATCTCATGGCCAAAACCAAACTCAACCACAACCACAACCACTCATCCCCGATGCCGCAATCCGCCCGGTGGGCACCCTCCACCTGACCCTTGGTGTGATGAGTCTCCCCAGCAAAGAGCGCCTCAATGAAGCGATCCGATTCCTACAATCTCTCGACCTGGTTACAATGGTGCGCGAAGCAGAGACGCTCGCGCGCGCGCGTGCACAAAGGAAAGCGACGCAAGTGTCAACGAGGGATGCGCAGGGATCATGTCAATCAGAAATCAAGTCCAATGAAGTGCACGGGGTCGACGAGGAGCATGTACCCAGTCCGTTCTCCGTATCTCTGGAATCGCTGCATGCACTGCCACGTGCCCGCGCCGCTACCGTGTTGCACGCAGCGCCGGTGGACTCGACATCGCGATTATATCCGTTCTGCGAGATGTTGCGGGATCGTTTCCTAGACGCTGGATTTCTGCAGGGCGAGTTTAAGAAGGATGACACGCCGCAGAAGCAGCAGCAACAGGAAGGGAACAACGGCGTGGGTGACCCATCAGAGACGAGATCTGTGGTGGGTGATGGCGAGCCAGTCGAGGAACTCTCCCTTCCCGAGGAAATGCCCATTGATGCAGCGCAAGACGTGGCGAAGAAGTCGGACTACCCTGCCATTTCCACGCAGTCGAAGCCAGCGTCCTCGAAACCCAAACCCCGACCGCTCCTTCTGCATGCCACGGTCGTCAATACGATATACATCAAGGGTCGACCTCGAGGAGCAGCAGGGGGCAAGAAGTCTAAGAATAATCGGTATTCGTTTGATGCGAGGGACATCCTTTTGCGGTACCGAAATTACTATCTTGACAGTCAACGGATGATGCCACGGTCTTTGGCTGTGACAGCAGAAGATAGTGACCAAGCTATCCAGCGCGAAGATAACATCAACGGCACAGTCGATAGCGAGAACACATCCGCCCCGAAACCATTCATTTGGGCTCGGGATTTCCCCATCGAATCTGTTTGTATCTGTGAGATGGGCGCTAAGAAGTTGGATCCGGACGGGGACGAGAACGGGCTGAATGCTCGGTTGCGAGAGAAATATACGGTTGTTGCAGAGAGAAGCTTGGGTTTCTGATCTTGAGATTGGTTTCTATACTTAGATATGGAATTGCGGATTCCAAAGGTGTGTATGGTTTGGATACCCATCGTGCCTGTCTATCTCTGACAGCTGAGTACTTTGTATATAGATGAGATCTACGAGATCTATTTACGGCGCAGCCTGTTTGCGCTGGAATTGATAATGGTTCATAGCGTGACATATCCACTGACCCCAACAGGATGTTGTTGTGTATTAACATATGGAAAATATCTTCTTAACTATAGAAACACCAAACGCCTCGCTTCCTAAAAACATGACGCCTCCCATGCTCTGCCATGACAGACCATAATCGACACAAATTCAAACAAAACTATCGCACCCGACCCATGAGAGTCTCCATGCCGCGTTCCACGGACAACTCAGCCGCTTTGGCCTTGACGGCGCTCGCCATGCTCCTCTCGAAATCATCCCTGGACCGCAAGACGGCCTCCACCCACGACAGCTGCAGGTCCCAGTATTCGGTCTTGAAGTTCTCGTAGACAGCCACAACGGGGGGACCCTTTTCGGCCTCCAACAGCTGCGCCATCCAGTTGACCAGTCGCCACTTGTCCTTGATCGTGGCGAACGAGTCCGGGTATTTCTCGAAGAATTTGAAGACGGTGAGCACGTCGTCTGTGATCTTATCGGTGTAAGGGTCATGGCGGCGGAATTTGACGCCGCGGTTGTGCACGGAGGAGAGGTAGTGGACCAGCAGCTCGTCGGAGAGTTCCTCAACCAGGATGTCTGTGAGCGAGGGGTGCAGGTCGAAGCTGAAGTCGGACATGTAGTCATCGAAGGTGGACACGATGCGCTGGATGGCGTATTCGCCGTACCAGCGCTGAGTGAAGAAGTCGGGGATGGTGGAGCGGAAGTCGACGGCGAAGATCGTCTGCACGACCTGCGAGAGGCAGTAGGTGCTGAGATCAACGTAGCCGTCGCGCAGGGCTTCGATCTCCGGCATGGCGCGCGAGGCCATGTATTTCGGGTCGACGATAGGCTCCAGATCCTGTTTGAACCGGGAGAGGTACCCCATCTGGCCGGTCTCTTCGTTGTCGTCGATGCAGGCGATCTGGTCGTTGGCCACTGCAAGGAGATAGCTGTGCACCACATGCAGGCTGTCTAGCTGGTCGCCCCCGGGGGCCTTGTATTTGCTGCATTCTTCGTCGATGAGTGTCTGCCAGGTGGTTTGCCGGGACTTGAGTAGGCGGAACATGGCATCGATGATGCCCTCGACAACGTCGGCGCGAGAGGACGAGCTGGAGGCGACGATCTGCTCGCGGATCATGCGCCACATGTCAGGGAGGGTTTTGGTCTTAAGCATTTCACGCTCGCCACCAACGAGGTTGTCAAGTGATTTCTCCATCAAGGCCTTCCTGTCCGTCTCGGTGATTCGGTCCATCCATTCCTCGACAGCGCTGATGATAACGTTCTGCCACTTCCGGATGAGGTCAGGCTCACGGTCGTCAAGAACATTGGGTCGAAGATCAGCCGGCTTCCAACCAAGCTTGCTCATCTTCTTGTAATATTTCTCGGTCCAATGGATGATTGACAGCAGGTTGTCAGCAGGCAGTTCCGGGTCGTCGATTAGACCAATAAGGAAATCGTGCATCATCCGATGATAGATATCCGTGTAGGTCTTGTAAATCTTCCACTTCTTTGGCATCAACGACTGCATGCCCTGCTGGACGGTAAAGAGGTCGTTGAAAAACCACCGGAAGCTCTTATCCAAACTGTCCGGGTTCCCTAAGAAACTCTCCTTGGTGTTTTCGAACTGATTCTGGGCGTAGAACTCGATCGCCTGCATGAACTTCTCCTTGTAGCCCTTGACCGTCTTAGGCCCGACGTTCATGGACTTGAACCGGCCCGCCAGATCCTGATGGTCCTTCTGCGCCTCCTGCAAGGCACGCACCGTCTCGTCGTTTTTCTCCTCATGCATCACAACCACCGCCAGCCGCACCACCAAGCTCGGATTATCGGACTGCACCAACGGGATGAGATTCATGCAGGCAGTGCCAAGATGGTCATCGAACCACTCAATCACGGGGTCCAGGCCCTGGAAGAAATCCTCCAGCGTCGCCTCGCTACTGGGGTCCTGGACCTTGCGAATCTGATCCATCGCCTCATCGCGGAAGTCCCGCAGGCGCGAGATCAGCATGTGCGCGCGCAGCAGATTCGGCTGATTCTCCAGATCATCGTCGTCGTCTCTCAGCAGCGTCTCCACCTCCGCCAGGTTCTCGCTGAAGTTCTCCAAGCCCTTTTTCATCGTCAAGATCGCCTCGAAGTTCCGCTGGATTCTCGCCAGACGGTCGATCTGCGAGAAGTCGTCGACGCTGGTTTGCGATTCCGCGCAGAGCTTGTCGATGCCCTGCAGCTCGTCTTTCGTCTTCGACACCTGTCGCTGGCCTTCCGTCAGGGCGCCGATGCTGCGCTGCACGGACTCGAGCTGGCTCCGTAGTCCCTCCCGGAGCTGGGCGTCGACGGCGGCTTTCTTTCGTGTGTATTCGGCTTTCAGGCCGGCGATCTTGTCGAGGTCTTCGGGGTGACGCAGGATGTCTTCGAGCCGCGGCATGGCCACCGTTGCGTCGGGGTCCTCCGCTCGCGCCATGGCGACAGCTATCTGCAATGGCCGGGGAGGGAATTCGTCTAGGGTATCGCGGAGCAAGGTGAAAAGAGTAGGGTGACCTGAAGTAGACAAGTTGTCAAAGTAGAGGTCTTGAGCAACTGCAATGGACTGCCCGCAGCGTCTCCTTCCAGTATAGCGGCCACCTTGACACCGGTATAAGTGGACAGGACCGTGCAAAGACCAAACAAGACAGTGATATTCACAAAAAGCCTCTCACAAAATGTGCAGGCATTAAGAATTGACTAGCAGAACAAGCAATTATGCCATCATAGGAGAAAACAGGCAACAACTGTTGTTAATAGTTAACCTACCCGCAAGCTCCGTGGATGCCATCCCCAGCAGTCCACGTGACTCCCCGCCCAGGCCGAGACTGAATCGGGAAGCCAAAAAACCCGCCATTCATGAGAATCGACAAGTTTTGCCCAGCTCCATATCTGCCGCGGAGTGACTGACCCTTGAACTCCCGATATCGCTGAAGTGTCCAGACGGCCAGCAAAATCCAAAACACCCGCCAACTTTCCTACCTCCCACGCAATACTCCGAAGGAAAAAAGAAAAAGCCGGAAAGACTCCCCCCGAACCTTACGATCAAAAACTCCATCAACACCACCTCCAGTCATAATAAGACCTACAAGAAAACAAAACCAAGATCACCATGTCCTACTTCCGCATCACCCTCGTCCGCTCGGCCATCGGATTGCCGCGCCGAACAACGGACGTGCTCAAGGCGCTGGGCCTCAAGAAGCGCATGGGCACGGTTTTCCACCCCGTCTCGTCGTCCGTGGCGGGCCAGATCATGCGCGTCAAGGAACTCGTCGAGGTCAGGGAGGTCGATAGACGGTTAACGAAGCAGGAGGTGCGTTTGGAGCGGAAGCCCGATCCGGGATACTACGTTGAGAAGCGATCGGGTGCGGAGTGGAAGGAGAGCCGGAGGCTATGAACAAGAGCAAGAGAAGGGGGGTGGATGTTGATTCCGATTTGATGCTCTACACGTCTTTTACTATACGTGCAGGTTTCATGTCAAAGACTCTGGCTGCTCTTCTTGCGGCGGTCATTGTTTTGATAGCTTCGATTACGGCCTGGGTTCTGGATTAGAGGCGGGTTACCCTCCCTTCCTCTCTCCCTGTGTGACTTGTTTCTTTTTCTTTTTCTTTTTCTTTTGCATGAAGCGATTTTGTTTTTATTACCTTGATTGATATACCTTTTGAGGTGTTGAGATGTGGAGGATATCATCTGGTCGAGTCTGAATGACTTCGTGTACTATACATACTATGCTACCATATTATATTAAGAATGGGATTCCAGATGGCGATTGGATCAGTTTTCAAGGTATAAATGGCACATGCTCAATTAAACGATATATTATCCAACTGCAACACCTAAACACCAAGATATTAACAAGGTTGTAGAAGACACGGTTCAAAAGTCCGGGACGAGATTCCCTTATAAACAGCTCGCTTTTATAGACTTATTAATAATAAAAGAGCCCTCTCAACCAAGCAGATTCCCATTTATGCCTTGTACAGAGTGTCAAGGAAGCCTTCTGCCAGACGGCTCACAATACTCTTATCCGGCATGCTACCGGCTACACCGTAGAGGGCAGCCGTGTCACCACGCTTGATGACATACGACTTGCCTTGTCGCTTCCTCTCCTCGGCCTTGTCCAGCTCCTTCTCCACAACTTCGATGAGGTCCGAGGTCAACTTCTCGATTGCAGAGGCGGTGGGAATGGTGAACGCCACGTGGATAGCGGGAGGGGACTGAAGGGCATTGAGATGCCATCCCTTCGCAGACAAGGCATCGGCCATGTCATAGACGTCAACGCCGCCGTTCTTGCTGGTGAAGGCGACAACGCTGACCATGGGCTTTCCGACGATTTCGAGGTTCTTGGACAGAAGCGGATGCTCCTTGATGGTGGTTTCAAATTTCTTGGCCGCGCCAACGATCTCCAAGCAGCTGTTGATGTATCCGGTCTCTCCAACACTCATCAAACTGGTCCAGCAGCCCGCGATCAACGCCCCGGGACGGGACCCAGCCACGGAGGGAGATGCGTAAACGCCGCCCGACCAATCGGGGTAGATGAAGTACTGGTGGCTACGGTAGATCTTGTTTCGATACAGCACCACGGAGTTACCCTTGGGTGCAAATCCGTATTTGTGAGTGTCGACACTGATACTGGTGACTCCGGGAAGACGGAAGTCGAATCCACCTTCTTCTTCGTACGGGGACGGGAATCCTGCCTTCTTGAGGAATGCGATAACGAAGGACCCCAAACAACAATCCACGTGAAGAGGGACCTTGTACGATGTGGCCAGTCGCGATAAAGCAGGGATGTCATCAATGATTCCATGAGGGAAGTTAGGCGCGGACCCGACGAGAAGAACGGTGTTGGAGTTGATCAGCCGGCGAACAGAGGGAATGTGGACCTTGTAATCCGGAGCCGGGCAGGGAACGCGGTGCAGCTTGATTCCGAAGTAGTTCGAGGCCTTGATAAAGGCAGCATGAGCCGTATCAGGGATAATCCTTTGACGCGGTTAATATTGACAGGTAGCAAGGAAAGAGAGTCCGCGGACTTACATCTCTGGTTCAGTCACACCACGCTCCGCATATGCCTTGTTGCGTGCGCCCAAACAGGCCATCAGGATAGACTCAGTACCACCGCCGGTCGTCACACCAGCGCCGTCAGAGGGTCCATTGAACAGAGCAAGAACCTATCCCCTCTCAATCAGCCATTTTGATTTACCCCAGAGGGACAGACAAAAAAAAAAAGCAACATACCATAGCCACGACTTCGGCCTCCATCTTCCGAACACCGGGGAAAACATCCGGGTGAATGGGGTTCGACACGCCAAACTGTCCAAAAGCTTCGGTCTGAAGCTTCAAGAGGTCCTTTCCACCATGATACACAGCACCGCTGACCCGACCATCTTCCCATCGGGTATGCTCCATATTCACCAGCTTGTCAAGCTCGGCGCGGATCTGTTCGGGCGTCCATCCTTCCTTGGGAAGCTCCAAATACCTCGTAACGCCGGGACCGGTTGGCACGAGTTTCGTCTCTATACTTTCAATCGCGCTCGTAACCTGTTTATCGACCTGGCCGCGGACACCGGGGATTCGTAGAAAGATGGAGTAGAGGAAGAGACGGACGGCGGCGTAGACGTTGCGAACGCTACCGACGACACCATAGCCGCGAACAGCATAGAACGCCTTGCGAGCCCAGCGGAAGACGAAAAGAATAAAGACGATGTTCCGGAGGCTGTGTCGAAGAATGTTAGATGACACGAGCGCATGCGCGATGGACGGAGAACCGGGAAACAGAGGGCGGGGGGCGGAGAACTCACAGGTCCAGGTTCAGGGCGGCCAACTGCGCGTTGGGGGTTCTGCGGTAGCCAAGCAGTTTGTTCTGCAGGGCAACCGGGAGAACCGACGAAGCCATGTTTGCGTGGATGCAATCGGGGGAAGCGAGCCAAGGGGGCGTCCTCCGGAAAGAATGACGATGGAAAGGACGGAGGTGAGGAGGTGGGAAGATCGGATGTTCCAGGAAATGACTAAAATGCAGCCTCGGTTGCCACATGCAGGCATCCAGAAACCGTTGAACTGCCGAGACGGACTTTGCTTCAGATCGATGATACACTGTGTTCGCTACGCTATATTACAAGTAACTAAGCGGATGTGAGAAAACCTGAACACTACCAAATTTTCCATTCGGTGTATAGCAGAAAATGCAGCCAACCACTTCGCGGCCTGCTTATATACAAGATCCTTCCAGGAAACAAAACAACACCGATACTTCCATCCCTTTTTCTCGTAGGCACAGCAAAAGAAGGCTTTTAAAACACCCCATAACCAGTAAATCCGAGACAAATAGATAAATCATAAAGAGAAAAAAAAAAAAGAGACAAAAAGTAAAAGGGAACAAAAGGTCTTCCCTTCTTGGAAGCCGCTGAGGGAGTATGATCAAATCTCTAAAGAAAACACGGGAAATTGGCATTCCAAAGGGAATTGCAAAGAAAAAATAGTAAGAACGGCAGAAAACGTCCAATTTAGACGGGGATGCCGTTGGCAGCCTGAGCAGCCAACTCCTTCTCCTTGGCGGCAAATTGAGCCTGCTCATCGGCCGTCAGATCAAGAAGGGGCTTGTCCTCTCCGGACTTGAGGTTGCGGTAGTAGGCACGGATGATACTGTCGGCGTCATCGACAGCAATGGGTCGGATATCGGCGAGAGCCTTGATCTTAGCCGTGCAGGCCTTGTACTGGTTGTCAGTCATCTCGATGTTGAGCTGCTGAGCACGGGACTTGATGGCGTTCCATCCAGTCAGACGAGAAGCGAAGTGGACGTATCGGGTCATTCCGAAGTCGGCAGGGTTGATGATCTCGTAGGTGCTGGGGTTGTTGAGGATAGCCTTGGCGTGGATGCCGGCCTTGTGGGTGAAGGCACAGAAACCAGTGATGTAGTTGTTGAAGGGAATGTTGACCTCCACAGCCTCAGCCACGAGATCCTCGATGTCCTTGATCTTCTCCAGCTTGTACTTGCTCTTAACGTACTCGGGGTCGGCAACCATCATGCGGGCCATGAGACCACCGAGAGGGGTGATCCCGTTACGCTCACCGATACCGAGGACAGAGGTGTCGACATGAGTGGCACCGGCCTCCAAGGCGCAGTAGGCGTTGGCAATGGCACAACCGGTGTCGTTGTGGAAGTGAGTCTCGATGTCACACCCCACAACACCTCGCAGGACACGGACGAGCTCGTAGACCTGGCGGGGAGAAGCGCACCCAACGGTGTCGGCGATACCCACACGGTTCACACCCACCTTGTCGACGGCGGAGTAGATGGACAGGAGGTCAACCAGGTCCGAGCGGAACGAGTCCTCACTGGAGAATCGGATCTCGATGCCCTTGGACTTGACGAATTCAATGACCTCGATGGCGGCGTTCTTGATGTAAGTCATATCCTTACCGTGGGAGTGTTCCCGGAGGTAGGAGGAAGTACCGATAACGACATCACTAGTCCCATCGTTAACCCTTGACCTTTCCGTGCTTTTGTACACATTGGGAAGTGATACTTACACTCCATCAACACCAGTCTCGACGGCGACCCGAGCGTCGTCCATGTGGCAACGAATGTGAGTCAGGATCTATAGTTGATATTAGCAGCAGGTTCGCAGTGCCATTACATTTGAAACGTACCTTAGCCTTAAGACCGAGCTTGCAGATAGCCTCGCAGTCCTGTCTCGATTGTTCCGAAGCACAGGGGCTGGTAAGCTCGATCTACAGGGGGAAATTACAGTGGTCAGTCTCGAGTCCTCACGACTATACTATACAACGGCTGCTCAATGACTCACGTAGTCGACACCAAATTCATCGAGAGCCTTGGCGATCTCGATCTTCTTCTGGGTATCAAAGAAAGCATTGGCAAACTGCTCACCCTCACGGAGCGTACTCTCGATGATCTGGAAGCGCGAGACGTTGCTGAGGAAGTCGGTCACGCCGACGTTGTGGCCATAGGGGTTGCGAGTCGCGGAGGGGTGAGGGTTCTGGCGGGTCTCGACGGCCGTGAAGCCAGGATGTTCACCTTTGGCAAAGAATTAATTAGGGGGGGGCTTGCAGGAATGGGAGGAAATACAGAATTTCTTACCATTGGCATCGGTGACAACGTTGGCGGGCCCATTGGGCTCATTGTCTGCACCGGGACACATAGTGGAAAGATAGCGGGATGGTGGGGGGGTAGACTGAGAAGGGAAGTACGTTAGAGTCGAGAAAGCGGAGAGGAGAGGGTGGAAGTTGGTATCCAAAGACAGTAATGGAGAGAGGGGAGAATGGAAGAGGAAGGGGAGAGGTAAATAGTAAAGTAGGGAGGAGAAGCACTAACTGAACCGTGAGTCACCGAGGAATTGTTCAGGACGGATGCTTTCCAGAGTCAATAATAATAATAATAATAATGTCGAGCGAGAGCTGGGAAGAGTCATAGTACCTGCGGGTGGGGGGGGGGGGGATTAAAAGGCGTTCACTTCTTCAGCCACTTGCTTCTGAAAATTTCACCCGAGCGCCTTTTCTGTGGGGAACCATTATTGAAAGGTCCAGCGCATCCGGCCCAATTGCTCATCCAGAAGTAATACCCATGACTACTACTCCGGCCGCGATAACTGCGTAGATACTATTCGCACGTTGCCACCCGGATCTATCTACCCCCATAGTTCTCTACTACTCCGTACAAAGTACCAAATTCGCTGAGAGCTCAGAGGTGGAAAATTCAGACTTCGCTTATGCATGTTTTTATTTCACATTCGAGAAACCCAAAATACCGCGGTTTTCGTGCGTTCTGGTTTCTTTGATCGGGTTGGTTGCCGACATCGGCAGCCCGTTTGCCAGGCTTGGGAATCACAGGGGAACCAGAAGGCAGAGAGGCAGAGAGAGAGAGAGAGACAGAATGGAGACACCATTAGTAACAGTAGTCCAGACGGGATAGAATTGATAATCAGTAATAATAATATCCAGGACCCTCTTCATTTACCCCCTCCCATCTTACAGAGTCATTCTCTCATCTGTCCTCCGTCCTGGACGATGATCGCCGAGAGAGACTGCGACGTGCTTTCCGCGAACGTCATCGGCTCCGACACCGCCGCCTCCCCTTTTCGCCCGACTAATTCGGTTTCTCGTCTTTCCCGTTGGCCGAACCAGAAACTAATTAAACTAGTTAAACTAGTACCTCCTACTTACAACGGCGTAGAGGGCATTCATTACTTCTAGACCGCCTCCTTTTTGTCAGGACAATTCAAGACCTCTGCACTCAAGTGTGGAGAATGGAGATGTACTGTACTAATGCACCTGTCGATGTTTATGCTACTCTACTCCATATTCCATCCGGAGTACTCCCAAAAAAACTATCAACCACCTCATGCTGAGAACTGAGAAAGAATGCACGCACTTCATCATCTCGTCCCGACTCGCTACTTCATACAGAGCACAGCGTTCCGTCATATCTGCCAGCTTTTGAGTTTAGTCTGGTCCCGGTGGAATGCATAGCTTGCCTTGCGTTCCAGCTCGTCGAATGCAGTCGACTCGTTGGTACTCGCTCGTGCGGAGCCTACGTCCTCCGTGAGCTGCTTCCAGAGCGCGGAGCCATCATCCTCGAGGTCCTTTAGGTTCTGTCCCATGCGTTCGCTCCTGGACTTTCCGACCCCGTATCCAGAACCCCGAGAGCCCATGATGTTTCCAATCCCGATCTTTCTTCTGTTGCGCATGCCAAAGAACAGCCCTAGTACAACGGCGACCACCATGGCGAGGCCCACGGGGAGTCCGGTATAGAGCGCCAGTCTGTTGAATGGCAACTGGGGCGAGGGTCGCCAGTGCTCGGCGGGCTTGTGCCGAAGAGTGACGGTTGGTCCCTGCTGGGCGCTCGCTCGCCGATCCGATTCCAGATCGAGCTCGATGATATAGAGGGTCAATGCGTTCTGCGACTTGCCCTGCAGCCATTCTTCGTTCATGTGCATGGGGATGTAGCCGTAGCTATTGTCAGTTCTCTCCGAGGTGAAAGCCGAGTCTCCCACGGTCGAGTTCACATACCGCAGCTCAATGGTAATCGTTGCGTTGAGCGGATAGAAGTCGGCATTCCAGGTCACGTAGTATGTCGCACCGACCAGAACGTCGGCCCCGTCAATAGGCAGGCAGAACGGCACGAAGGCTCCCTTGACATCGGTACACACGGGGAAATCGCCTGGAGGAGATTCATGGTGATGCAAAGACAGATTTGCCTGATGAATGGCGGTGGAGATGTTCGGCTGTTCTGTTGCATATTAATGTTTAGACTTTAGACACGGCTCATCCGTTCCTGGCATCCCGAAAGCACCTACTGTTGTTATTTTCAATAGTAGTACCCAAACCTTTGTCCACGAGGACTGCCGCTGCTACCATCGTAACCATCAGGGCATGGAGATAGATTTGGAATGCCCGCATTGTTAAGGAAGACATGTAGGAAGTCAGTGCAGGCAGCAAATACTTCAAACACTAGTCAGCTGTTGATAGGAGAATGTTTTCTATGGTCACAAAGGATCGATTGAATGAGACTAATCATGCTGGTGGCGATAAACATCTTCACGGTAGATCAACAGATCGCGTTGCCATACAAGAATCGCCAGCGAGAGGACGTGACGGAAAAGGGAAGTGCGATGGACGGTGAGGAAACTATGAGAGAAGTTCTGCCTCAGGTGCCGGTCACAAGGTACGCGGTATACTCTAGAGAGTGGTGGTTTAAGTTCTTTACACGTATTTCAACCAAGTCTTCGCCATCCGATAGCCTTTCGAGCTTCGACAACAGGCAATCAGTCAAGTGGTCACAGTGAGGCAATGCCTGCGTTCATCGCATCAGCATGATCCATATTCACCCGGCTACGCTATCGGCGATCACGGTGACATAAACACGGAGCGGCATTGTTGGACTGGACAAAGCAAGTAAACGTAAAAGGATGCTGGAGAGAAACTTTCTTGGCCACGCATGGCCACCTCTTGCATTGTCACTTGCCAGACAGAAGAGAAGTGAGAAGTAACTAATGTCTTCTTCCACAGGAAATTAGCGGGATTCCATGGGCTTCGGATTCCCCGCTAACCGAAGGGGAACTTCCAACGCGCCTTCCCCGGTTGGGTTTAGGCCGCCTGTCGCCGGACTTGCCCTTCTTACGTCTATCGTGGCTGTTTCATTCAACCACATCTCAGGTGCTCGTCCTCCTCGCTGCCTGCTGTCCGTACTTTGGCCTCCTGAATCGTCCATTTCCCCTCCAAAGTACGCCCGTCTTTATTTATCATCAGCCCAGGTATGTTGGCCCCTCCCTGCTTGCATCCATCACAGTTTCGCGTTCCCCCCCCCCGTCACTAACGCGTCTTTGTCCTTTGTTTAGCATCATGCGCTTCATCCAACTGCTCCCCGTCCTCCCAGCTTTGGCTGCGGCGCAAGAACAGGTTCCTCTCGGGGACCGTGTTCAGGGTTGGTTCAACAAGGCCAAGTCCTACCTGCCCACTGCCACCCCCGTGATCCCCGCGGTCGAAAAGGTGGTTGAGCAGAAGCTTCAGGAGAAAGTTGTTACCAACTTCAACCTGAGCAACTGGCAGTCTCTCCTGGAGCCTTCTTCCGATCCTCAGAACTGGCTCCTTTATATTACCGGCGGAAACAAGACCTGCTTCGGACGCTGCGGTCAAGCGGATAAATCGTTCAATGTAAGGGCTGAAATAATAAAGGGGCCGAGAAGGGCTCGGGGTTCCTCGTGGCTAACGATGCTTGCTTCCGCTTTAGGAATCGGTCCTTCTGTTCTCTGCCGATCCTACTTCTCCCAACCTTGGGCGCTTGGACTGTGAATCGAACCAGATTCTGTGCTCCATCTGGTCTGCCGGTGCTCCGTCCGTTTGGCACTTCCAGGTCCCCCAGGCTCAGCTCGGCGAGGAACGTCCTCCCACGACGCTCCACACTATCACCCTGAACACGACCACCGTGACTGCCGAGAAGATCTACAAGGTCCACTCGGAGAAGACGTACGAGAACAGGCCGGCCTATGAGGGTGCTTTCCACCCCACGGATAGCTGGCTTGCCCAGAATGGACTTTTGATCCCCGTGGGCTATGTCATCTACGGCTTCAGTGCGATCCCTAGCTGGCTGTTCATGATCGGTATTAGTTTCTTCAGCCGTACCATGATGTAAGTTGAGACCGCCGGCCTTGCTGCTGGGCTATATCACTGACCCTTAAAATCTAGGAACCGTCGTCTTGGAACTCCCGGAGCTCCGGCTCCTCAAGCCCCCGCTGCTCGCGCTAATTAGACATCGCTGCTCATGAGGATGACGATGTTACCTTTTGATTTTCCATGGTCAGGATGTATATATAATGAATTAGCAAACTTAGGAGAAAAATGGATATTAGTTGGTCTTGGTCATCACTTCATGAGAACTCGTTCGGTTTTTGTTTTGGATTGATTTTCTTTAACTAATATCAAGAGAGAAATAAATGGATCTGGTTTGACTACTCTTCTGCAAACTACAAGCATCTTTGTATTTCTTTGATTCTACTTCGTACTCTGGAGGGGTGAAATATTCGTAAACTCCGTATATGACTTTGAATTAGAGGGGACACTAAATATCAAAGCTTAAGTCTTAAGCAGTGGTCTGTGTAAGACAGATAAAAATAATCAGAGCGTCAATGCGCTCCCCCAGAATCCAAAATGCATTATAGCTCTCTTAGTAGTAGACCGTATCCAAGGCTCGGCCATGAAGGCCTAGAAGTTCACTACGAGATACCCACAAACCTCGTCACATGACAGCTCAAGCCAACCCGCTCAACGTCACAATCACCACTGAAAAGAAAAAGGTACCTGGCTCACACACCTCGCTCGCAACCCGCCCTTGCCCGTCAAAATGGCCGATCTCGACCGCCTCCCCCCGTCAACAACTGCGTATGTAGTTGCGACTGCCATACTCGCCGGAGTCACCGGCTATTTCATCGGCCAGGGCTCCTCGCTCGGCCTTTTCTCGACGAAAGAGAAGGAAGGCTGGCCGAATAGCTACAACGTGAAGGTGCACCGGGACTCGTCTGACGAGGAGGGCGACGATGAAGACGAGGACGACGAGGAGGAAGAGGATAGCGAAGAAGAGGGTGACGGTGGCGAGTTGGCCAGCTTCGAGAATAACAACGAAGAGGTGAAGTTGGTGCTTGTGGTGAGGACGGATTTGGGCATGACGAAAGGTTGGTCTTTCTTTCTTTCTTTCTTTCTTTCTTCCTCTCTTGCGGTTCGCTCTATGCGGATGAAGAATTGATTCTCTTGACCCTTACAAACCCCTACACTCCATGCACACCCCCAGAAAAAGAACCACAGGCTAACGCAAACCTATCACAACCACAGGGAAAATCGCCGCCCAATGCTCCCATGCTACCCTCGCCTGCTACAAATACCTCACAACCTACACGCCCGACTCGCCAATCCTGCGCCGCTGGGAGAGCCAGGGCCAAGCGAAGATTGCGCTACAGATCAAATCCGAGGAGGAGCTGCAGTTGCTGCAGGCGCAGGCCATCAGTCTCGGGCTTTGCGCGCGGGTTATACAGGATGCCGGACGGACTCAGATTGCCAGTGGGAGTCGCACGGTGCTGGGAGTTCTGGGACCCAAGAGCGTGGTGGATGGCGTTACGGGGCATTTGAAGTTGTTGTAGGTCGAGAAGAATGTACATATATCATAGCGAACTTTTTTTTTTTCTTGTGCTCCGTGCCTTTTCAGCAGCGCAACGCCTTGGTGTAAGACAGCGTCTCAGGACAAAATTGACCAGATCAAGCGCGTAGAGTCTTCATGAACTCGTGCTCCAATTCTAGTGATGAATACATCGGTAAACATGTATACTCGCATACCCCCTTGCCCCATCATACGCAAAAAAACTACAAAACTAGAGTAAAAGAAAGGAATGTTGGCATGCCATGGTTTTTCTCTAACCTCAGCGACCAACGGCCGATTCGGTGAAGAGATCAGGAATATGGCGCCGCCGACATCAGGCCATCCAGCCGAACTGCACCAAGATGGGAGTTCAAGACCAGAGTGATACCCAACGCCGACATTTAATCTGAGATCTGTCGACCGGAAAAGATAATGACACCAAGCATTTTCAGTGCCTCCGTATAACGTCGAACTGTCCAGCAATCAACCGAAACACAAATCAGCCCAACCGTAAAGGATAAGACGTCTTCGTGAACAGGATCGCTGGACACAGATCCGTAATGTTGTTCATGAGAGGAAAAAAAGAAAGAAAAGAAGCAAAAGTCGGCGGATGGACGGGGCCCTTTTTATCGCTACCGCCAAGGGCGCGCTAACGATTTTTGCTCGCGCTAAACCTTACCGAGGCTGGCTTGCTACGGCGGACCATTAGGAGAAAACTGCAAAAATGGAAATTTCATGTTTCCACTAGTATGTATACTGCCGACAATTTGAAGACATTCGGCTTGGTAGCAAGGCGGCGATAAAGGCGGCAAACGGGATCAAAACACGAATTTTAATTTTTGCGGGTTTCTCCTTATAAGTTAGTCCGCCGTACTTAATTACGTAAGGCACCCGGCCGGGGAACTCGCAGCTTGGATTGGAATGGAATGCGCTCTTTATCATACTGAGTCCATTATCATTCGCCTTCACTTTCACTTTCACCTTCACCTTCAACACACCGATACACTCGTCGCCTCGCCCCTTCTTCTTCCTTTCGAATTCCGCATAAAAGACTCGACCTCCGCAGTCGCCACCATGGCCGACGCCCTGTCCATCGAACAGAACAACAAAATCCGCGTGGCCCTGGGGTTAAAACCCCTCCCGGTGCCCGGCGCGGACGCCACCTCGGGCCTGGCCTTCCAGGAGTCGGACGACGATGATTCCAGCTCCGCGTCGGGCGACGACGAGCCCGGCAGTACGCTAGAGTCGCGGGAGGCGGCGGCCTCGTCGAACTGGCAGAAGATGCAGGAGGAAGCGGAGGCGAAGCGGAAACGCGAGGAGCGCAATGCGGCTATCAAGAAAGCGCGCGAGCAGGCGCAGAGGGACGCGAAACTGCAGGGCCCTACGCTGGGAGAATCACAGGATATGGATGTGGATACGAAGACGTGGTTGTTGCAGTCGAAGAAGAAGCAGAAGAAGATCGAGAAAGAGCGGGCGCGCAAATTGGCCGAGGAGTTGGAGGAGCGCGAACGTGCGGCGGAGTACTCGGCTGCTGATCTGGCTGGTATTAAGGTTGGACATGGTATTGGGGATTTCGAGGGAGGGGAGGAGCACATTCTGACGCTGAAGGATACGACGGTGGACGAGAACGAAGAGGAAGGCGATGAGTTGGAGAATTTCGAACTGAGGGAGAAGGATAAGACGGCGGAGAAGCTGGAGTTGAAGAAGCGCAAGCCGGTCTACGATCCTACCGAAGAAAATACCGGCATTCTGGCACAATACGACGAGGAAATCGATGGCAAGAAGCGCAAGAGGTTCACTCTTGATGCTCAGGGCTCGACCGAGGAAGAGCGAGAGGCTAAGCGCCAGGAGGTATCCGATAAACTGAAGAAGAATGCCATCAGCCTTGACTTGGGTGCTGTCGAAACGCCGACGTCGGATTACATGGACCTGAGCGAGATCAAGGTCAAGAAACCCAAGAAGAAGAAGGCCAAGGCCACCAAGCAACGAGCTGTCCTGGACGAAGAGGATATTTTCCCTGCGAGCGAATCGACGGGAACGCCGAACGGTGCTTCTATGGATGTTGACACAAGTAATGGCCAGCCGGTCTCTGCGCCCGCACCCAAGAAACCGACCAGGGAAGATGTCTCGTTTGTGGATGATGACGATCTACAAGCCTCTCTCACGCGCCAGCGACGAGCCGCGTTCAAGAAGCGACAGAAAATGCGTCCCGAGGACCTTGCCCGGCAGCTTAGAGAAGAAGAATCGCAGACTCCCATGGAAGTGGAGACACCGGGGGAGAATGAGGAAGAACCTGGATTGGTCATCGACGAGACTACGGAATTTGTGTCGAATCTGCAGAAGCCTTCGTTGCCCGAACGACGTGAAAGAGCAACCACAACGCCTAGAGAAGAGCCACAGGCTACTACAGACGGGCCAGCCGTCAACGAGGAACCCGAAGACGATACAGGAGATATAGATATGGAGCGGACATACAATGACATCCAGGACGAGGAGGATCTGAAAGAACGGATCAAGCGCGAGGAATCGCAGGCCAACCAGCAAATCAGCGGTACTGGACTGGACGAAGAAGCTACGCTCGACTCCGGCCTGGGTGCGACCCTGTCTATGCTGAAGCAGCGTGGCCTGGTCAAGTCTTCAGATGCTGCGGAGCACACATCTCTTATTCGTGATCGCCATCGCTTCTTGAGCGAAAAGACGCGTTTGGAGACCGAGGCCGAGAAGCGTGCCCGTCAGCAGCGTGAACGTGACCGTGCCTCCGGCAAGCTGGATCGGATGTCAGCTCGCGAGCGAGAGGAGTATGCACGGTGGGAGAACAAGCAGCGTGACCAGCAGGATGCTCGCCATATGGCGGAGGTTTTCAACCGGGAGTACAAGCCCGACGTGCAGCTGAAGTACACGGACGAGTACGGGCGAGCCATGAACCAGAAGGAGGCCTTCAAGCATCTGAGTCACCAGTTCCACGGAAAGGGCAGTGGCAAGATGAAGACGGAGAAGCGACTGAAGAAGATCGAGGAAGAGCAGAAGCGCGAGGCGATGAGTGCGTTGGACAGCAGTCAGCGTACTGGTATGAACAACGCCATGGGAGCGACGGCGCGAAAGAACCGCCAGGCCGGTGTGCGACTGGGATAAGAATTACGACAATCGGCCATGTGCGGTCTTGACTTCACTTGCATATGCATGTAGTTTTAATGAGCTATCATTTTTTGTTTGTACAGGATGCAGTATACCAATATACAACTGAATTTGGTCAATTTGCGATGCAATATAGGTCTTAGCTGATCATATTCACCAACAGAGGTCTGTATCTGAGTATCGCAGTTGTTATATTGAGTATGCTGGAGAACAAGATCCCGAGTATGATCCCTGCTCAAACTAAAGATCTAATCAGCCAGACTCATCTCCCAAATCGACTTATTTGACGGGGGCGGGAGATAGATGAGCCCAAAATAGCGAGCCAGCCACGGACCGACTACGCAAGCCTGTCGATCAGATTATAATCTTTCCCCGAAAGCCCAGTACTCCCAGTGCCTGGATATCTGGCTGGGCCCAGGTCAGCTAGCTGGCTGCGGTTCTCTGCTCGGGGGCTGTGAGGAGAGCCCGAGAAAGAAGACCAAAATAGATGGAAAAAGCTATTTGCCTTATGCAATTACTTCCGTATGTACTCCGATGTATTGGGGTTACCAGAGAAACAGCTGCTGACTTGGCGTGTGGGGAAATTAACCGACCCGAAATGGAGATTGTTGATCGCGTTGATGTGTGCCTGTGTGGATGGTGATGGCGAGTTTATCGGAGGCTGAGTAGGAACTGCTTGACTGTAGAGACACGGTTACCCCCAATACGGCTATATTGACGAACGGGAATGTGGTTCTGGCCGCGAGGTGGAAGGACGGAGGACAGCAAAGCAAGTCGCCAGTCGCAAAGATGCTCGAAAAACCCCGAATCCCGTGAGGGGAAACAGCCTCAGGCCACGGTGGGGGCGATGCTCGATCTGCTCACCGAAGATGCAGATGGCACCATGAGATATATCGATGTGACAGTATAGAGTAAGAGACAATTAATACCAGATGATCTAGTCTCGGTAGATGTTGACACCTATGTTGAGTCCAGACTGTACAATTCCAACAGAATTGAATGTTCTAACTTCTAACCAGTAAATAATACTAGTTAAAGAAATACCAACACAAACAAGCAAACAAACCCCGTGATCTCCAAATTTAACCGCTGCGGAGCAAATCCAATCCGCGCCGACCGCTTTGGCTCCCCGGAATTTCCCTAGATTGACTCAATCCGTGTTTTTCTTCTCCCTCTTATTTATCTCCCTCTCCGTCCCCAACTCCCTTCCATCTCATCTCCAATCTTGCTCTGATCGCACTTTCAACCCTCCCTCCTCCTCCTTCTACCCTCACAATGCTCTCCACCCTCCGAGTTGCCGGCCGCCAGGCCGCCTCGCGTGACGCTAGCATGCGCACCGTCATCGTCGGCGCCAGAAATGCCTCGGCCTGGTCCAAGGTTCCCCAGGGCCCTCCGGTATTGCGATCTGATTTCCGGTCTGAATTGTCCTTCAGAAATTGACCCAATGCTTTGTAGGATGCTATTCTGGGTATCACCGAAGCTTTCAAGGCCGATTCCTTCCAGGAGAAGATCAACCTGGGTGTTGGTGCTTACCGTAAGATCCCTCTTCGCATTTCAACGGTCGCAATTCTGGAGTCTTTGCATCGAACTGTTTCTTCGCATTGCCTGGATTTCGTTCAGAAGAGAGAGAAAGAGAAAAACATAAACTAAAACAGACGCATAGGTGACGACAAGGGCAAGCCGTACGTCCTCCCCTCCGTTCGTGCCGCCGAGGACAAGGTTGTCGCTTCGCGCCTCGACAAGGAATACGCCGGCATCACCGGTATCCCTACCTTCACCAGCGCCGCCGCCGAGCTGGCCTATGGCAAGGACTCCGAGGTCCTTAAGGACAACCGCCTCGTTATCACCCAGACCATCTCGGGTACTGGCGCCCTGAGAATCGGCGGTGCCTTCCTGCAGCGCTTCTACCCTCACGCGAAGAAGGTCTACCTTCCCACCCCCAGCTGGGCCAACCACAACGCCGTCTTCAAGGACGCCGGCCTGGAGGTCGAGAAGTACCGCTACTACAACAAGGACACCATCGGTCTGGACTTCGAGGGTCTGCTGGCCGACATCAAGGCCGCTCCCGAAAACAGCATCATCCTGCTGCACGCCTGCGCCCACAACCCCACCGGCGTTGATCCCACTCAGGACCAATGGCGTCAGATCAGCGACGTCATGAAGCAGAAGGGCCACTTTGCCTTCTTCGACATGGCCTACCAGGGCTTTGCCAGCGGTAACGCCGACCAGGATGCTTTTGCTCCTCGTCACTTCGTTAAGGAGGGTCACAACATTGCTCTGTGCCAGAGCTTCGCCAAGAACATGGTATGACCGGTTGACCGATTGTTTTGTGAACCATACCTAACGCTGGATAGGGTCTCTACGGAGAGCGTGTTGGTGCTTTCTCCCTCGTCTGCGAGAACGCCGAGGAGAAGAAGCGCGTGGAGTCGCAGATCAAGATCCTCATCCGTCCCTTCTACTCCAACCCTCCCATCCACGGTGCCCGCGTCGCCTCGACGATCATGAACGATGCCGAGCTGAACAAGCAGTGGCTGGGTGAGGTCAAGGGCATGGCCGACCGTATCATCGAGATGCGCGCTTTGCTCCGCAAGAACCTGGAGCAGCTGGGCAGCAAGCACGACTGGTCCCACATCACCAGCCAGGTGAGTCGAGCTTGAAGCCACATCCAGCTTTACACATACTAACATTCGATAGATCGGCATGTTCGCCTACACCGGTCTGAAGCCCGAGCAGATGGATGTTCTCGCCAAGGAGGTAAGACTTCCCCCCTTGAAATCCTGAAGCAATCTGCTGACCACATGTAGCACTCCGTCTATGCCACCAAGGACGGCCGTATCTCCGTCGCTGGTATCACCTCCGGCAACGTCAAGAGATTGGCCGAGTCCATCTTCAAGGTTACTGGTTAAATTGGAGGAAAGAAAATGTTTCCTATGATAAAATAGATTACCGGGTTTTGGAGACCCGATGTACTGATATCCGATGTCTGTTACATTAGCAAATTTTGAAGTTTATATTTATTAAATTTTATCTTACTCGACTTGGAATATTACTGTTTGGTTCTACCGATGGCTATTAGTATCAATTCATTTTTGAAGATGTAAAGAGCAGCATAGTCTGATCTGCTAGCCATGATTCATGTGCAAGTTTTCTGAATAATCTCTTTATTTCTGTAATTCTTTTCCATTCATAAACCGCCAATACTCTTCTTCTAGAGACCAGTCTAAGCACAAAGCCTCCCTTTTAATCGATCGATAACCAAAAAGAGCCACTGCACAACCACGAGTCAGAAGTGAAACTAGAACAAGCTCCAGCTTGGTAGCTCTCACTCACCTCCAATCTAAACCGTACTCCTACCCACCCCTATCTAAAGGTAAGGCATTCACTGACATACTCTTCCTCCCTACTCCAAGGTCAATTTTGAAGTCTCGGCCTCATCCCAAACCAAAACCGCCTTGATGATTTCTCCGGCTTCTATTCCTCGCAGGGCTTGTTCGTAGTCGTCAATCTGCGGAGGTATGTTAGCTTTTGTGGACGTTCATATCCAGAATGAGGATGAGCGTGCACATGAGACGAGGTACCGGTAACGGGTTAAATGGATTAGAACATACCGGAACAGTAGTGGTCAGACGATCTAGAGGGAATCGTCCTTCGTAGTACCATTGGATGATTTGGGGGATGTCCTATTGAAGTTAGTTGATTAGCACCGGTATTATAACATATTATTTCCCCCAAGGACAGGGGAATATTCAAATCAATATAAGAGGGAAAAAAAGACTTACGGTTTCCGGAACTGTATCGCCCGCTAGACAGCCCATGACGGATTTTCCGCTCTAGGCCATATTAGCAAGACTCGTCTTTACCCACATCCTCCAACCCAAGCCAAATACATCACATCCAAAGCAGTGAATGTATAAGACGAAGCAGAAGGGAGATAGGTAGTGAGTGGGGTGGGTGGGGAACATACATTAATGAAGTCAATCCCCTCCACGCCCACCACATGGCCTACAGGCGGAATCCCCACCAGCACGACTCTCGCCCTGGCCGCTGCAACCTGTAGACCGCGCTCGATGAGCGCCGGCGAGCCCGTGGTATCGATCACGACGGATGGACCGTCTGGGCAGATAGCTCGCACGGCGTCGAGGAGGTTAAAGTCGGGTTCGCGCGTGTTGAGAGCATGGGTTGCGCCGAGGTCTCTGGCGAGCTGGAGTCGCGAGGCGTGTTTGTCTAGAACTATGATTGTTTGGGGATTGGAGTATGTTGCGGCCTATTTATTTATCAGGTAGGGTTTGGTCAGTTTAGTAATGGGTTGGGTACTCTGTAGAGTTATGTGTGGGGTGTAGGTAGGTATGTAGGTAGGGTAGATGATATAAAAGGATAAAAATGGAGAAGACATACCAAAAGAGCCCCCATCCCCACCCCTCCAAGCCCCATAATCAGCACACTCTCGTCACTCCCCGCTTTGATTTTCGCAATGTTGCGCGACGCCCCGATCCCCGTCAAAAAGCTGCATCCCAGCGGCGCAAACAGTCGCAGATCGGACTCTTGCTTCAGCAGGCCGCGCAGACTAATACAGCTGGTCTCGTTCGCGACGGTGTATCGCGCAAAGCTCGATTGTCCGAGGAAGGAGCCCCATATGGACGGGTCGTGGGCGTGTTTGTCACCGTTGGCAGAGGCAGAAGAAGCAGTGAAGTTCTTCTGTCCGGTATACCTGGTTTCAAAGCCGGTGCAGTGCGCAGGATGGCCCTGTTTGCATTGCGCGCAGGCAGTGCACGACGGGAACGAAAGTAGAACAGGGTCATTGATTTGAAGATTGGACTGGGGGTTGGGGCCTAGGGCGCGGATATATCCAGCACCTGGACGAATTAGTACGATATTTTGATAGAAGTAAATACATGTTTTGCGCTCAATTGGCATTGATTCTGCACTAGAGAATAGAAAAGAATAATGTAGACCTACCTTCATGGCCCATGACCTTCGGGTAATGAATCCCAAACGCCCCCTCTGGCACGCTCGACACGAAAAGATCTGTATGGCAGAGACCTGTGGCGACAATCTCGACGAGGACTTCACCCGGCCCGCAGGACGCTGCACATTGGATGTCTTGCAGGGACCAGTTGGCGGAGCCTGGCGAAGTGGGTGCGTTCGCGACAATGGCTTTGGCGGGCTGCATTATCGACATTGTTAATGGCTGTGAGGAGAGAAGCGAGAGGAAGGCTGTGGGATGAGGGGATGTAGCGAGCGGGAACTCAAACTAAAAGGATATGGAATCAGGCTGTGGATAGCGCCAAAACGGACTTGGGGCGGGACAATGATGGTAGTGGCGGTGAGTGGGCTTATGCTTATGCTAATGCTTTTGGGGGCCTTCTCTCGTATTGCTCGAGGTGGTTAGCTGGTGCGTGCTTGTTGTGCTTTGCTTGTTTCTTATAGTAGATGGCGAATGCGTGCCTGTCAGCTTATGCAGGATATTTCCGTGCCCAGATGGCCACGTGGTATTAGCGTTGCACTTTCGATCTATGCTCTCATCTAGGCGGAATCATCCTGTATGGACGATGGCTATCAAATTATGTACAGTAGGTTCGGTTCGTTAGTCTCGTGAGTATACCGGACTTGGCGCATTGCGCATTGGCAATCATTATCGGGCATTCCCTCTCCTTGAGAAAATCGACCATTAACTGGTTCCTCTTTATTCTCGAATATACGGAGTAATGTCCGCCGTGCCATCCTGGAAAGCTACATGGGCATTCTCCAGTAACTTGGTGGTGGCGAGTTTGTGACAGCCTTGCCAGGCTGTTCTGGGTCGCATCCTGGTTGAGCGTGGGCAAAGAGAATAAACCCGGCCGCTCTCTTCCACGCCAGGTCGCCGCGTCCTTGTCGAAGGCCTTTCTAGGTCCTTCTCTATGAAATTAGTCTGCTGGGATTTGTAGAACTGGCGGTATATAAACAACCGCACAACGCACTGTGGTTGCGGGTTTGGTCCTCGGCCGGTTTGACGGTGATTGTGAGTGCAACAAGCCACCAACCAACCAATGCCAAGAATAAATTGTTTGAGCTAGTTCTCCCAATTTTCACAGCACGTTGCTGAAATGATTCCATCACGCCAGCTCATGAGCATGTTCATGTATTTTGAAGCACACCGAATTGAACAGTGTTGGCACAGACGTGCCGAATACATGCACCCTGGAAGGACAGGCTGAGCTCTTGGTAGGCACATTTGAGGCTGTGGTTGAACATCCCGCAGAAGAGAGGGTTCCACTCCATGTACTTGAACATCTCCCAGGGCCTCGCCTGCAGCCTTGCTTTTTGTTCTTCCACGGGGTCCGAGTCCACCCAGGTGTGGATGTCCTGTACGGTAGCAAAGAGCTCCCCGTAACCCTTCGGCCATTCTGCAGTGGTAAGCGAGGAATGAAATTCGAGATTCGCCTTGATTGAGGCATCAACAGACCCTGCATAGACTTGCAGGTCGGAAAACCCCTTCGTAGCATGGCCCCTTAGAGCGTGATGAATGTCCAGGAAGACATGGGCGGCGAAAACGAGCCAGATGGGAGTGTCGTGGGTATCGAACATCAGCCGGAGACCGCGAGTGAACTCGTCCTCGAATGGCTGGGAAGGCACCGCCCGGTGAAACATGAGAAACACCGACAGAATCTCCAACAGCACAATCCTGTCTTCTTGGAATCTCTCCCTTGCACACTTCTCCGACCGATCGCTTGCCGGGTCAATCGTCCCGTAGTAGCCGGGCTTGTACGGCAGGATGTTGCCGGGCTCGACCAGGGCGCCAAACGACTGCAGCAGCATTTGCGTCGGCAGCATCATCGAGTCGGCGAGGTCGTACATTCGAAAATTCAGGTCGTCGCCCGGCCGTTCGCGGAAAGCCGGGTCTTCGCCATAAACAGCACAAGACGCCGCATAGAAGGCGCCTAGCATTTTCGACGATCCGTGGTGTTTGTCAAACAGTTTTTGTACATCCTCCTGCAGTTTCCTGGCGACGCTAATTGAGGCGTTTGTCATGAGCGACACGGTCACCAGATCAAACGTTCCCAGCTGATATCCTTTCCACGCCTGATGGAGGACCGTTCGAAGGCTGCGGAAGTCCTGCATGAGACGATCGAAGCCCAGGTACGCCTCTTCCATATTGAGCCGGAGGTCACTGTCATAGTGGACCTTGACTGTAGCATTCGCGCCGTTACTCGTCATTGGAATATCGGGGTCCTCAAGGATCCAGTCTGAAGATTCCTCAGCATCGAACTCCTCGATATCCCCTGGTTGTGTTTTCCGGGCCCTCACTTTCGGCATCCGGGGTTGCAGGACTATCCGCACGTGCTCGAGGATGCTAGCGAAATGGAAGTGGTGGAATAACGAGCGGCGCGAGTGAGTGTCATAGGTCACATGCGAGATGACCTGCGCAGTGTGGTTACGTCGAATGGCAATGGCTTTATCCAGAGCTTTCACCAGTTTCCTCGGAACTTTGACGGGAGGGTCTGAGGCCTGCGCGATGAAGCGAGCCAATTTGACGAAGTTGTGTATGGGGATCTTATGCGCATGTTTCAGCGGCGAGGCGGGTTTTTTCGCCGTCGAGGAAGCAGCGGTGTCCCCATCCGCTTTGCCTAGGAGTCCTTCCAAGAGATCTTGGCTGTTATTGTTATTGTTGTTGTTGTTGTTGTTGTTGTTGTTGTTGTTGTTGCCACTGCCATTTCCATTGCCCTTGCCCTTGCCCTTGTCATCGGAGCCGTCGTTGGTGGTCAGAAGGTCAATCGAGTAGCCGCGCGCCTTGGCCGTGTTTACCAGCCATACTGCCACAAAATCGGTGGCGGCCTTGTAGTGGTAGAGGGTGTGGCTTATAGTCGCCGAAAGCGATTTGTTGACGGGCAGAGGATTGACCGTCGCGTGTTCCTTTTTGGCGTTGCGCCTGGACCGCTGCCAACCAGGCGGTCCGGGGGGAGGATACGGTATCCCCAGGAGGGAGCGCTGGAGGGCCACCTGCTGGACCTTCCAGGCATTTTTCGGTTTCAGCATGACAAGTCGACCATTGGGGATTGTCGGGAAAGGAGAGAAGAGAAAAGAGACGATCGGAGGTGGCGCCGCGGCTGCAAGGATGCGGGGAACAGAGGACTTTCCTCTCCTCAGATAGTTACCTCCGCCCATCCCTCAAGTCGCTAGCATCGGCCAGCAAACATAGGAACTACTCACTAGTAAGTACTCCGTACGTCGTAGATCCTATACTGAACAATACTCATCATATCCATACGACGTATCCAGTGCTCTCTGAGACATACATGTATTATGGTCCAGTCTCGATCCAGTACTCAGATCAAGCGGATCTGGCGGCAGACGATATCTCCTCTGCATCTGTACTCTATCTCTGTATTCTGTCTCTGTATTCTGCAGACAAAAGGATGCCGATTGACCCGTGCGACCTCGGTCCTAGTTGGATTGGCCACTCGAGCTGGAATCCCCACTGCCCCGTATACTCCAGGTATCCCCCCCGCCTTGTTGGGACAGAAAGAGTCGACTGTCTTCTCTCACCGTCTCTTATATCTATCTGCCTTTATGTGCTTACTTCCACTGGATTCCCCACTACTCTGACTACTCCGTATGGCGACCCCGTCGATCTGGGAGCCTCGTTGCCGCCACCCAGAAGACAACTATCGGCCAGCCAGACGACGCGCCCCACGTGCCTGCGACCATTGCCATGACCGCAAAGTACGATGTGATGGCTCAATCAATGGCTTTCCTTGCACCAATTGCCGCTTGGATGAATCCGCCTGCGCCGTTCGACCAGGACTGGGGAAACGCATCGGGGAAAAACAGCTGTTCAAGCCTCGCCCCCGAGAACGGGTCGTCCGGACCTCAATCCGCGAGACACACGCTTTGGATACACTGTGGTCGCAAAGAAAGCTAATAGACAGTATGTAGAAAGACTCCGACGTCGATTGGGACGGACTAACTAATCATACTTGCACACGCAGGTGCATCCACTAATACTCCCCTATCGTTCTCTTCTTACCCCTTTCTGAAAGCGCCCGGATTGAAGCACTTAGACCCGGTCGAGCTGGCCTTCCTCCAGTCGCAAGGATGCCTGCAGGTTCCGGCGAGACAGGTCACGGAGAGCTTCGTTCGCAATTACTTTCTATATGTGCACCCGTGTCTTCCCCTGATGGATGAGGCCGCCTTCTGGAGACAGTACCGATGCTCAAGCCCGAGCCATGATGAACGCATCCCTCTTTTGCTTTTTCAATCAATGCTATTTGCTGCGAGCAGTGTATGCCACGCCCTCCGATTCATCGGTTCCAGGCTGATCCCATTAGTTCGTTCCGATCGAAGTCGCCAAGCAATGTGGCTACGATTCTCTGATCGCTGCACGAGATGAGCTGTACCGGAGATCCAAGGTATGTAGGCCTACATGACCTACGTTTTCCATCGCTAATAGCCTTCCCAAAGTTGCTTTACCGCAGCGGCGTTGAAAGAGACCCATTGACTATTTCCCGGTCGGCCTTACTGTTGTCTTACTATACTTCAGACACAGAGATCGTCGCAAACTCAAGATGGTTACGGGTTGCTATCAAGAATGCCAAAACCGAGGGCGCTGATTGTTATTTTCTCCCGCAAATCCACGGCCCCAGAAAACAATCTGACCTGAAACGGATTTGGTGGTGTTGTCTTGTACGCGATCGGATCATATCGCTTGGGATGCACCGCTCAGTCCAGATCATGCCCTCGGACTTTGATCTTCATCAACGAGGCTTGACGGTCGATGATCTGAGAGACGAGATATTCTACTCTGAAGTGTATAAACCAGAAACTAAGTCCGCGTTATGCCAAGTGTTGTCCAGCCTGTGCCAGTTTGCAGTCACCGTGACCAAATTACTCACGATCATCTATCCTGCGAGGCGCAAAGCAATCATCAGAACAGAGGCACACGATCGGGTATTGGCAAAGTTAGAGGAAGCCAAATCGTCTTTGTTACAATGGGAGCTCGATTGGATGATGCACTTGGATGACAAGGACATTTCTCGGCATTCATCACTGGTACTTAACACCAACCTTGTTGCGTTGTATTACCAGTAAGTCACTATCTCAAAGCGATCGAGGATTCTAATGTGTCTAACAAGAGCCAGGTCTGCTCGGATCGCGCTCTGCAATCATAAGTGTCTCATGATTGGCGACACGGATTCCCCAAAGGCCGCCGACCAAGAGCAACTGGAATTCTGCCGGACAGAATTGGCGAGAGCAATTGCCTCAACAGCGGAGAGAGTAAAACAGCTCCTGACGAACGGAGTCGCCGACAAACTCCCGATCAGCGCGTAAGTTCCCGTGCGTTCATGTTTCCATAGAGCAATAAGTAAACGGTTCCAGCGTCGCGTACACCATGTTACCTCAGATTCTGCTGAGCGTCAAGACCCAGCTTTCGCGAACCCCAGAAGACAAGCAAATTCACGAGGTGACGTTGGTTTTCTTCATGGAAGTCAATCGGCACTACAGCTTCAGATACTATACCAAGCGCGTCCTGGCAGTCACCTCGGCGGCGCTCCAACTCTGCCAACAATCGGCCATGTCGCATGCAGATTTGGATTCCAGCCCGATGCTGAGCTCGGACTGTTTTTTCGACCTGTTTGAACTCCGGCTGGCGGAGTACACCAGGCTTCTCCGCTATATTGATGAATGCTTTTTTATGCAGGACAACCCAGACGAAGACAGACCGCTCCCGATCACCGGCATCGGGGCCTCTGAGCATGACATGCTACCGATTGCACCGGTCTCCGAGCCAGATGATGCTTTCGAGACCTCTACGCCGGCTTGGATGGAGGCGATGGAAATGTCCTTCTTTGGAGCAGGCACCCTCGAAGCGTTACCCAACTCTACGCCCGAAGGCCTGGTCATGCTGCCGTCCAAGAGTCCGGATAGTGTACCGCCTCAATATGGTGGATCCGGACAGGACGAATCAGAACCGTCTCAGGACGTACTGGAATGCTTAAAACTCCTTGGGGAATAACAAATGACAGGCTGTATATGAGAGCTTAGAAGGGAGGCCAATATTTCCCACCTTAGTACCGTGCCCTCTTTTATAACATTATTATCCTGGAATATAACATCTCCTGATCGGAGACCAAGACCTGAGTCTGAAAATCAAGCCATCTCCTGCAATGCTGCATCGATGCAGTTAGCCTGGCTAAGTGGAGATCGGAGGAGTCTCTGTAAGGCGTAAACAATCCTGCTTGCTCCATCAGATACTCGGAAGCGCTAAGAAAAGGGAAAGTAAAGCCGGCCAGGATAGCCATTATTATTATTAGGTATTAGCCAGGCAACCCCTTCTTCGTCCCCTTTCAACGGCCGACTTCCAGGCCTTCCAGCCCCCCTGACCCTACTCCTTTACTCCGTAATTTCCATCCTAGTCTCCATGGAACACTAGAACTAGAACCTTGTCGAAGATTAATATCGAGCCCATCCACTTATGGAGTCCTGTACAGTATCAGTATACACATCCCAACACTATCCATCATTATTGATTACTTCCAGAGTAAAGGTAAGGGTATGTACCTGACAATTAGCGTAGCGCGGCTGTGCCAATATTATTGGTATTAGTCAGTCCTAGGTACTCCTACGGACTACCTAAAAAACTAACTAGTTAAACCAACTAACTACGGAGTAGGTAAGTAACTAAGGTTAGGTCCCCCAAACTGAAAAATAAAAACATTCGACCCCAAAAAAAAATTCCGCGATAAAAATACATCCTAACGAGGCGCAAGCCCACCCCAGCGATGCAGGCAATGCGCAGCATCAGCCTCCAGCGCAGCACGCTGAGGCTTGGAAAAAGCAAAAAGGGATAGTAATAAAAAAAAAATAGGGAAAAAATTGGAATCGTAGATCCGGACCCATTTATTCTAACGCTGTTTTGTTTGACGTGGTAATACGCTACCTACCTGTCTACATAATGTACCCTAGGTACCTACTTACGGAGTACACACGGAGTACGGAGTTCAGATAGATAGGTAGGTAGGGGTAAATATTGCGATACCGCAGGAAATAAAAAAATAAGGATAATAAATAAATGAATTGAAAATAAATAAATAAATAAATTGAATAAAATGAAACCGCCCAGAAGAAAATACAGAGTACTTCCATAAGACTTAAAGTATCAGCCCTGTTCGACAGGAAACGAACCTGAATCTCCTTTCGGGTTCTGGAGAGAAAAGAAAAGATGAGACAGGGGTAAAGTTCCTACCCTACGGAGGCCGGTGGTTTCGGTCTCAGCTGCGACACGACACGACACGGAGAACTCGAGTAAGCCCAGCAGGGAGATTATTAATAGCAGCATGGAGGTCTCTGGTCTCGTATTCATTCATTCATCATTCAGACCTATCGAGGTAGGTTAGGTATTGATTGTAAGAAGGAGCTGTACTGCGATCTCATCCTGGCATGGATCGCATATGAATACTCTGTCTATAGTTAGTTAGTTACCCTAGATGGATGGAGGGATGCGTTGGCACAGGACAGGATGGGATGGGATGTTACCGCAGTTTGTCTCCGTAATAATACCTAATAATATTCATCGTGTACGCATAGGAACTGGTATCTACCGAGGTAATACCGATACATATCAGTCAGCCATCATGGATGTCTGTCTGTCTATCTATCTGGTAGTGTAGGTATCTAGACTCCGTACTGTCGGATCCCTCGCATTGGTAGGGCCCACCAATGATGAATTGCCCAGCCAGCCTTCACCAAAGAGGCTTAAGTCAAATCGTCACCCAGTGCCTCAGTCTGCCTCTGTCCGGACGAACTCTTCTATTGGCGCCCTCCTTGCCACAGGGTGGGTGGCACAGGATGAGTAGGAGCACTTGGAGGAGTGCTCTGTACTCTGTAATAAAAGTGTGAGTGAGAGAGTGTGTTATGAACACAGAGTAGTAGGTGACATCGGGGTACTCTGAGTAGGTGTAACCTCTCCGTTATTAACTTATTCTTACGCAGGTTGACCGCGGTGCGTAAGGATTGGCTCGACGGACGCTCCACTCAGAGTCAGAGTACGGAGGACCAACTACGGAGTAACTGTAAGTCGACCAAAAGGCCTGCTGGCTGGCAATCTAGACTTCGCACTCTCCGTCTCTCCCCGGAGAAAGGAAAGCCTAAATGTTAACTGTGACCTGAAAGCGGAGGAGGGGAGGATCCAGAGTTACAGCCGTAGTAGTAGTAGTTATGTACCATAAGTTATTGCCCGCTCTGTGTACACTTGGGCCCCGGAAGTAAGGAAGATCGAGTGGGATTCGATTCGGCCAATTAATCCATTGAATCTTGGATGGATGGGGGGGGGAACAAGGCAAGTTAAGAGGTCAATCCAATCCATAGGCAGGCCGGGGCTGCAAGTGTCCATGCAGGGCGACCTTTTTCCCTTTTCCCATGACACTGACAGAGCCGGGGTGACTTGTAAGTCAGTGGCAAATTCAATCGGCGGATTTGCCTCTTAATATTCTGATATTTTTTTTTTCTCTCTCTCTTTAATTGTTATGAGTTCATAATTTTCTCCGTACTGGTGCTGTAATATTGACTCGAGTTCTGTTCTGGCAAAGATCTCACCCTCTGGGCCAACACGTGGATAAGCCGCCCAATGAAGCGTAACACGAAGTCAGGGCGGGCCCCAGTCCGCCCTGTTGGTCAAGTATGACTGGCAAAGATACCAAAGCTCAGCATTCCGACGTGCCCTTTCTTTTCGTAGCTCTATTTTGTGGCGTGCTCTGTCTGAAATGGCTTTGACTGAGAAGTCCATCACTCTGCTTTTCACGGCCGAGAGAGTGCCCAAGCTGGCCTGATAACTGCGAACTATACACTATACGGATACTCTGTAAGCACTGATTAAGGTACGGAGAGAGTTGTCAGTCCTGTCTGACAGACCAGCCGTGACTAATTCCTACGTCCTGAAGAGCATCCGTCAGTCAGTAACTACCCCTCTCTTATGTGCCGGCCGTTCGAGAAGAGAGATCGTTTCTCTGACCTTGCCCGGTTAGTCGAGTTTAGTGCACATTCCTCCCCACCTCCTTCTTACTTCTTACCCTTCACGGTCCCCGCTGCTTATTCCAATGGGCCGATGGATTTTGGTCCGTACCCTAGGAAACAGATACCCAAGTGAGTATGGACTATGGACTATGGAAGTACTGTCAGGCCGAAGGTCGGAAGTCGGATACCGGGGCCGGCGAGGGGAATCATGGAATGGCATCGCATCAAATGATCCGGCTAAAATGGATAACAAACCCGGAAAATCCTCATGTTGCAGAGGAGATCCGAGATATGTACTTCATATATGGACGGGAGATCCTAATAACCAAACGATGGTCCATGCCTGACGGACCAGGACCAAGGAAGAATAATTTAAAAAAAGAAATTACTCGCAGGGGAAGATCACAGCCAGCCGGTCCTCTCGAACTACGATTTGCCCAGCTTTAATAGTGTGAAATGTGACCATCCCTTCATTACTCACTCGGAATGATCGTAGGAAAAAAAAAAAAAAAAGGTTGACCCCCTCCTCAGGTCCAGGCAAATCGGAAGCGACGATACCTGCTCCCTTGGGCTTTAACTTAGTTTATTATTATTGTTGGATTCGGAGGAAATCATTCGTCTCCCACCCTCCTTCTTCTTCTCCTCCTTTTTCCTTCTGTGTCTACCACACTTTCTGCCAGGGCGACCAGACTATTCGCATTAGACTTGCAAATTTACCCCCCAAGGCGGGAAAGCAGAGAGCCATGCACGGATGATGTAGGGAAGGCAGGGAATGTCCATGGCTTCATGCCTCATGGCCTGGGCGCCTGGCATCCAATAGTTCTGCAGTGGAGCGCGATCAACCGGTTGGTTTGTTTCGGTTAGATCCCGGCCGACCAGCGTCATTCTTCTTGACCGGAGGGTCCTTGACACTCTCAAGAGTCAGAGTACATGGTTAGTACGGAGTAATACCTAGTTAATCAGAACCAAGTAGTTACTTGATTTCTAAAAGAAATGGCAACGAATCGACAGGTATCATGTACGAACCACCGGCGATTCCGTAACCGAGCGTCCGCCTACGTGATGTGGCTGACTGAATGCCGAGTATCTTTCCTTTTTCCTCCCCGATGCTTCTCCGCACCTCTGGCGGCGAGAACGAGATGCTGTTGCTGGGCTGCTGCTAGACCATGCAAAGCTTGCCAGCTTGCATTCTCTTACCTGGCGGTGGAGAAAGGGAATCGACGGCTGGCGCGTCGGGGACAAGGCGCGCGGGTACAATACTTACACCACTGGGTAGATAGATAGATAAGTAAGTAAGTAGGTAATAACTAATAATAATCACCAAGACCTGGAAATGAAAGGAGAACCAACCGAACAGAAAAAGGAGAGGCAATGAAACGGTCGAGCGAGGTCGAGGCTGATTGATTCCATGGGACGGGTGATCTCCCGTCACTCTGAACCAGTGATGATTTCGGCGCTGATCCTGTGACGATTGGTATTTCCTGCCTGGTATTTACCTAACTTCTCGGTGTTTTGCCCTGTCGGCCTGTGTCCGGCTATGTAATATTATCTTGGATGATTTTATTTAGAGAGATATTCAGTCGTTCATGGTTGCCTCAATAATATGAAGATGCAAGGCAGGATCGACGTATTTCCATGCCATGATTCCCTACGGTCCTCCTCCGAGCCCAGGACGGGATTAAGAACCCTGGAAGGTATCAGGAGACGGGGACTCAATAATACCGAGTTTCTTCAGGTATTGTCATCTGTCACCTCAGTTGACCCTCCTTCCGCACCCCTCCATTACCACCTACGTAGGTATAATCATCATGACCAGAAGAATGGCTAACGATACTGCCATTGACCCATGACTCTTTCTTGATTGATTCCTGGACTTTTGCCCTGGTCGCATCTCCCACATTACCTGGTCTTCTCTGCTTCTTCCCTGCATGACTGGACGGGGGCTGCTTGTCACGAACGACGGTGGGGGCTCGAAAGGTTCCAAGGCACTTGGCAGCCCCGTAAGATACTGTATTAGATACCGGGTTTGTTACCGACACCACCTCAGGCTAACAAAGGCTGGTGACGACGGCGTTGTGGTATGGTGTCTAGGTAGGTACTCTTCTCGTTCACCATTTATCTTATTATTCTTCCCTCACTTTGGACCATTTGATACACATCACAAAAGAATGGGCGACCAAAAGGCAACCCAACCCGATTGCATCGTTCTGCGGCCCTCCATGATCTGACCGAGGATCGGTGGTAGGGATCGGTTAGGGTTCCAGAATCCGGGCGCAGCAGCAGTGCCCATTGTCCGTGATGGTTATTATTGTTGAAAGAGGGCAGATACAGCCGTAAACCAAGGCACCGGGAAAGTCAACCCAATTTGACTTTCTTACCTTACATACATACATACATACATACATACATACAGTCACATACTTTACCAGGGAGACGGACGATACGCGGTCATCCCGTACTAGCGGCCGGACTATCATTGCCCCTTCCTGCTCGGTACCTCTTCCTACCCACCGTATTCTTCCGCACGTCAAGGTGAAGTCTAAGATAGCTGCTCCCTTGTTGATTGTCCGCGCTCGTCGTACAATGGTCTTCAAAGGGCTGAAAGGCTTCAAGGAGAGAAAGGAGGGGAAGGAGGAGAAAGAAAGTGCTTGAGGATAAAAGAGAAAAGAGAAAAAAAGAAGTACAACTAAGGGCATCATCAAACCCATTGTCCATTATTCAAGTCAGCGTCGGGCTCGCCAGGCATAAATAAAGCCCGAGTCAGTCGACTCGCATGACGGAAGACATACGGAGTACATACATCCATGCAATTTGGCCTACGAGAACCTGGTACTTATTCGTCTTTTCCGACAAGTTGATGGAGACAATCGGCCGGTGCCAGTAGTGGACGGTAATTATCGGAGGCTGCAGCCGTGCAGTTTTTCAAGTGGAAAAATAATACATCGGATTCTTCCAGTCACCAGTATTTTTATTATTTTTTTTTTAGCCTGGGGGGTTAATTAAATCATTTTCCATTTATTATTGTGAGTAACTATTCTTCCTAGCTTGGACCGCGAGCGGGCCTGCCAACGCCGCCTTTTCTCCCTGGGACCCAGAAAAAGGCACCCTGGACGATACCATACCTGAACCTGCCATACCTCCTCTGTACTCATACCGCTGCTTCGCTCCCCACTCCCCGTCCTTCGCCGTCCTCTCCGCTCCAAGGCCGCCTTACACTCTTCCTTTGGCCTCATCTCACTCATCCGTTCTCTTTTCCCCTCTCCTTTCCCTTCTCTTCCTTGCCTACCCTCTTCTTTCTTTTCTCCCCTCCTCCATTGCTCCCCCGATCCTCCTCTCCTCCTCTCGTTCCGGATTGCGACTGTTTCATACTCGCTTCCCTCGCCCCAAACCTTACCCTATCATGGGTTTGGGTGCCTCGCCAATTCCGGTTGCTCTTCCTTATGCAGACTCCCTCTTTGCTTCTCTGTTCTCCATTGCATGAGCTTATGGAACGGTGTTTCAACCCGTCCTACCGTGTACCCGGCCACTGACTCGCAGCTTCAACGCTGCTACCCGTTCTTGTTCCGGATCTCCCAGGACAATTCATTCCCTCAATTCCTCGTTACCTTCCGAAGATCGGACGTACAGTGCAACATTCGCTCTCGCTATTAACCACCTCCCTCGTTGCTTCCTCCCTTCCCACCCTTTCGTCTCTCTCGTCCCCATGTCGATTCTGGACGTGCCCGAGACCGGGTTGTCTCTGCAGAGAGACAACCTTGCCAATAAACCTCCCCAGATCATGCGATTGAATCTGGCCCAAACCACCCTGGACGACCTAATACAAAGTTTACGAAACGACAAATCCGCTAGAGTTCGTCTAGGAAAGCATCCGGCTCTCTACTACGGCTCCAAATCCCAATCCTTCCACTCCTTCGCCGAACCATTTCCCTCGGAGATCTACCGCGGCAGCTCCGCTGACAAAGAGAACCTATATTTCGCGGGCGTTCTGAGCCACAATCTGGAGGTGGAAAAGGCCAAAGAGGCGACCGCGGCCACCGATCAGGCGTTGGCCAACCTCGAACAGAGCTTGCACGCCTTCGAGAGAGGGAAGGAATCCAAGAAAACACACATGATTGACAGCCATGACGTCCGGGCTTTGCGAGCGGACGGTCGGTCCGCTAGCGGGCGCGCTCTTTTGGCCGGCCGCTCTTCGGGCAAAGGCGAATTGGAGAAAGACCGTCTGCTGAGAAACAATGCCTCCAGTCGCTCCGTATCCTCCAGCCCGGCTCTGGGCGTTGCCCGTTCTCCCGCTTCGATTCCTCCCCTTACGCCTACCTCCGCTCCGCTTTCACAAAGCAGGGATCGCATTCGCCTCGACGCCCTCAAGACCCCCTTCATCCACCTTCTCGCCGTCCGTGCCGTTTCCACCAAGTTCCTCGCTCGCCAGACCCGGGCATCCTTGGAAGACTGCGCCACCCTCGCCCAGCAGTACGGCGTCAAAAACCGCATCAACCCGGAGAAATTCGACCTCAAGGACCGAACGTATAAAGAGCTGGATGTGTGGAAGTTCCCGTACCCGTCTCAAGAAGACCGGCAGGAAGCCATTGAGAATGCGATCTCGGCGTTTGATCGTCTGCGGATTTCTCGCACAGATAAGCTCTGGCAAACGCTTCTCCCCAAAGAGGAACGGGGCCAAGGCAAATGCTTGTCGCGGCTGAACTTGCAGACTGGCCCGATGAAGAAGCCGGAAACCCCCAAGATCCAAGTGCAGAGCGCGGACGATACTGGCAAAGATGGTGACACCACTGGCCCAGATACCGATCGCCCTTCCGCCAAAAGCGCGGAGCCCACGTCCGCCCCCAAATCCGCTACTGGCACACAGAAGAAAAAGACCGCCGAGAAGGATGCTACCAAGAAGCCTGCGGCCAAGAGCAAAACTGCAGCCAATAGCACCTTGACTGGCCGGATCACCAAAAAGCCAGAGAAGAAGACGGCGGCCAAACCTGACGGCAAATTCAAATCAGCGGAGTACGTCAATGACTCGGATGATGATGATACGGACATGCCAGATGAACCGATCGAGAAGCCCAAGCTTGAGAAATCCAAGCTTGAGAAGTCCAAGCCTAAAGCTAAACCCGCGACCAAGCCGATCGACACTGCTCACCGAGAACCTTCTCACGCTCCAACACCCAAGGTGGATACGCCCGAAGCTCCACCGTCTAAATCGGAGCCTTCCTCGCAGACGTCCAACAAGTCTGTCTCATCGAAGCGACTGCCTTCATCCCGGGCACCAGGACAAAAGTCACCCCAGAAACCGTCGCCGCTTGGCTCTTCGCCCCCAACCAATGCCTCGGAGCTGCAAAACCGCAGCCGCTCTTCCAGTCAAAATAACACCTCCAGCTCCTCGTCCTCCCCGTTGATCACGCAGATCTCCAAGACAAACAAAGTCGCCAAGACTCTGTCAACCCCCGCGAAGCCGGTCAAGACCAACGGCATTGTGAAGTCGACATCGGCGGTCAACCCTTTGAAACGAAAGGCCGAGCTGGAGCGACCGGCAGTGACTCGACCTCTCGCGGCAGGACGGACCACGGGAGACTTGGAGCATAAACGACGACGAGCCGTGAGCACGTCCAGCGGCAGTACTGGCAGCGCCTCGCCTCCCCTCAGCCGGGAGATCCTTCTGCAGCAGCTACGGGACAAATCGCAATTGTTCAAGCAGAATTATGCCAAATATCGCACATTGCATGATTCCATGGCGGCCCATCCGGACCCTCCACCGGCTGATTTAGAACGTTTGCAGAGGCAACACGCCAAGTTGCAGCGCGTGAAAAAAGAAATCTGGGACGAAGACCGGCGCCTCCGAGATAGGTTATAATCTCTTTTTCTTGCTGCTCATCCCGATTGTTTCTCGTTAATTGTATGGTATTTGGACAGCGTCGGGTATCCCCAGGACCGATTTGCATTGATTTCCCATTCCACTGGCATAATTTAGCATGACGAAGCTCCTTATTATATCTCCAGCACGCTTCGAGGAGTTTTGGACGGATATGTATTTCCTTTTATCACATATTGATGTATTTCCTTTGTTCTGATCCTTTACATATTTGCATCTCTTGCCACTGTTAGTCTAGCCAAAACATGTGCATGCAATTCCATCAATCAAAATCTAGAGATCTGTCACCATTATGCAAGGAAGACTATCCTGCAAGGGGACCACCTATCAATCTGTTGGAGTAATTCTCCATCTCGTATTCAGAAGTAAGCCCGAGTAAAAATAGCGTTTTGCATCCGAGCTATCTTCATGCATGGCGAACCTCGAACCAGCCGCGAATGCGATCCCAGTCGGGCTGAGATACATACATTGTCTTACCCAGAACTCGAGCTGTACTACTATGTCTCAGCGTCTCCCCTCGGTTGAGAACATAGCATCGCATTCGAAGCTTTCCGAGCAACGGACTGACTTACCCCGGATCAACCATGGATGGATCAGAGACGCCCACTAAACGGTCTAAACCGCACTGGTTCTAGCCCCCACCCAGCCCGTGCCGCACGTGGCTCGCCGGAGACATGGGTCGGCGTTTCAGTACGGTATCCTGCCGTTATTTACCATACGGCCGTAACGGAGCCAGGACCTATTCTGCTGACGTCATTCTTCATCCGTCATCGTGGCGCTAGACCACTTGGGAACTAGGGCTTCTTGGGAGTTAGGCGGTGAGGAGCTTTAGGGATTCAATATTGAGCTCCTCCGTCTTCGCCGTCACTTTCCCTTCAGGCGTGACGAGACGCGCTTTATCAAGACGCCATCAGCCATTGATGATATCTGAGTCCTGCTGAAAGTATGGTGGACTGATTGATACTGTCTGTTCTAACATTTGCGGTTGTGAGTGTTCTCACAGTTCTTTGCGATCGGCACCCTTACGCGACCTACCGGCCTACCGGTGATTTGTATTTGCGTCTGTGAGACGTTCTCCTCCCAATCCGGTATCACTTCTGGGAGACGGGCCTTCCAGATTCCTTCCGGCTTATTATTCTACTTGAGAGGGCTAGGTTGTCCTTTGATTGTTATTGCTATAATCTATCATGGCCCCCGCGAGAGGACGGACCCCTGGTCAAAGAAGTCCCCATGTGCTGGTGAGTACTGCTCGTTCCTGCCATTTGCGGCTCTTCTCCTTCTCCTTCTTTTTCTAACACATTGGCTTGAATTGACTTAGGTAACCGACTCGCGCGATCAAGCATATTCCGCTCAACCCCGACGTCGTCGTCCTTCTCCGTCTACCCGATTCATCACAGTCGACAACGTCCTTCAGTATACCTCCGATATCCCCTCCATGCAGCAGCGTGTTCCGGCCCAGAGCGAACGGGTGCGTCCCAGATCCCGTCTTGCATCCGCAACGGGTGGCTTAATTGGCGCTGGGGGCAGTCCGAATCCGTCCGGCGCCGGGTCCAGCTCAAGCACTGCGGCCTCCATGCGGCGTCTTGCGGCCCAGCCACGTCTCCCGCCTCGTACAACAAAAGTAAGCGAGAAGCTGGTTCTCCTTCCGGAAGCGGAAGGAGTCCACGAGGGGTCCCCCGATGAAGATGAAGATGATGAGGGGGTGGACGAGGAACTGGTGCAGAGACTGGCGAGGGAGAAAAACGTCGATCCGGAATCGATAAGACAGCGGCTTCTGGTGCAAAGGATGGGTGGAGATTTTGACGAAGACAATGACATCGCGCCCCTGCTGGCGGAGGAGGAATTGCTGCGACGTCGGAAGGTGGCGCCGGAGAAGGCGAAAAGCTATGCGGAACGGTTGCCCAAGGCGCGGCGCGCCGAGAAGCTGTCTCGTGTGACTGCATACTGCACGGCGCAGGCTTACAAGATGACCTCGCTGGCTTCTTTTGTTAAGGATAAACACGGTGGGCGAACGAAGCTCTACGATGACTGTCTGTATACGGCATACCATCTCCCGCTGTTGCAGGGAGTCGAAGGCTACAGATTGAGAAGTAGCCCAATGGTGAAAAGGCCCGGTGGAAAGTCTTTCCTCGATGAGGAAATCGAGCGAAACGAACTGCGCGATTACCATGAATACATGGTTGAGGCGGAGGAGCACTCGGTCGTCGGTCGGGGAGAACATGGCTCTCCACGACATCACGACGGCGAGAACCAGCAAGACGAGGGGATAGCGCATCATGATATGGCCCATGAGAACTCTCATATGGACCCAGGAGCCGGATCGCTTGATGCCAACGCCACGCTTCAGGAGCGTGCCGGTCACGAAGTACCTCTTAGCCTTGCCACGCCGGCGAGGCTGCCCTACAGCGTGGCGGAGATGTTCGTGTTCAGCTACGGGGTGGTTGTCTTTTGGAATTTCACCGAGAGACAGGAGAAAGATCTTCTGGCTGACTTGGCTTTCGCGTCGTCATCGGCTACCGGCACCCCAATCACGCTGGCCACAATGCCTTTGCTGGAGGAAGATTTCGAGACGGAAGAGTTCCACTTTGAGTATTCCACCGAGATCTCTCGGCCGCGCGTGTACAACGACATGATCACACTCCGAAGTGGCGACCACATGATTAAGCTGGCGATCAGTCATGGCATCGCGCAGAGCACCAAGCTCTGCTTTTTTGAAGAAGTCATGGCGCGCCAAATGGCGGAGGCCAAGGACATTCCGCGCAGACTAGCCATGACGGGTCAGCTAGGCATGAAGCGGGAGGAGGTCTTCAGGATCTTGGGGCGCTTATTCAAGAGTCGAGTAGAGGTCAACCTTTGTGAGTTCAGGTCATCAATCTTTCCTTCGATCGCAAACTAACCATGCTGTTAGCCTCCAACATGCTCGACGTTCCCAACTTCTTCTGGGAGAGTGAGCCAACATTATACCCTCTCTATATCGCAGTGCGCGAATATCTCGAAATCAAGCCGCGCATCCAAGTGCTCAACGAACGCTGCCGAGTTTTCCTTGATCTTGCAGAAATCCTCTCTGATTCCATCGCCGACAACAAAACTTCTCGTGAGCTCTTCACTGTTTCCTGTGTCGCGTATGGACCCCAAACTAATGACCTCCCTTTGCAGATCAAACATGGATCATTATCGTCCTCATCACCATCTCCATCATCGTCACCACCTCCGAAGTCTTCTTACGTTTCGGTCTCCTCTCCGCCGAGAAGGGCACTGCGGCCGGTACTCTTGTCACCTCTCTTTTTTCGCGATCCTCACCTGTCCTGACTCCGCCGCCGTCCTGCTCGTGTCCTCTTCCTGGCTCTGAAGCTGTAGCGGCGGGAATGAATGTCACGGGCATTTGAGATCTTCTAGATCTTCGTGACCATGGCTGTAGTTGATTGCCTGGATGTTTTATATTTCTGTTTTATCTAAGTCTGCAAGATGATGTCTTATTCTTACAGGAGTCTGATCCGGCGTATTGTACATAATACACATTCAAACCAGATACATAATACATGAAGTGATCAATCTTTTTGACACAATATTCTATACTAATTTACATCGGTTTATATATCACATGCTAAAAATACATCCATCCATCCAATCCAACACTAGGTAGATACCTACCTACCACAGTACAGGGTACAAAAATCACACCCCCTTCCTCACAGCCCAGAAATAATTCCCCCAATCCTCCGACCCGGACACCATCTTCCACCCCACCCCAGGGAAATACATCACCCCAGCACACTTCCACTGCATTTCCTGCCTCTGCATTTTCCCAGCATCCCCAGCCCGAGAATCAACCGTATCACACCTCACCAACCCCTCCCCCAACCACCCCCTCAACTCGCTCGGATTGACAAACTTCGCCCAATCGTGCGTCCCGCGCGGCACGACACCTATCGGCCACGGTGCTTCCGCAATCACCTGGTTCACGAGGAACGAGGGCCAGCTGCGCGAGATCGTCGATCCGATGAGCCAGCCGCCCGGGCGCAGGAGACGGAGACAGTCTGTGAGAAAGCGGAGGGGGGAGGAGGTTGCGTTGGTGTCGATGTGTTCGAGGACTTCGAAGAGGGTGACCATGTCGTATTTTTCATGCTGCTGCTGGTGTTGGCCTGACGGGGTGGTGGCTGTGGGGGTGGCTCGTACTATATCTTCCAATGTACAGTTCCGGTACTGGAATTTTCCGGACGCAAGGTGCCCTGCGACTTTGGGGTCTAAGCGGGCGTGGTCGCGCGCGATCTGGATGAGGGTGGGGGTTGGGTCGATGGCTGTGATGCTGGCGGCGCGGGTCGGGGTGGGTTGTTCTGTGGAAAGTTGTTGGTCTTCAGCTGGAGAGGATTTCGATGATGACCATGGCCAAGAGGAGGAGGAGGAGGAGGAGGTCTGGTTCTCGGTCTGTGTGGGCGAAGGAATGGTGCGCGCCAACGACTCCGCGAAGATGCCGCCTCCGCAGCCGACGTCCAGATAGCGAAGGGAGTTCGGGGAAGCCGACGGCGAGGCAGACGGAGACGGGGCGGGTAGGCCTTCGGCGAGGCAGGAGGCGATGAAGTCGTGGCGGAGAGGGTTCATGAGGTGCAGGACGCGCGAGGAGCCCATGGGATCCCACCAACTGCTGGCGAGGGCGGAGAAATGGGAGAGTTCATTTGCGGAGACGGAGGAGGTGGAGTGTGTGCGGGGGGAGAGGAAGAGGGAGGGGAGGCGTTTGGTAAGTGTTGCCGTTGGTCGGAGCATGATTGCTTTGTTTTGCGTTGCTTCGGTCTGGTCTCTTGGTCTTGGAGGTGTTGAGGTCTCCGGCCTGGGGGAAAATATCAGATAAGATCTCGGTGTTCATGGAGTTGTGGCTGAGCACTTGCTGCTAAGAGAGCCACAATTTCGGTAGAACACTCACCTAAGGTAGATGCCCTCACACAGGCAGGATGCAGACCTGAGATGCGATGCGATATGCAACTCGACCAGACAAGAGGATGCGGAGGAGAAACTGCCGAATGGTTCGGAGAATGGCGGGAAATTTTCGACTTGCGGTCTCTTGATAGCCTTATTTATAAGGCCAAATAGTGAAGTTTCGAGACCAACACAGCCCGGCTAGCTCAATCGGTAGAGCGTAAGACTTCTACGGGAACATATCTTAAGGCTGCGGGTTCGACCCCCGCGTTGGGCTTTTTGCTTTCGGTATTCTTACCGCGTCTAAATAACACACACCATACTGCCAATGTCTCATTTGTTGTGAACTTCCGAGCCTTTTTT
>NGZO01000002.1:2755782-2776774 GCA_002215965.1 Aspergillus persii
AACGCGGGGGTCGAACCCGCAGCCTTAAGATATGTTCCCGTAGAAGTCTTACGCTCTACCGATTGAGCTAGCCGGGCTGTGTTGAAAGAATTTGCTCCAAAAATGACATCATGGAGGTAAACTAACACTTCTAAGAGGTGCATTTTACTTGATTTTCATGCAAATAACAGTACAACCAATCACTTACCACCCTTGTCAGTCTGTGGTTACCTTAGCACCTCAGCGGTGGTAAAGCCATTTGTCTCTGCCTCTTCCTCTCCAAATAAAAAGAGGGAGATGGAGAAGAATACTGTGGGCTTTCCACATAGATTCGCAGGACGGAAGATGACTCGGGTGCCTGTTAATAAATAAAGTGCTAGATATCAGCGCCACTGTCACAATCACGACCACAATACTTGGAAAGGGAGGCCAAAAAGGCCCCCAATTGAATCACTTAGAGGAAAAAGGAAAAAGCGGAGGAATTTTGGAGTGACTTGGTTTGCATTTATCGGCGTATTAGGACTTTGAGCAAAGTGGAAGACTTCTCTGAATTCTTGCTATCTCTTTGCTTCTTGATACATGAAAAAATGCAGGAGATATGCAGCCCTTTTATGTAAAGAAGGAACTGTAAATAATATAAACTAACTAACGGAAGGTTCCTTTCTTCTCTCTGAGTTATTGCGAGATTGTGTACTTTAACAGCATTTATGTGGCGTCCTACTGGCACCATCATCTCTATCCGTATGCAATAAGTCATCTGGAAAACTTGGAAGGTTCAGGCAACTGAAGTTCCATTCAGGTGGAAGCTCAAGGCATTTTCCGGTATTTGCTGAAAACGGGGCTTGTAGCGAGCCCTGTGCAGTTAAGTGAATTATATCATTCATGTACATAAGCTTCATCCTCACTTCACATCTACCTCCTACTGCCAGTACATCTGCAACACTGATTTCTTTCCCAAGTCCTATCTCATTCTTCTTCATCTCTGTGACAAGCTCGAGCTCGAAGCCCTATACCGAGGCTGTATAGGAGTATTCCGGTTAAGTAATGATGAATAGCGGTAAAGCTCCGGTTAATCGTAGAGGATTGCGTTAGCTGCTTCTTTGATCTGTTTATCTTTCTGTATCAGTATTTATTCACTGATCTCTGGCGGGACATTGTTGTTTCTTTCTTTCTTCCTTTAACCTAGTGTCTTCGTCCTACAATACTGATCCTATTCTTTATTTCTGAGGTTGTAACACTATCTCATTCTTCTTCATCTCCATCGAGCCCCCCGAAATATGTCTTTCGCACCAAAACAAGACGCTATTTGCTGCAACAAATGTGGGGCATGTGGATTTACATACAGAAACTGTCCGCAATGTAAATATTGCGTTTACTGTAAGGCTCCTGGGCACGTTGTTAAAGACTGCAAAAGTGCCCCTCCTTGCAAAAAATGTGGCAAAAAGGGCCACAGAACAGATCGATGCCTTAACGAAGCAGGCCACCAAAAGTCAGCTAGCTACAAGCGGTCTCATCCAATGGAATCAACTCATTGGATAAAGCGCAGGAAATTGAATAAGTATACGAGAAATGAGCGCGAAAGTATTATGGTTGTCTCTGTTGAGTCACCGAAGCATGATGCAGAGGACTGGTTTGCGATTCCTCCGGAAATTCGAACAGTTCGTATACCAGGTCCTGCCTTGAAAAGAATGAAAGTCGAACTAAGCTCTTAATATAGGATTTATCGCTATCGCCACTCTTTCGCTTTCCCGACCTCCGATCTCTTTGCATCGCTACCATTCAAGATTTGATCACAGGCCAATTACCCGGTGCTCAGTCAATGCCATATAAGGAAAGCATTTCGAGGCATGGCGGCGCGGACGAAGTTACAGAGTCCCTTCTCAAGCTTATCAGTACGGATATTAAAAACCTCGAGAACAAAGAGATCTCATGGGAAAACCTAGACGCAGTACTTCGGACAAGCAACTTCTCCGATGATTGGGCTCTTCCTACTGGATATGCGGGTCTTATAAGAGACAGCCGACATAGATCCTGGTGGCGTGGGTATGTTGGCCAGTGCAATATATCCTGGCGGCGAATAGTGAACGAACATTGCCAATCTATCTTAAGAAATTCAAAAAGCAGTCTGTTTTATTACATGCTGTGGATAGGCAATGGTAATCGCACGGTAAGCTTTCTTAAACTCTGGTCGTTTCCAGAAGGCACTATAATCGACGATTGGTATCATATATGTGCAAATATTCTGGAGGCCCTGTTCTCTCGGGCATTCCAAAGCCACCATGGAATGCTCAAAGCCAACTCCCAATACGGTGACTTTACTGGATTTGGCCTGAATATCATGACACCACTGGTTCAAGGAAATGCAGGCATATCCAAAATGCTTAGAGTACAGGCTAATGCTGGACCAAGTTTGTCCCCCGACCCTCAAGTCAGGCACTGGGCGGTGTTTAATCCTACCCAAAAACAAAAGGGAAGTATGAAATGGAAGAAGGCTCCACTGCTCAAGTGCGACTTCGATGCTTCTTTGAAGAGGGCATTCAAAGGAAATGAAGCACTTTGCAAAACTATAAAGGTGTCGATTTCGAAAAGCTCCCAGCATGAGTCAGACGGTGACCCCCTTGATGACAGAATAGTGTTCGCGGGCAGACTCTCTGCTTCAGTGGGCTTCGTCCTCGACCATTTCGCCGTTTCCGAAGCGGATGATCTTCCTTTACATATTAGGGACAGAGAGTCATCGGAAGGTATCCCGTGGCCTATACTGGGGTGTGGTTTCAGTGACGACAATGCCCTTGTATGGAGCTATGATTTAAAAGGGTTCTCGAGTGTTACGTCCGACTGTTTTATTCAGGCTGCCCCCGACACTGCGTATGAAGAGGGCCACAGATCTTTAATCGAAAACAGCGCTGTCAAGATCGTGTATCTCTGTGGACCAAGGTCAGAGGCTGCGATAAAAGCCGCAATACGAGGACTCAGTCGATATACCTTGGATCTCCGAGGACACAAGTATCCTTTATACCTTGAAGGTGCCACTTCGCCAGCCCCTAAACGCCTGTATATCCGGTGTCCGCCATTGCCATCGGAAGTGTGGTCCCTAAGGGCGTGCGACTCTGCAATATTAAGTGATGCTATCCGGTTTGGTATGAGCATGCTTGAGCTCAAAGGGATTAGACCTTATTTTATTGAATCAAGCAGCGTCATCGGCCACATCCTTTGTCATGCTAGAAGGGAACGACTGGGAGAAAAGCCAATGACCTCTGACACCTTGGATGAAGGATTGAGTCTTTGGCTCGCTCGGAAGGGCTTCCAAGAGAAAGACGACATTAAGAAGATTGAAACTATTGGGGGCACCATGACTCGTGGCTTGTTAATGTTGCTTCATGCACTTCCTAGGCAGCCGGCTGATAAAAAAGGAGAGAAGAGCGCTCCTAAAGCTCGTCGAGAGCGCTCCCAGGAACGAGTTCGTGCCTACGAAGAGTTTGATAAAGAGTCGTTCAATGACATGCGAAGTCTTGTTAACGACCGAGTGCAACAGCGAAATGACGCTTTTACCCAGCGTTTATCGAGTCTGCCTCAGGACAATCCGGAACGTACACGAACATCAATTGAGAATATCAACGAGGAATTCTCGCAGCTAGCGAAAAACAACCCCGATCAAGTAGACAAATTGCAAGATCTACTGACCGTTCGACGGGCCGGGGCGGACTTTAGCCAGTCTATGACTGATGAAGTTGATGAACTAAACACCTACGAGGCTGGAGTTGGAAGTTTGGCCACGCTGATAGACAATGCCAGCACAGGTGGGTTTCTGAAACCTGGAAAGGGTCCATTATTCAGCATCAACAGAAGGTCGAGAGGAAAGCAAGAGGCTGTCCCCGGTGGCCAGCGGGCTAGAAAGGGCCGTACAGTCTACAGTCATCGTTCCTGGCGAAAGGAAGCGGCAGTCTTTCGTGATAAGGAGTACCCGTATACGGTTTTCCTTGACTCCTCTAGGAGAACCGTTAACCCCTACTATTGTTCCATCGAGTTCCCCCCTGATATGGATATTGGTGATGGTTCTGTTTGGGTTAAAATCGAGATCTGCCCGCCCGGCCAAAGACACCCTGAGGTATATGCAAAATTCGCTACTAACGAGGATCCCGCGAGTCGCCTGGCCTTCCGTGTACGCTATAAAGATTCGGAGGGGACTGAGCATCAGTTCTATGGGGATACCACTAGTTCTACCCTAGTATATCGGGCCAACACCTTGGTCGATATCCTGGCCAATAATATCCCCGATGAGATTATTGCTAAGACGCCTCGAAGGTATCTGTATTTCAGAAAAGAAGTATGCCCTCCAGGGCTCGAGCGTTTTGGGGGTGGCAATTATACTGAATTCTAATATCGCAGAATCAAGAAACTGAAATCTGTCCTGGCATGCCTGCCAATGCCTGGTGGACGGATTTCCGGAAGCCTCTAATGATTCTGCAGAAGCAAAATGTGATGATGGGGGGTGTCCTGACCGAAACCTTGACTACAGCGGACAGAATGCATGTATGGAGGCGATGACTAGACATATGGAGATTTTAAGTCTGTCCACAAGCCCTGCTCCTTGCAACTCGCTGTCATGGCCTACGACTCCATCAAATTATACATGTCAGTGTAATTGATATGAGATGTCGCATGGCTGGTAGGACATGCATGGCCTGTCTGTGCTCTTAATCCTTGCTTAAGGGCAACTCGGATAGATGGCATGCACAGGACCAACCCTATATGAGAGAAGCAAAGCTTTAATGATCAAGGTGATGATACTGGGCTCTTGGATCCTTGAATTATGGCATTGCTTTACGATGGAAGGGTATTCGAGGGAAGATCAGCATCTCCTACCAATTCAACCGCTATATTGACATCATAATCAGAAGTATTTCGTAGCATTCTCACCAGCTAGCTCAGTTGTACACCATAAACCTACAAGCGAAGCCCTGACAGAATGAAATCTCAACGTACGAGCTTAATAACCGCCAAGACAATGACGTTTTCGTTTCCCTAAGCCACGGCGTGAGAATCGTGAGTATAGACTATAGAGTAGTAGCTAATGTGCTCATATGCCGTACGTTAATCTCCCTCCATTAAGATTAATCACCCTTGTCCAATCCGACCGTATGATTTAAACATCTAACCATGGAACGTCTTTGAAGGGCACCCGCGCATCTTCGGAAACCTGCCGTAACCAAAAGGCAACCCACTCAAGCTGCAAAAGAAGTGGACCGAACTCCTCGTTACTCCGTACTGCGAAAAGGTCTAGCCATCTTGTCGAGGGATTCCCCCGTACTCCGTGTCGTTTCTACTTTCTAATCCGTATGCACCAAAGCCACTAACTCCGATATCCACTTCCAAGAAGTTCTACGTGTCTTCCAGAATCATTCCCCCCCTCCTTGCGGGTCTATTCTGTTCCAGGTGGAGTCCGTTAGTCGGGATTTGTGCTACTCGAGCCGCGTCTGCATAGTGTCGCGGTTCAACCTGCCGGGCGAAGATCATTTGTGGGATGGAGGATCGCTCGAAATCCGACCGAGACAGGACGAGACGAGAGGAGAGGGGGTATAATGTGCACCGATGCTGTACGAGGGTGGGAGGAGATTCCTGATCCACTGCAGACCGTGTGACCGACTCCGATGGATGTCGGTGCCTACCGTGTGATCCCCAAGTCCCATGCCCATGACTAGCTGTTGTATTTTCGTTTTCTGGTCCATCGGCCGGCCGGTGATCGGTCGGTCGGTGGGGGATGGGCAGGATTTGCCTAACTACCAAGGTAAGTAAAGTTAGGGCACTATAGATAGATGGATTGGATGGATCAATTGTGCCCATCCCCTTTTTCTCTTCTCCTTCTCCCCCCCCCTTATGCGTGGTGAGCTTTCCGTGCTCGGTTGGTCACCCTTTTCGTGCTTTCAGGGCTGCATCCCTTTTCACGCGACCTTTTTCGCCATGGAAGCGATTGAGTTGGGGGTTGGACCGGCGTGGGTTCCACAGGATCGCAGTGGATGATGCCTCCGTTTCTCATTCATTGTCTGGCGGTGGCACGGCGTAACCGTGTGTGGGATTTGACTTTGGAAGGATCAGAGAAGAGGAGACGAAACGGATCTTAATCGACCTGCTGGGATTAGCGCGGGCCGTCCTGTTTGCCGCAGTTTGCACTCCCTCAGCTGCGATCCGTGGTTCTCCGGCGCAAGCTTGTTTCTCTTTTGACTTCATTTCGTTTGGCTTCGACGCTGGCCCTGTTTAATCTCTCACCGCCCGCAACCTCGTCTACCTGCCTTACTTTGATGCCGCCAGAGTCTTCTGAGTTCAGCTCCTCGTTGTCCTTTGACTTGTGCCTTGTTCCGTGAGCCCTGCAGCAGGAGCGCGTCCAGCCTCACTCCAGGATCGTGGCGAAATGCTGCGAGTGGATTTACCGGTTTAGGGTACCAACTTACAATTCTTGCTCGATATCCCTCAAAAAATAATTGATTAATTCATCTGTTCTTTCAGTCATCGTGAAAATCACTAGAATCTAGATACGCAACTCAATCTCGCCCTCACCAGCCACATAACTGGGGCCCGGGCACAGGCAACAAAACGCACTCGAAGATCCTAATACGAACCGTTCACCTTGCTTCAGCCTTCAAGTCCATGCCCATGTTCTTTGTTCTCCTGCAGGCCCGTCCGATTCCGAACTCTGGAACCCGCGATCTCGATTTCTCTCCCCCATCTGCCCAATACCTGCCCCCAAACCGATTCCCAATGCCTGCCTGCCGAAAATCCCGTCTGAGCGTTTTAATCTAGTAGCCTTTTAATCTCCCCTTTCTTGCCTAGGTGCTCGGAACGCCTACCGCTAACGGCAGCTACTAATTTGCTTTTCGTCGGCCTTTCAACGGTCCATGAGGTCATGGACCCATCGCTTATCCCTGCTCCGTCCTTTCCCTCCCTCCCTCCTCATTTTACGGAGTACCTCTTAAGCCTCTAAGTTCTCAGGGACAAGGGAAACTCCACGCGAGAGAGCGGCAGGTCAATGCCCATGACTCACGTAGATCCCGTCTACCGTTTCTTGAGCATACTCCGGAGTAGTATTCGGAGTATTGCGAAAAAAAGAAAGTGATCACTTGGAAAGCGGAGTGTGACGACTAACGACTACTTAACGACCGATGATTGACTAGATCCACTCACTCATTCGCTTGCAAGGGCGGGAGAAAAAAAAACATGAAGATAAAAGAAAATCGCATGATCTTCGAGATGTTAGTAAACAGAGTCGTCGCAACGGCTTTTTTGCCTTGAATCCTTACGAGCACTGCTAGATGCTGGACTTACTATGTACCTATTTACTATATACTCCTCCGCATGGGTAGAATCACCCGAGGAGCGTCGCGAATTGTCATAATTTCGTTCATTTGTTGATCATCGGGAGTAATACTAAACACACCTATTCATAGCACGGGATATAGGAGACATTAAATGGCCGTAGCCTTCTAAGGATCAGATATAGGGGATGACTGTGACTGAGCGACGACTTAACTACAGCGTAGTTGGCCTAGTCAGTAGTATTTGGCCACGGTTAACTAGTTAGTTAAGTCCCTTAATTTGCAAGACGACGATTCAACCCCCAAATCTAGAACCACACCACAAGCCACAAGGCAGCCACCGCAAGCGATCAAAGAAAAGAATACGATGACATATGCACGAGAGTCATCATATGCAAGAGAACGTCTCCATAAAAATTCCATTTGTCGCGGCCAGAGCGGCACAACGCGACGTGCCCTACAGAGTAGGTTTACTCGCCCCGGCCGATCAGTCAGCTGAGGCGATTTCTTTTCCCCTTCTTCTAGAACATCTTCATAATTAATCACCTCGATGTGTTATACGGATGGGAAATGATGTGCCGAGGTATGGTTCTTTATGAATTTGTTTCAGGTCGCTGCTGTGTACCCGGATTGATGGGCTTGGGGGTGTTGCTCGGCCATGTCGGATGTTTATTTATTTACTCGAAGAGGAAAAAGTAGATCAGATCACCCCATGGCATGTTGAAACCTCGACACATCTAGAGAAAGAGGGAAAAAAAGGAAGAAACAAAAAAAAAAAAAAAATAAAGGAAAAGACCAGATTGCGAACGAGAACTGCCACACTGCCACACTGCTACGGATACTCCGTGCGACCACGAACAAGGCGAAAGACCAGACCACCAGGCACTACCAGCACTACCAGCACTACCAGCCTCATCTATTCTTCCTGTCCTGCGATCCACATCCACGGACCCTCTTGGCTGCTTCTCTCCGAGCGACCAGAACCAGGCCAGAAGGAAAAGAGAAGGAGAGAAACCGAAAAGAAGTGGGTCGGGGGGGTTGTCTTGTCTCCTATTCTGCATCAGGCTACTCCGTACTTGAAACCCTCCCAAACGCGCCAGGCTGAGTCCGTCGCGACCAATGGAGTCCTGGGCATTGGGATCTGGCGTGCCTCTCCCCTTTCTCAATTCGAACTGACTACCGTGTCTAATGGTAATAATTAACATGTAGTACAGTACGGAGTGGTTAGTTAGTCTTACATGGTCTGACGGATCTCTCCATAGTCCATACCTACTCTGTACTTACTCCGTAGAGTACGCATCCCCGGGGGGGGGGGCGTGACCGTGTGAGTCGCTGGCATGGACGATGAAGTAACTCAGGTAGGCAGGGACTCCGACGTATGCATGTACTCTGCTGAGTATGTACGCAGTAGGTACGTACTCGCATTTCCGTGCCTGCAGATTGTCTTACCTATTTGCAGAAGGTCTGAACTCCTGGGGGGCGTTCGGACGTCATATCCCTGTCGATTGGGGCTTGGTGTCATTTTCCTTTTTTTTTTCTCTCCTTAAAATCGCCCTCCCCTGAAAGTACTCCGTACTCTGTAAGGGTTGAGGGCTGCGCGGGTTAGTTGAGTTAGTGAGCGACTTTAGTACGGAGACGTGGGGCGCCTTGCTGGCTGATTCACCCACACGGACGTCTGCAGCGAATGATAATTATCGGTCGCGGAGGTTGATTCCATGGTGATGAAACTGATATGCACGTCGGCTTTTGGGTTCTTTCTATAGACAGGGTTGTTCAGGGTTGACTCGGTATGCTTCCGTGCGCTTTGGACGACGATAGATAGATCTTCTTCCGCTGCCACACACCGTGACACCGGGGAAGCAGGGAAAATGAAATCAGGGGATCAAATTAAATCCCTCTCATCCGTGTGGAGGGTAATTAGAAAAATAAGAACAGAGAAGGGGAAAAAAATAAAAGGGAAAGAAAGGGTGACAGTCACACTCACACTCACACCGTTCGCTCAGCAACTTCTAGTACGTATCTAATAATCTACGCATCTCCACCGTAAATGGTCCATGTCCAAGTCCGGGTGACGCAGCGGCGGCGGCACATGGAACTGGGACGCTTTAGAAGGCTTCCATGATTCCATCGACCTTCCGAACTTTTTCTAGAAGGTCTTCGGAAGACCGGACTGGCTTGGCAGGTCGACGTAACTAAGGATGCTAAGGATGCTAAGGACGCAGGAGTCCGTTGGCGTGTGGCAGTGGGGAGGGGGAAGGTGAAAAAAAGGACCCCTCTGGAGGGAGAGAAGAAAAAGGAGAGATTTAAAAAAGCAAAAAAGCCATGATTCCTTGGTGGTGCCTAAAGAGAAATAAAAAGAAACCAAAGTGGGAACGACCGTCGCAGCCTCCTCCGTCCAGGTCCGTCGACTAGCTGCCACTAAGTATTTTAGTCCGGCCAGAGGGTGGCTCCACGGCGCATTCTGTCCCGTACTCTGTATTGACTGGTTCACGGCGTCCAGTCTGCATATCACGTTAGACAATATGCAGGGTGTTTTGGAGGGGACCGAACAGGGTGGCATGGGTGTCTGTCTACAGAGTATATCGAAACAAACCAATCCATCGGATGCAGTGGGATCGGACTCTCAGGGAGAGGGAAGCGAGGCCTGGACAAGGGAAAGGAGTCGAGGAGGACGTCGATGCCCACCGGTCCCTGGTCCGTACGGAGTACCTACTGCGTAGTGCAGGATGGATCCATTCTTCGAAACTTTCTAGAAGGAAATTAGCTTCCACCGTTGTTCTTCGCTAATCGGGGGGGCCCTTGGTCAAAAGGGGGTTAAGGCGCAATCCTCCGTCGAGCGACCGATTCACCCGGGTTGATGGTCTTTTTCTCTCTCGTAAGATGGTTAATAATACCCAGAATATTGAATAATCACCACGAACCAGCCGCCCTAAAGTTTCGAGCCAGGAGGTGGGCAAATGAGAGCGGAGGATTTCTCCCGTGAAAAAGGGAGATTGTCACGGCCTGGTCCTGGACAGGTCGACGGGTGCACGTCGCACGATTCCCAGACTGCATGCATGCCCAGGAACTCTACGCAGCTGGCATATCGGGAATGCCCATCATCCTCACCTCGCTTGTCATGTCCCATCTCTCTTCTCGAGGCGTTTCAAGGGTCGGTCGATGTCAGACAGGGTCAGGTCAGCCGGTGGTCCAGGTCGACAGAATGATCCCCTGGATCGAATCATCGAATGATCTGGGGTAGGGGAAGTAAGCTTCTCAGGGGGCCGAAGCCCGAAGGTCTGACGATGCGTTCATCACGGTTCCGGAGTTCTTTTTTGTTTATGTTTGTATTTTTTTTTCCAGGGACAAATGACCTGTCGCGCTTTACTCCGGAGTAGGCTTAGGCATAGGGGAGGCACTAGCCCAACGACTAGGATGATAGGATGAGGATGAGGACGATGATGTCGCAGCAGAATAGAGAATAATAGAATAGAATAATTCAGATCGGCGGCGCAGGCCTCCACCGGCGTCTCGCACGGCCAGCGAGACGGGGAAAAGCACGTTGTGGAGCCGAGGACGCTGACGGTTCACCTTCAGACCTTCTGGTGCCGCCAGCTTTCTGGCGCCAAGTGGAAACGTGCGAAAAGCCCGTACTAATAATAATAATAATAATAAGAAGAAGAAGAAGAAAATTAAAATTAGTCTTCGTAGTTTTATTATGGCTGGTAATAAAATAGAGACGGTATTTTATTTATTTATTTCACTGTTTTATTTATTATTTTATTGCTCGCCCTTTGCGCGGAAATCCGATCGGTTTCAGGTCCCAGAATCATGAGAATTTCGAATATAAGAATTCCGGCGCCCTTTTTGATTGATGGATTGAGTGCTTGCTTGATTGAATGCTTTCCTTTTCCTGCCTGCTAGTCGTCCTTCCCGAAGATTCCCTGTTTCGTCCATATCGTGTCCCTGCCTGAATTGTCAGGTTCGCTGCCCTGCTCTACTTCTCCCCCTCCAGCTCCCGTTTCTTTTTTTTTTTCCCTTTTCCCCAACTCTCTTATCGACTGCCCTTCTCTCTCTCCCTCCACATCCTCTCGATCCGTCGGTTTTCTTGCAGCTTCTATCATCCTCTCGTCGCCTCAGGTATGTCTCTCTTTTCTCTGCATGCTTCCCCTCCCTTTTACTCCCCCTCCCCTCCGCTAGTTGTGTTTGGCTTCCTGCGCCGCTCCCAAACTCCCACCTCTCCAACCCTACCCAACCAATGATTTGGGCTAACTTGCATTGGCGCACAGCTGCCCTCCCCTCCTGTTTCTATCGAGCGATCCGAGAGTGAAGCCATTTTCGTTGTCGCGTGCGACTCCCTGCCGTGTGATTTTTTGGTAGGTATTTTGCCCTTCCCCCTCCTCGTCGCAGCTCCCCTCACTGCTGCGTCCCGATGACGCAGTGCGACTCTGCCGCTCCTCTCCTCTCTCTCTCTCTCTCTCTCTTTTTTATTTCTTTTCCCCTGGTCACTCCGGATCCCGTGTGGTCACTCAGCGGTATCACCTTGCTCGATTCGGCAAGAAAAAGATACCTAGTATTCGCCAAATTTCTCCGGGGTAAGGTGTATCGGCGATCTTATTTCCGCTTCGTCGCATCCGCGCGGGATTCATGGCCTTGGAACAGAAGTCCCGGCGAGGGTTGGAGACAAATCTGGGAGACTCGAGAGGGGGCCAGCTGCGGACGCTACTTTTTACTTTTCTTCTCTTTCCTGCTTCGGCGCAATTTGCTAACGTCATGCTTGCCTTAGTAGGTCCGCCTTAATTTATTCTGTCTTCGAAAGTCTTTTCGCATTCTACCCCGTGCCCTCCGTCCACATCTACGCCTCTACTTCTCTTGGGATACAAGAGCCCGCGATAGCCCCCGAGGATTCTAAATTACCCAACGCCCGCCGTGAGACCGTTCTCCCTCCGTGTTCGCATTCGGCCAGGTTTCGAGAGTCGCGAAGGAATATTCGAGGTAACGATCATTCCGAAGTACTTCTGAACGGCTATCCGGTGAAAACTTGAGACAAGTGTCTTGGTCCGTTCAAAGTCATTCTGCGTTGGGTAACGCCGACAATAATAGCCTGCAATTTCCCTGGGACTTGACCAGTCGTGGAGCGCAGAGAAACACACTTGAAGAGAAGCGTGGGACGGCCCAGCAAATTTGTGGTCAAGCCGGGATTTTCGCGCTCGGGTTCTTCCATTTTCGCCCTTACCTGCATTGCTGACATTCTTGATTACGGAATTTGTGAGTCTGCCCACCTTCACCCACGTCACAATCAACACAAGTTTCCATTTCATCGCGGACCGAAGCAGGGTGCGTTCGTGTACAAACTCTGTGTCCCATTTCGCGTTGGAATCCGCCAACTCAGTGGTTGCTCTGTTTTTGGCCTTCTATCCTCATGTCTTAAAATAACTCCCCCCTCCCCAAAGTTGAATGCCCTCTTAAAACTTGATTCTGACCACCTTGTCCGCAGGCTTTGCAAGGCTGTTTTGTCGAATCACGATACACGCGGGTCGCGCTCTTGAATTTGTGCGCCCTGAAATCGCATCGCACGTTCGAACCGCCGAGGCCTTTGCGAACCGAGTTTGATTCATAAAAGGATTGTTGTGTACGCAAGCAATCCTACGGGTTCGCGTTTGAAGCATAACTTTAGGAACCTCCCACTTGTCCTTGACCGCCGTTCCTCAGCTCGCCGCTGGGTCGGGTCATGGACATCACAACTATCCTAAACAGAAAAGGTTCTGCCGCTATGGTCGCCGCAGAAGCCCATCAGTTTGATCAGCAGCAGTTCGTGCAGAATCATAATATGGAGACCTCTTCGCCCAAGATGAAGTCGGAGCCCGGCCTCGCCGAAGCTGGTGATCATCAGGTCCTCTCGTACCCACCTCACGCTCCCATGAACCAGATGCCAAACATCCATCAGGACATGCGCTATGCCCCGCAGACACACCCTGGTGCTGGGTTTTTGCAGAATCCTTACGGCGCCACCCCGTTCGCAAGTGGCCCTCAAATTCCGAATGGTGGCGCTCCCCAAGGACGGACAGAACCCCCTCCTAAGACATTTCACTGCGCAACGTGCAGCAAGGGTTTTGCTCGACGCAGCGACCTGGCACGACATGGTAAGGATCAGTTGTTTCTCCATGCTCACGAGCTCTGTTGACTGACTACAACCCCAGAGCGAATCCATTCCGGGATCCGACCTCACGCCTGCGATTGGCCGGGTTGCGGGAAACAATTCATCCAGCGCTCTGCCTTGACGGTGCACTCTCGCGTCCACACGGGCGAGAAGCCCCACATGTGTGAAAGATGTGGAAAGGTATGTCGCTTGATCTCGCTCCTCGTAATACCCAAATCTAACGATGCTGTGATTATTAGCCATTCAGCGACTCGTCCTCATTGGCCAGACACCGACGAATCCACTCTGGGAAACGGCCGTACAAGTGCCCCTATGCGAATTGCCAAAAGACTTTCACTCGTCGCACTACCTTGACCCGTCACCAGAACCATCACACCGGTACAATCGAAGAGGCTGCGGCGGAAACCGAAGCCAACCTCCGACAGAACAAGGAGAGAGCGCGAGTGAGTGAGGGAATGTTTTCGGAGCACGGCTCGGTACACTCGACTCCATCTCCGGCGCATCACCCGATCTCTCCGGTTGGCGACCTGCCTCCTCTGAACATGTCTCGCCCCGACTACTACATGGGAAGCGGACCTATCCCGCCCCATGTCCGCAGTGACTTTTCGCAGGCTAGCCCTCGAGCATCTCCAACGGCCACCTCTCCGTCTCTGTCCAGCTTCAGCAGTGCTCCGCTCCCTCGACCTTCCATGACCTCTCATCCGTCGGGCTACGGTCCGCCTCAGCCTCTGGAGCCCCCTGCCAACAATGACCACCGCCCGAACAGCGTTAGCGGTAGCCCTCATATGTCGAACCTGGGTTGGGCCTCACCTTCTCATGGTAGCATCCCATCTCCAGGTTCCGCGAACGACTTCGCCTATCCTGAGCCCAACGGACCGGCGTATGCGAGCTCCATGCCTCCCCATATGTACTTCCCTAATTCGACTATTCGACGACCCACCAGTACCGAGCCTGAGAACTACGAGATGAAGCCTAAACTTGGCGAACACTCATGGTCTACTCCGGTTTAAAGGGTGTGTCGAACGACCACATATCGGCTCAGTCTCCCTCGAACGGCAGGACCGATCAGTGATATGGAGAATAATATCCGTTGAGCTCAGCGCATCGAAGTCGCTCAATTGAATGGCGACTCTTAACAAACCAACCATCAATCGTTATTTCCTTTGTTCACCTTTCCTTTGTTCGACCCCATCTTACATTTAGCACATGAGCATTTGGTTTCTTGTTTATTTGTGGTCATACATTGTTGGTATACTCATTTTCATATTAGCATCGCCCTTATATGGGCTAAGCGCGTCGGAAGGAGTCCGGGCTAGCTGATTTTTGTCCCCGTGCGTGCATGTTTGAGTTTTTGAACGTTCTTTCCATTCCCGTCGTTTTTTTTTTTTTTTTTTTTTTTTGCCTCTTTTCTTTTCTTTTCCTTTCCTTTCTTTTACTACGCGCTATGACGAGGACGAAAGCATCAATAAATAGAGAGGTGGGAAAGGTTTCTGGTTAGGTTGGACGGGGTTCGGGATACTCATGTCTGGTTTCTGGTCTGGTTTTCGTTCGATTTGATCTTTTCCCTTGCATTTGCTTCCATTTCCTTGTGTCTATCTGCCTTGTTGATTGTGATTATATTCCCCCAGCGTTTGTGTGATTTCCTTGAACCTTTTCCTTTGTTTCCTCTGTCGGTTTTATGCTCTTTTTTTCTTTTGTTCTCTTTATCCCAGTTTTATTCCCCATCTTAAAACCCCTCGTTGTAAATGAATGCTCACCCTACATTATCTGCTACCTGTATACTATAGACTACTGTATCTTATTATTTATTATACTTAATACCTTGTTCTATAATATAATATAATACCATATCATACCATAAAGCAAATTTGCTGAGCACGTGCCTAACTCGCACCTAGCTATTAAGATGTATGTATGTATGTATGTATGTATGAACCAGGTCATGCATGCAATCGATATCAATCGGCCGTTCATTCATTGAATTAAATAGTTTTCCTTTATATCTACTTCTGCTCATCCATCGGTTTACCTATCCTATCGACTAATTAACCAGTCATTCCAGTCATTCATTCGACTCTGATATGATATAATATAATAATAATCGATATAGTATACCAGATCAGGCCAGCTCATTTCTTCTTCCTCCCCTTCCCCTTCTTCTTACTATTATTCTCAGGCGGATCCGGCACACTGACGGTGCCCTGGACCACGTCCTCGCTTTGGTCCTTGAGGCGCTCGGAGCCGCTAATGAAGAAAGTCAGATCGCGGTTCTGCTCGGCGAGATCGGCGTTCGTGAGCTTGAGCGCGTCCAGTTCCGACGAGAGATGGTCGATCCGGGCCAGGAGGCTCTCGTTCACGGTCTTTTCCTCGCGCCACTCCTTCTCCATCTTGCGCGCCATGGCCTCGAATTTGTCGGCGCGTTTCTCGGCCCGCAGCTTGTCGCGCTCGAGGCTGGACAGCGTGGTGCTGGTCAGGGCGTCGTATTGCGCTTGCAGCGTGCTGAGGTGGGTGGTGGCGGAGTGTGCGGTGGTTTGGGCGGAGTGCGCGGCGGCGGCGGCCTGCGAGGCTTTGTCGACGGCGCGCTCGACGATCTCTTCGAAGTAGGCGCGCTGGCTCTCGAGTTGGCTGGTGAGGAGGTGGGTGTATTCGACGCTCATGTTCTCGAGTTTCTCGCGGGGCACGGCGTCCGTCCAGTCCGGGGGGTCGAGCGCGCTGTTGTCCGCGGCGGGGAGCTCGACGAGCTTGCCGTCGGTTTTGCTCTGGATGATGCGGTGCACGTAGGCGTCGCCGACGTAGTCCCAGACGCGCTGCGTCGCGAGGTCCATGGCGAAGGCGTGCGCGGTCTCCTTGTAGTGGTCGAAGGCGTGCGCGCCGTCGTACCGCCCGCAGCCGACGTTGCCGCAGATGAGGCAGATCCAGAGGTTGATGTCGGAGTGGCAGACGGAGCAGCATTCAGTGGCTTCGTCGTCCAGCGGGATGCCTTGGCTGCTCTTGCGGAAGTCGTCCTGCGTGTAGCGACACACGGGGCAGCCGCTGCCTTTCCATTTCTGGAGACAGGTGCAGTGGAAGACATGTTGGCAGATGATCGTAAGGAGGCCCGTCGTCTCGTCCATGCGCTCGAGGCAGACGGGACAGGTCGGTAGCTCGATAAGAGCCGGCGTAGGCGGCGCGAGAGGCCGCGAGGAGAGCGTTGCCGAGGGCAAGGAACTTGGCTGGTTTATAGATACAGTCGATCGCTGGGGACTGGTAGCGGTACGAGGTGATAGGAGAGCGCCTTGATGGGTCGAGGAGAGGCCAGTCTGCGTATCCGGATCCACCGCTTGAATCTCAACCGTGTCCACGAAAACGACATGACATGTTTCAGGCTAGATCCCAGGCAAATATAAATCAACATCCTCGACACGCAAAATCGACAGATCATCTTCCGGGAACTCACCTCCATACTATTAAAGACCTTCCCATTCCAGTCCTTCTGCCAATCCTTCGCCTTCCTCCCACTCCGAAACTTCATCAAAACCATATACCGATTGGCGCGCGCCGTGCGAATCATCCGAAAATGACTAACATCATCCATTGTGGCCTCACCCACAAACCCCAGGAAATCCGACGGTGACATATACGACGGCACGGCCAGGATACACAGCGTCGTACAATCCTCCTCATCCTGCTGCTGCTGCTGCTGCAGGGTCATCGGCGAGCGATCCTCCCCGCGCATATCCTGCCGCGGGGCACTACTCCCACCCAATTCATCGTAGGGCTGTCGCGCGGCCGCCGAGCCCTTCAGATACGACGGGTATTCTTCCTCGGTCAGACACGGCGTCTCGTGGGAATCGCGATACAGGTGCACGATTCCCCAGGCGCTTTCGGACGTCTTCTGGTCGAGTGGTACGTATCGGCCGCGGGTGCGTAGCCCGCCGAGAATATCGGTGCCGATGCCCGTCGCGACGGGGTTGTTGTCTCTGGGGTCTCGGCGGCCGGCGGCGCTGCGTTTGGAGCCGCTGAGGGTGTTGGGCTCGGATGGGACCATGTCAATGCACTCGATGGAGACTTTGTCTAGGCGGAGGTCGCTTTCGAGTTCGGACGCGCTGGACGGCGATCGGGCGGAGGAAGGAGGAAGAGGAGGAAGAGGAGGAAGAGGAGGAGGGGTGGAAGTGGGACGAGGAGCGGACGGAGGAGCGGTGTCAAGTGGTGGGTTGTGGGCGGCGTCGTTGGCAGATGAGCCTGGGGATGAGCGTCGATGTTTTCCGCCTGTCGAAAGATGATAGCGAGAGCTCCGATTTGAGGGAGGTGAGTGCCGGCGTCGCTTCTGGAATGGCAGTAGAGCTTCACATGCGGAGTCAAAGGATAGCGATGTTGGAGATGGATCCACGCCGCGAGAGGAGGCACTTTGGGGGTCGGATTGAGGGCGAGCAAAGAGTTCAATCGCGAGGTGGTAGAAGTAGGAGGGCATCCCGACGGATGCTCACATTGCTGGAAGAGAAAGAAGCTGGAGAGAAAGAGGGCGATAGAAAGAAAGGCGATGGTTTCGCATCCCGTCGATGAAGGCGGACACGGCGGGTCATGTGACATGACGGTGGCAACTCCCTGAACGGTGACGCTCTTTCAGAATGCAAGGACAAGTTACACAAATGCGCCTATTGCTTGATTGAATTACTCTGCCTCCCACGGTCGTACATGGATGTCGTTGTTCTTTGTTGGGGGCATCACAAGCGGATGTATGCAGGTACAAAACAGCTTGGCGATGCAGTGATTCTTGCGGGTTGAGAGGTGATCCTGGGGAGGATTCTACGCAGAATTACAAGATTATAGGAAGAGAACGCAAATACTAGCAGCAATATAGCTCAGATAGCTATTCATTGATTGTTGAAGGTGAAGATAAAGGATAGAACTATGTAATGCACCATATCCCATGGTGATACAGAAGGTATTGTCCAGCAACCATTTCGTTAAAAACCTGTAGGAAAAGAATCAAACCGAACGCCATGCGGAATAAGACGAAGACACTCTAGTTTCCACCACGGAGTCGGAGGACCAGGTGCAGCGTACTCTCCTTCTGGATGTTGTAGTCCGAGAGCGTACGTCCATCCTCAAGCTGCTTACCCGCAAAGATCAGACGCTGCTGGTCCGGAGGAATGCCCTCCTTATCTTGAATTTTGCTCTTGACGTTGTCGATCGTGTCCGAGCTTTCCACCTCCAACGTGATCGTCTTGCCAGTGAGGGTCTTGACGAAGATCTGCATACCACCACGGAGACGAAGGACGAGGTGAAGAGTAGACTCTTTTTGGATGTTGTAATCGGACAGAGTGCGGCCATCTTCCAACTGCTTACCCGCAAAGATCAAACGCTGCTGGTCGGGAGGGATGCCCTCCTTATCTTGGATCTTGCTCTTCACGTTATCGATGGTGTCTGAACTCTCCACCTCCAGCGTGATCGTTTTTCCGGTGAGAGTCTTGACGAAGATTTGCATACCACCACGTAGGCGCAGAACCAAGTGGAGCGTGGATTCCTTTTGGATGTTGTAGTCGGAGAGGGTGCGGCCATCTTCCAGCTGCTTACCAGCAAAGATCAAACGCTGCTGGTCAGGAGGGATGCCCTCCTTGTCCTGGATCTTCGACTTCACATTGTCGATGGTGTCGCTGGATTCAACCTCAAGGGTGATGGTCTTTCCAGTGAGGGTTTTGACGACTGGAGAGGGGATGAGTCAGTCGGAGGTGGCCAACGGGTGGCGAAAGTGACAAAGAAACAACTTACAAATCTGCATGCCACCGCGAAGACGGAGGACGAGGTGAAGGGTGGACTCCTTCTGGATGTTGTAGTCGGACAGAGTGCGACCATCCTCAAGCTGCTTGCCAGCGAAGATCAGACGCTGCTGATCAGGGGGGATGCCCTCCTTGTCCTGGATCTTGCTCTTGACGTTGTCGATGGTGTCGCTCGACTCGACCTCGAGGGTGATGGTCTTGCCGGTGACTGTGGGAAGGCAGGGAGAGGTTAGCGCCGAAGCCAAGGTGGCGAGGAGAGTCTCAGGTCAAGGGGGAGGGGGATAAAGGGACAACTCACGAGTCTTTACGAAGATCTGCATGACGACGATAGAAAGTGAGATAGAGTACGGTTGTAGGTGACGAGAATGACGAGGATTTGATTTGAGAGTCGTTTAGATACGCCGATAGGTATGGAAAGACGACCAAGGACAGAGAGAGTGGGTAGGTGTAAGGTGTAAGGTGTAAGGAGGTGAAGTGGAGGAAGGAGAGAAGAGACGGGCTTAAGTAGGCAGGCACAGGGCAGTGAGGGGAGGCAAAGGAGGCGAAGCGCCTTAGTCAGGCCGATAACGTGATGCAGCCGGAGGTTCTCCTCAGGCCTTCAGGCTTTCAGGCGCTGCTTCTGGTGCCTCCCGCCAGTCACGGGGCGATCCCTTCTTCCTCCGTTGCCTTGAAAGTTGGGGAATCTACTAGAACGGCTTATCGATGACTCAGGAGGCCTCCGGCCCGTTCTACGCCCATGGGTCTTAACTCTGAAGGGGGGAAACCGAGACGATAAGAATTTGATTTTTTTTTTTCTCTTCTCTTCCTTTCCTCTTTTCCTTGGCTATTCTCTGGTCTTTCCCCCGGGACCTGAAGTGGTGATGGCATCCAGCGGTGGCCGTGTCTTCTCCTCTCCGTCCGTTCCCGCCACTGACGCCACCAGTCCGGACATGCCTCAGGTGTCCCCAGTTCGGCCTGAACGTCTGAGACCGGCCGTGATCGAACGCCCTGTGAATTCCGGGCATGCTTCGACTGCTACCTGTCCGTTGCTCAGGTTTTAGACCCCTGGCGATCTAGGAGCATATCTGGACTCCGTACCTCTTCCCCAGTTTTCAGTCTCTGGACCCAGCCGATGCGTCATAGGCTATCGCCGACCGAGGCCCATCATGACGTGGGAAAGCGGACCGGTGGACACGGATTCACCGACTAGTGCTGCCCCAGGCACTAATGCGTCAGGTGATCGCCGCCCCGCTTGACCTTCCTTGCTGGGCTCTACTGCGGACCTACGGAGTAGGTATAAGTGGTCTCGACGGATTCGTAGACTGTAAATTCATATTCAAAACCTGCAAACTAGCTCAACTGGCGAGACTAAGCGAGGCGAAGTCGGCATGCTCGCACGCCAAAAATCAATCAACAACAGAGCTCTCTGGACACCTTGGCCCGCCCACTTTCAGCCCAAGAGACTAGATAGAGCCATTCCCCCCTAACACTCCGATAGTGAAACAGCCAGAGAAAAAAAAAAACAGGAAAACTAACAAAACACAACCACAGCTGCAAATAATCTCTTTCACACGCTAAATCAAGGAACACGCAAATGCAAAAAATCGCAGCACCATGAAGCGAGAACTAGCCTCCAGCACGCGTCGCCAACTCAGTTGCGCTCGTCATTTGCTGCTGCTAAACATTTCGTGACCGTACAGTTATCATGACATTCGTGATCCTCATCATCGCTGTTGTAAATACTGTGCGTGAGAAAGGTATATCACTGAGAAGTGAAGAACGAGCGTGGATCGGAAACGCAGATTGAAACAAAAAAAAAAAAAAAAAAA
>NGZO01000002.1:2777536-2809418 GCA_002215965.1 Aspergillus persii
AAAAAAAAAAAAAAAAAAAGACAGATGCTTCGGGCTAAAATTGGCACACGATTCAAATCAATCAATCCAAAAAAACAAAATGAAATAAAACAGAAGCCGAGACGGAAGAAGACAAAAGTTGACTGGGAACGATCGTAGTCGCTAAGAATGGCTTGATGCGAGTTTCATAATCGTAAAATGCCGGCATATCTCATAGTGTCGTATCGTGCAAGATGCCGTCATCTTCAAAAAAAAAAAAAACAAAAGCCGTAACACATTTGCTGGGAAAACATGTGCAAAACCCTCATTCTCCGCGGGCGTCCTTAATTCGCACGAATCACCAGCCGGGAGATGAATTTGTTGGATAAACAATCGAAGTCGTTGCGGTTGAATTTGGATCCGGAGCGGCCCCGAAGATAGCTCTCTGGAGGCTGGTCAGTAAACGGCATCATGGTGACGAAAGGTGGGAGGGGCAGATGCCTACCATATTGAGTGACGTGCTGTCGGACCTCGGTCATGGCATTGCAAACGTCCGGATTCGAGTGCAGCAGGTGGTGGTGTTTTTGCGTCTCCCAGTCAGTGAATGCGGGCAGCTTCTGGGAAATGGCCTGGAAAAGGCCGACAATCACGCCAACGGGAGTGGTCTCCATGTCGTGGCAGAATTTCTCGACGGCAGCGGCGTCCTGAGAATTGGGGGGGAATATATTAGCAATTAACAACTACAAGCGTTGTCGAAGGGTGACTTACCGGAGTGCGGTAGTGGCAATCAAATTGCATCTCTTCCCACACAGCCAAAAGAATGGACGCCAAGATGAAGATGGTTGGCCAGTTCTTAAGCTTGTCGCCGCTGTAGACGCTGGAATAGAGGCTCGACAGTTCCTCCAGAACGTCCTTCTGCAATTCACGCCACATGTTGGCCATGGCACACTTGATCTGGAAGTTGATCATCACCGGCGCCATCGTCTTGCCGTGGAACTTGGACGAGTCCTCCTGGATCTTTCCGAGGAACCCTTCCTCTTCGCCCAAGCCTTCCACCATGGTCACGTGAAGCGTCAGGTTGTAGGCAATGATGAGCTTTAGGGCTTTGCGGATGACGGGCAGCTTGGTGCGGAAGTAGTACCGGAACGCGGTTTTCAGCATCTGCGTCAAGAACGGGGTGCCCTCGAAGTAGTCGTCGACGAATTTCTCAAACGTGCCGTTGCCGTCGATATGACGGTCCAGGTAATCGGACAGCAAAGCGTGAGAGATCCCCTCCATTCCAGCGGAAAGTTTGGCGGTCTCAACCTCGTATTGTGTGGGTTCCCGGTGCATTGACTCAACCCAGTCGACGCTGAAGCATTGCTCGTCCCGCACGTAGACTTCGCGGGCGTTGATCGGAAGAACTTGGCCGTAGCCATGGGTGATAAAGAGGGTTCGTTCCTGGTCCGAGAAGCCCTTGATGTTTCCGACGGAGAATCCGAGGCTGATATGGCGCTCGTAGTCGGCCTTCCAGTCCTTCATGAAATATCCAATCTCCTTGATGTCAATCCGCGTGCAGGGAACCTGCCACAACCGAGCATGCGAAGGCTGGCAACCCGCACAGGGTTCGCCCTTGTCACACTATAGTCCCCGTAATTAGCGGCCTGCTTGCATATATAGATACCGTGGAAATCCACTGAAAAGGGAGGAGGGGAGGGGATACGCACGGTCTTCTTCAGGAACTTGCAGCGCAGGCAGGCTCTCAACTTGCGGATCTCGCTGGCCTGTTTCCGCTGGTCCGGCTTCAGAGGGCCCTTGCGCTTTCCGACTCGCTTCTCGGTCTCGGGCTTTCCGTTCTGTGATTGCTTCCGGACCTTGGTTTCGGCGGTCTTTGCGGCAATGGGGCTCTTCCGCGAGGGTTTCCGGCTGGGTGGGGAAGCCGACGAGGCCTGCGAGGCGGCAGACCGCGTGGGCGACGAAGGCTTCTTCATGGGAACGGGGATGGGCCGCACAATGGCCACGGGACTCACCGCCGTCGGCGACTGCGAGCCGTGCGACGTATGGTCGTAGGAGACCCGCCGGTTGACGGAGTTGTTGAAGGCCGACTCGAAGTTGGTGTCGGAGCTGGGCGAGTTGACGGGATTGGCAAGATCCACGAAGCTGCCGTACGAGGTCGAATACGACGATTCCGAGAGACTCCGGTCATGCAGGGTCTGCGTGGGGTTGATGAAGATGCCCTGCTCCGGGAAGGAGAACTCGTTGGACCGGCGCGGCTCGATGGTGCTCCAGCCATTGTCGCTGCTGGAGCTGGTCAAGGACCGCACCTCGAGGTAGGTGTCGGCGGGCGAGCTGCTGCCCATCACGTTCTGCGGCGGCGCGGCGTAGGACATGTCTGGCAAGCCGTGATCCGCGGGGAAAGCCATGAGTTCGGTCTGCAGGTCCTGGTAAGGGAACGGCATCATGTCCACGGGGGCAGAGAGCGGTAGATAAGGACCGTCGAGCAGGCCGGCGCTCATCTGAGCCTGGGTTCCCGAGATCAGATCGACTGGCGACGAGTGGATGGGCATGCCATACGTTGCGGCCGTGAACTGCGGAGCGGACGAAGCCTCTTCATGGGCGTAGTGAAGGTGGGGTTGCAAGTGCTGGAATTGCCAGTCGACCATCAAGTTAGGATCCTGAGATACCGACTGTTCGAAAGCGTGACCGCTGGTTTGCAAGGGAGAGATATCTCGCCCTTCTTCCGTTCGGTGGACAGGCTGCTGCTGGTCCACCGCCACGGGCCATGGCTGAGGCTGGATATACCCCCTCGAGTCATAGTCCAGGCCGATGAAGCCGTCACTCGATATATCAACATTTGACATTGTCACACTTGGAGACTATTTACGAACGGATGAGAAGGAGAAAAGGGAAGAGGAAGAGACAAAAAAAAAGAAAAAAGGGAAAATCCCTAGGGAAGGATGGGCAGGTAAGGAAAAAAGAAAAAAGAAATGGAATGGAAAGAATTGAGGGTCAAGAAAAAAAAAAAAAGAAACCAAAAAAAAACAAGAAAAAAAAAACAAAATAAAAAGGAAAAAAGAAAAAAGAAATGGAATGGAAAGAATTGAGGGTCAAGAAAAAAAAAAAAGAAACCAAAAAAAAACAAGAAAAAAAAAACAAAATAAAAAGGAAAAAAGAAAAAAGAAATGGAATGGAAAGAATTGAGGGTCAAGAAAAAAAAAAAAGAAACCAAAAAAAAACAAGAAAAAAAAAACAAAATAAAAAGGAAAAAAGAAAAAAGAAATGGAATGGAAAGAATTGAGGGTCAAGAAAAAAAAAAAAGAAACCAAAAAAAAACAAGAAAAAAAAAACAAAATAAAAAGGAAAAAAGAAAAAAGAAATGGAATGGAAAGAATTGAGGGTCAAGAAAAAAAAAAAAGAAACCAAAAAAAAACAAGAAAAAAAAAACAAAATAAAAAGGAAAAAAGAAAAAAGAAATGGAATGGAAAGAATTGAGGGTCAAGAAAAAAAAAAAAGAAACCAAAAAAAAACAAGAAAAAAAAAACAAAATAAAAAGGAAAAAAGAAAAAAGAAATGGAATGGAAAGAATTGAGGGTCAAGAAAAAAAAAAAAGAAACCAAAAAAAAACAAGAAAAAAAAAACAAAATAAAAAGGAAAAAAGAAAAAAGAAATGGAATGGAAAGAATTGAGGGTCAAGAAAAAAAAAAAAGAAACCAAAAAAAAACAAGAAAAAAAAAACAAAATAAAAAGGAAAAAAGAAAAAAGAAATGGAATGGAAAGAATTGAGGGTCAAGAAAAAAAAAAAAGAAACCAAAAAAAAACAAGAAAAAAAAAACAAAATAAAAAGGAAAAAAGAAAAAAGAAATGGAATGGAAAGAATTGAGGGTCAAGAAAAAAAAAAAAGAAACCAAAAAAAAACAAGAAAAAAAAAACAAAATAAAAAGGAAAAAAGAAAAAAGAAATGGAATGGAAAGAATTGAGGGTCAAGAAAAAAAAAAAAGAAACCAAAAAAAAACAAGAAAAAAAAAACAAAATAAAAAGGAAAAAAGAAAAAAGAAATGGAATGGAAAGAATTGAGGGTCAAGAAAAAAAAAAAAGAAACCAAAAAAAAACAAGAAAAAAAAAACAAAATAAAAAGGAAAAAAGAAAAAAGAAATGGAATGGAAAGAATTGAGGGTCAAGAAAAAAAAAAAAGAAACCAAAAAAAAACAAGAAAAAAAAAACAAAATAAAAAGGAAAAAAGAAAAAAGAAATGGAATGGAAAGAATTGAGGGTCAAGAAAAAAAAAAAAAGAAACCAAAAAAAAACAAGAAAAAAAAAACAAAATGATAAGGAAATAAGGAAATAAAAAAACAAGACAGAACAAAACGGGAAACTGAAATATATGAAATATAAGAATTTCAAGGGCAAAAAAAAGAGTAATATAAAAGACCGGCAGAGACAAGACGGGGTGGCACAAAAAAGCAAGATGGGATGGAAATGACAGCACAGCACAGTAAAGTAAAGCAGAGACAGAGACCGACAGAATCCGGGGGGCGTGCGAGAGGGCGAGAGGAATCCGTGATCAGTGATCAGTGGCCTCATGGACTCTCATGGACTCAGAGCAGAAGCGGTGGGGGAGCCAAAGCAGCGGTGAGGCGAGGCGCTAACGCCGGCAGGGGAAAGTCGCGGTGGAGAGGAGGGGAACCCGGCAGGCGAGAGGCTGGTTCGTAATGCCACGGGGGGGTCGCCATTGGCATGCCCGGTGGCGTAGCTGCACCTTGTCCGTACAGAGTAAGTGAACGGAGTATACTCTAGTCCACTACGCCGAGTAGGTCTAGTGTACGCTCCGTACAGAGAAAACAGAGTTAAAATAGAATCACACGGTACGGAGTACACAGACTCGACGGAAGTTACCCTGTCCTCCTCTGATCAGACTGATTTACCCGGATTCCCGTTCTGGCCCTAGGTTCGTGATCCGTCTGATGATAATCATTCGCGATCTCTGGCTAGTGGAAAACGGCATATCCACCGATACAGATTCCGCCTTCCCTGTCCGTTTCCCTTGTCGTATCGATCGTATCTGACCACTACTTTCCACTTTCCACCCCCTCGCCTCTGCTGCTTCAGCCACCCACGGAGGACGACGCTGGCAAGTGGGGGAGACGCGACGAGACGCCGATTGACAGCAATTGACGGGATGATATCATCGTTCTGGAATGCCAGGGAAAGCGGGGAGACGGCAGAAGAGGAGAAGAAGGAGGGGGAAACCATGCGATGATGAGTCAATCGTTGCATTCTTAACGCGGCAAACGAAGCGGGGGGAGACAACTGTCCTTGTACTCTGTATGTACGTACGTACATACTGTACCTACCTGCCTGCCTACCTAGAGGTAGGCAAGGTAGGTATGATTACCACGGTACGCGGCGGTTTACTCCGTGGACGAGACACGGGTGCGCGTTCGGGAAAGGCAGATCAGTGGACACCGTCAAGATCGGTTGCGACTGGGATGGCCTTGACTAATCGGGCTCGGTTCTGCCAGTTCAATTGGCACATGTCGCCGATCCAGGACCTCCAGGACCCTCCACGGAGGAGCGGACAGCAAAGCATGACCGTCAGAAGGTGCTCCCGGAGGCCGTGGCAATAATACAACCATCCATACGCCCGACTCGGACACCCCCCGGCGGGTCACGACTGGTGGGGACCGCCTGGGTAATCCTGACGGCTGACGGATGCCGGTATCGTTGGCATGTACAGAGTAGGTAATTGTAAATCAAAATCAAAATCAAAATAAGAATTACATCCAGAAGGGGCAATTGGAAATAGGATAACTGTATTTTCGTAGCGCGCATGTTGCGTTGTTGCCAACGAGGCCGCTGACGCTGCAGTAGCTCCCAACCAGAATTACACTACCGTACGGGATCGACCAGGGTAGAGGCTAGAGAGCCAACCGGGACGGCATCTAATCTGCAGCCCGTAAGATTGAAGACGAGAAGCGACGGTAATAGAGTAAGTTGGTTGGCGCGGGTTCTTTTTCCCTGCTCTGGCTGGATTTGTCCTCCGTACAGAGTAGCATAGAGTACTCTGTACTCCGTATGGACTACTCTGTATGGAGTATCTGCGATCTCATTTTTGGTTCTTGCCTTTAAGTTTATTTAGGTCCCTGCCGTCTCCGATCTGAACTCAACCATCGAGTCCTAACGCCTCAGGTCGTCTGGAACTATCGGACTCGGATCCCCTACTGAGAATGTACGCGCCCGGCGTCGTAGCCAAGAATGGATAGATCAGATACGGCTTCTCAACAAACCCTGTTCGAACAAGGGCGAAGTCACGATGGGAGAACCGGAGTGCTGCGCATTCTCCACGGTGGTTTAGGTTAGGTTAACCGGAAGGGTTGGCGACGAGAGACAAAAAAAAAAAAAAGAAAAAGAAAAAAGAAAACGTTACTGCACTCAAGTGGGAAGGTCTCAACGCAAAAGTAGGACACAAAAACGTCGTGCATATGAAATCAGGGCCCGTGGGTTCCACTCGGGACGAAGGCCGTCAAATCGCAGGGTTCGCAGGGAGCCACGCCAGCGACCGCAAGAAAGTAACGACAACCCAGCCAAACGCATCAGTCTGCTGTCTGTAGGTATCGGCGCTTGAGTGGTATTTCGGGTCGACTTATTATTAGCATCCCACATGCACGTTGGGGCCGTCGTGAGAGGCAGAGCTCATGGAATTGAGCCCGGTTCATCGAGACCGGACCGGATGGTACCATCCTGGAGGGGGGCAGGGCGGCTGCAGGCCATCATGACTTACGTAGCACTAGTGGATTAGCAGGGACCATTATCACAGCCGGATTCGTAGGACTATCGGGCTTCCCTGCTGTAGGCGAGGCCGCAGAGGGTTAGTTAGCAGTTCCGGGGGTCATTCTTATTCATCGTGACAGGCTGGCAACGACTCGGTTGTCACGATGATCAGCATCCCAGGGAAAGACATGCGTTGTCTGAGAGAGTGTCTCGGATCCAGTCCATTGTTCGAGGACCAACCCCTCATCAAGGGGAGTCGATCATGGCGCTAGGATGAAGAATTGCCCAACTGTCGCGAGAGGAGCGAAACCCAACTTGTAAGGGAGCCTTGGCGGTCACGGGACCTACTCTGCTCTGTAACTGGCCTCAGGCATTACGGCTAGTCCGATTCGGGAGCTGCCTGGGAGTATAGAATGCATAATGCACCAGAGCAAACAAGAGTAAAAAGAAATTAATTAAGTAGTTCCAAATACTATGATGCTGAAGAAAAAGTAACCCAACCTGCTGTACACGGATGGAATTGAAATCAAACTGAAGAAGAGGAAATATTCCACATACTCTGAGTTCTCTGCACCGACTCTGTAGCCACCGTCGTGAACCCCACCTGACCGCGGAAAAAAGAACAATGAACGCGGCCATCGATTGAACCTCCCCTCGGACAATCGCTGTGCCCGCATTGAACCCATTCTCCAATCCAGACTTTCATTTTCTTTGACACCCAAAAAAAAATTACAAAAGTCGCCCGGTTCATAAACCCTAGCTTGTAAGATTTCATGCCGATCATTGCAGCGACAGGGAAACATCGTCGAAAAGTTCGCTTCGCTTCGACCGCGCAAACGCCCGCGACAGGCAAATCAGACGCCAGACGATCCAGGCCCAGTCTACCAGCTGCAGTTCATTCCCGGAATCACACATTAGTCAACCAGCAGCGCCCTCCCGTCTCGACCATGACTGAGTCCGAGGCCCATCCCGGGATCCCGCCGCTCTTTACGGAGCTGCCTCTGATCCGAGATTCGCTCTCCACCGAGACAACGACCCTTCAGAATGAAACCGTCTCCAAATGCCTGCCGTTTCTCGCAGGCTCCCAGAGCGGCCAACGAGGCACTCTGAACCGGTTCGGCGTGCCGGCCCTCAACCGCGACGACCATATCGCCTTCCTTTATGACTCCCTAGAGGATTACCCCGGCTCCTTTGTCGGCTTGGATGCCAGTCGTCCTTGGCTAGTCTACTGGGCCTTGGCAGGCTTGTCTCTGCTCAATGAGGATGTCAGTAAATTCAACTACCGGTAAGTGGATTCTGTACGGTCAACCGGCGTGCGTGTCTGTTTTGTGGACGTCTTCTAAAATGTCTCTCTCTTTTACAGCGTGCTATCCACCTTGAAGTCCATGCAAAACCCTACGGGTGGTTTCGGGGGTGGACATGGCCAGATGTCCCATTGCGCATCCAGCTATGCTGCCGTGCTGTCTCTTGCCATGGTTGGCGGCCAGGAGGCCTTCCAATTGATTGATCGAAAAGCAATGTGAGCTGTGTGCCATAGAACCTCGTCTTGATCCAATGCAATTCCTAATCCCTTAATTAGGTGGAGATGGCTTGGGAGATTAAAGCAGCCGGACGGTGGCTTCAGGGTCTGCGAGGGCGGGGAAGAGGACGTGCGGTAAGCAATCCATTTGGCTCCCGTTGGATTGATTTGGTGGCATTATGGTTGACTGGACGTCATTTCAGAGGCGCTTATTGCGCAATGGTGATTATATCTCTACTTGATCTACCTCTGTATCTTCCCCCTGACGCCGAAGCTCGGCAACATGGGTTAGAGTCGTTCACAAGCGGGCTGTCCGAGTATCTTGCAAGATGTAAGACCCCGTCCGACTCTGAAACTCATTGGACATGATTGATAACGGCGGGTAGGCCAAACATTCGAAGGGGGAATATCCGGGAGTCCCGGAGCAGAAGCGCATGGTGCTTATGCGTTCTGCGCTTTGGCATGTCTATGCATCCTGGGCAAGCCCGAGGTGACCATATCCAGGTGAGTGGCTGCATTAACGGCTTACCAGATTCATTTTTCTCTCATGTGCTCTTTTGCTGACTGTGGTAGATGCATGGATGTGCCTTTGCTCCTATCCTGGCTCTCCGCCAGACAGTATGCTCCTGAGGGAGGGTTCGCGGGGCGGACTAATAAGCTGGTGGACGGATGCTATAGCCATTGGGTCGGAAGTTGTTGGCCTCTTCTCCAGTCCGCGCTGGACGGCACCCAACCGGCTGCATCCCCGAGGCAGACCACTGGCAGTCTCTACAGTCGAGAAGGCTTGACCAGATACATTCTCTCCTGCTGCCAGTCCAAAAATGGAGGGCTCCGGGATAAGCCCGGGAAGTAAGTTCCCCCCTCCTTCTATCCCCACCCCTCGACTCATATCGACGATGCTGACAATCAGCAACGAAGGCACCCAGATTCGTACCACACATGTTACACGCTGACGGGGTTGAGTATGGCACAATATTATCACTATCATACCGACGCTAGTACCAGTTCCAAGGACGATTTTGCGTCAGCATTCTCGTGGAAGTACTCTCGCGTTGACGCCTCGAATGGACCGTCTGACAGTGTGCTGGACGAACGAGACCAATTGATCGCCGCCCACCCCCTCTACGTGATTCCCCACCAGGCCGCCCAGGAGATGCGTGCCTGGTACGAGCGGCAGCCCTTAGATACATAGCTTGAACATCGAGGGATTGGCTCCCGCTAAAGAATCTGGAAGGAAGATGTATATGAAATAGAGAAAGGGTGCTGTTTTTTTTTGTATCATATCTGTAACCCTCGTTCTCCGTTGAGAGCGCAAAAAGTCGTTGTTTCACGTCCGCCTCCCAACCACGGGGCAGGTCATAGCAACAGGATGGATGAAGCAAAAAAGCAAGGGATTGAGATGGAGATACGAGTTTTACATGTCAATCTCACCTCGTTCACCTCGCTCACCCATGTAGCCAAGCGAATGACTTCATAGCCGCCCTGTGTCGTCATGTCATTCGGTTGGCGCCTTGCAAGGGTTTGCTTTTTCCGCATCTTTTACAGGGGGAGGAAGCCAGCCTGTGATTTCCCCTCAATCATTCAATCAATCAATCATCCATCAGTCCATCAAGACTGGGTCCTTCCATCCACTTCTGCGTCGTCATGAGAATCTCAACTCTCTGCCAAAGACAGCAGGGGGAATAAAAGAAAATGTCCTCCTAAAGACAGATAGAAAATAGGAAAACAAACAGACAAGCCACGCGCCGGTTGCCTCCCCCGCGACGAGGAAAAAAACCAAGAAGGCAGCGATGCACCAACCTGCAGCCACCGCGAAATCCGCTGCAATCCGGGGTAAAAAGAAAGGAAAGGAAAAACCTAAAGGAAGGGAAGACCAGACAACGAGGAGTGGTGCGATGCAATATGATTCGATTCAATTCGATTCCACCATCCAAACCGAACGAATTCCCCGAAAGTATCCCATCCCTCGCCAGCGGCAGGAAGCTAAACAACCACTCGGCAGGATTCTGAATAATTTTATTATTTCCTTCCATCTCGTGTCAAAGTGGCATGGATTCCCCGCCGTCGCAACGAAGCGACGAGCTGCCAACTCATCACTGCATGCCATCCATGCCTGTCTGCCTGTCAACCGCGAAACAGAAACAACAAGGCGGCGCCAATCCGGTGCTGCTCCACCAAACGCTGGAATCGAAGCATCCAGAGCCAGACGATCCTTTTTATTTTATTTGATAAATTATTTTTTTTTGAATCCATCGGAGAATGAACCGTCCCTTGGAGAGAGACGGGGAGGGGAAGGAAGTCACTCAGGGACTGTGCCCTGCCTTAGCTCTGGACCTGGATCTATGACTTCGGTAGTCCCGAGGTGAATTCCATTCTAGCCTATTCCCAGGCAAAATAAATGGATGTGCAGTCACGGATTTAGTCCGCCGAATGATTTTCATCCCGATGGAATGGGAACTCGCCAGTCGGTCTCGTCCTGACCTGACAGACAAGGAGGGGAAGAAACCAAAAAGGTAGTTCTAGTCTCCATCCTACAGCCTGTCGACCACCTACCGATCGTCTCTTTTGCTGTTTTACGACCGGATCCGATTGTGGCGACCTCTGTCATTGGCGGTGCTCGCAGGTTTCAACGCCACGGAGTTGAGCCTTTGTCTGATCGTAGCCATCATCCCGGGAAGTGCTTGCTTTTCCTTTCTGGAATTTCGCGCGACTTGAGCCCCTCTCTAGCTTGGGGTCGTTATGGTATGCATTAGTGGCCTTTCACAGTGTTGAGGGTGGAAGAGTGAGAGGAAGAAAAAATAAATGGAAGAGGGGAAAAAAAAAAAAAAAAAAGGAAAAAGAGACTTGGGTCTTGGAATTCTGGATGGTTTTCACTCTATGAATTCCGTCTACAGGTTCCGGGGATTAATCGAGTGATTTTCTGATAGACCGACGAAGACGAGAGGGCCAAAAGGGTCAAAACAAAAAAGGATAAAGAAAATAGCACTCGCTGACTACTCTGTACAGAGGTACAGAGTAGATCACCGACGGCTCTTCTGCAGGTCTCCAGGAAAGACCGAGGATACCTCTGATGCCGACGCTGATGCACCTTCTGAGTCTGATTTCTGATCCTGAACGATGCCAATCCGAGCCGCCTGGATCGGCGGCGAATTACACCGTGGCAGAAGGAGGATCTCCTAGTGTTGGATCACTGGCGCAGAGCCATGCCAGCACATCAGCGTTTCAACGCTTGCCAGTCTTTCCTTCGCCCAAAAAGAAACGAGTCGAGACGATGGAAAGTTAATGGCCTCGAGGGGTCCGCAATGGATCATGGACCTCGCCTGTTACTTGTCTACCGGTCTCCTTGTCTTTCCCTCCGCCAATCTGGGTGGAGCTGCTCAATGGCTCCGGTGGACGACCGTTCGTTTTTGTTTCCCTGTTATTTTCTCCGTGGGTTTATTCGTCTCTGACTGTTGTTCAATGGAGCCCCACTCGTTTATTTGAGCTGGTTATACCTAGTCTAGGGCCAGCAGGAAGAACCATCGCTCTCTCGCTCTCGTCCTTCTTTTTTTTTTTCTTGGAGTTCTTTCTGCCACTGTAGTGCATCCTGCCGGTCCTCCATCGTTTGCTGACCCTCTCAATTCCTACGGTTCGCCGTCTCTGTGTGCCCTCCACCCGATCTATACGAAGCTTGCTTGCTTGCTGCCCACGAGGACCAGGGGTTTTCGACCCTGCCGCAAGAGTACTGCTTCGCTGCTCGTCATATGAGGAACGTGGCCATTGGGCATCAACCAACGCTGTTAACCTCATCGCCGGGCTTCAATGCCTCTTGTGTGATTGCCAGGGTCCTGTGCAGTTGTCGACAGATCCAAGGCAGCGAATAACTGACTCGAGCCGTCCCGGCCCCTTACATTTTTTCATTGGGCATCCACCCGATCCTCTGACGATGTACTATATCCTCTACCTGGCCAGTATGTAGGGTCCTTTTGTTCAACGTTTGTCCAGATCTACGCAGCCTCCCCATTTGCCCTCAGATGATCTTCCGTTTGTTCCCTCATTGGCCCCCGGGATCTTGTGCAATGCATTCCTGTCGTTGATTTGTCCGGTTTCGCCTCTGTCCCTGATTTCTAAATAAAGACGAGCAATGCAAGGACAAATCATTGCAAGGCGTGTGAAAAAAAGACGGTGGCCCAGTCGGAGTCATTCGTCTGGGATTTCCTTATCGCTGCGGTGCTGCCGGCATTGATTTGCTAGACAGTCTCGGGAGGCCGCAGAACGAGACGGGACATCAAACCCCAACCACCTAGACAGCAGATCGATCGGGGGATCGAGCATTTTTGCCCAAAAAGCATAAGCCAATAACCAAGTTGTATAGGTCTCTGCCGACGCCGGCGCTGGCCAGAACCTCTGTACGAACTGTACCACAGCACGTCCGGATACACGTGCACCGTGCGCGTCAACAACCGCGAGTACCAGACGGACATTGTCTGCGAGAACGAGACCCTGGCGCGGGAGAGCGCCGCCATGCGGGCGTATCTCATCTGTCGCAACTTCTCCGTCAACGACGGCATGTACCCGGCGGGCCATGACCACGGCGGCGTGGTGCAGGGCATTCCGGTCGCGATCGGCACCGGCCGCAGGCCTCGCTATGGGGACGACACGGACATCTCGACCAGCGGCGAGAGCAGAAGCGGCGGAAGTAGCCCCGAGAGCTACGAGGGCGGGCGCATCGATCGTGATCGCCCCGTTGGTCCGTCGAGGGCTTTGGCGTTTGAGACCCGGGGCCATTAAGTTGTGTCATATGGGACTCGACTCGCCGCCACCAGGGGGGGAATGAAAAAAAAAAAAATAGGCAAGGGGAGCGATTGATGATGTTACGAATTATGACATGATTGAAATATCCAGATAGATCGAAAACCTTTATCTCATTTGTTTTGCGTGTTCTTTATTGTTTTGTTTTCGTTCCACGTTGACTGACCGTTGACGCATGGTGCAACTAACTACCAGGATTCAAAGTGTGGGATGACCGAACAGACTGAATGTGATATGATATGATTATGACTATGAATGAGTGGTGGCTAGCGTTCTTTTATTGTTTTGCCTTTCTTTGCCCGTCTCTGCTGTTGTCGATGGCTTGCTATTGTCAGCGGACGCAATTTCCTTCCTACCCTCCCAGTTAAGTTTGTACAAGAATGAGATGAAAGATTAGCACACTTGCCTATCTGCAACACCATCTCTCCTATCAATAAGGACTGTACAGGCACGACATCATCGCCATGTCACGCCGACCCGCCCGCTGACTCAGCATGACGTCGCCTTCTCCTTGCTGCCTTCAAGAATTCCAGACCAAATGATGCCATCGCCAGCAGCAGGTCTGGGCCTGTCTGGGCACTGGGCACTGGGCTCGCTATATACCTTTTTCTTGGTTGTTTGCTTTTCTTAACTCCTCATCCAATCTATCACATCACATAAAATCCACCCAGACTGGCTGGATACCACCCTGAATTGCTAATAGCATCCTAACTATCTTGGCATGCTCTCTCTGTTCCTGACGATCCCTTTCTCTCTCTCTCTCTCAATCCATCATCCTACATGCTCCTCGTTCATGACCCCCTGACCGCCCGATAATGCGGTCCTTTCAAGCTCTCGAGCGTTTCACTCCCTCCTCCTGTTACCGGCTGGGTCTCGCCGGGAGTGGAGCACTAGCCACCACCTCGTCGACATCGACATCGACGAGCCCATTGGCATGTCTTTACGGGTCTGCCACCCCGGCTACTGCATCGCGTCTGTCCCGTCCGGGGTTCTCGGCAAGGCAGAGACGATGGTACGCGGCGCCTTGGGACATCAAGCAGGAGGATAAGAAGGAGACGAGGGAGCATCTGGAGCGATTGGAGATCAAGGAGCGGGATCGGACGGAGAAAGCGAAGAATGGGTCTGGTGGGATGGGTCGGTCGAATCAGAAGATTGAGGATGCGATGAGGGCTGGTAGGTCAATCGCCGTTGCTGTTACAAGGGATGATGCTAATGATTGGGGGTAGGGAAATTGTTGACGACGCCGTCGAGGCTGTTCAAGTTGTTGATTCCGCTGCCGACGGCGCATCATAATAAGAAGCATATGGGTGTGTTCCTCTCTTTTTCCTATCTGGTATGAGTGATTGATGGATGAAGCTGACTTGTCAGATTTCGAACCCATTGCTATCCTGATCCACCCGCAGCAGCCACTATCCTACCTTGAACGACTCATCCAGGACGAAGTCCCCAAGATCACCACGCACACGGGAGAACAGCGATCGCCGACAGTATCGTTCATCGCGCTCCAGATCGACGACAACGCCATCCGGCCGAGGAAGCCGATGTACGAGGAGACGGATTCACAAGTAAGCCGGCTCTCGGAGTTGGACTCGGGCGACTCGAGCCGCGAGTCACGTCGTGACCCCAACGAAGACGACGACACGTTCAGCTACCTGCGGCGGCCGGCGGGCGGGACGGGGTCGCGCGAGGAGCGCTTCGTGCGGTGGTCGCAGTCGACGGAGGTGGGCGATTTCATCCGGGATGCGTCACGGGCACGAGAATTCGTGGTCAGCATCGAGGGCTCGCCGGGGGGACTGCGGCAGATCCACGTGGCGGTGCCTGCGTTCGACGAGCGCACGCATTTCCTGCGCATGCGGCTGCGCAACATCTCGCGGCGGATCCAGAGCATCGCGGAGATCAAGCACGAGTGCGATGCGTTGGCGCACCGGGGCGCGCAGCGCGTGGCCATCGGCGGGTTCGGCATCCTGTCCTTCTGGTGGTACCTGGTGTACAAGCTGACGTTCGAGACGGATCTGGGCTGGGACACGATGGAGCCGGTGACGTACCTGGTGAGTTTGACGACCCTGATGGGCGGCTACCTCTGGTTCCTGTACCATAATCGGGAGATCTCGTACCGGTCCGCGCTGGACTTTACGATCAACGCGCGCCAGCGCAAGCTGTACCAGGCCAAAGGGGTGGACCTGAACCTATGGGAGTCGCTGATCGACGAGGGGAACACGCTGCGCAAGGAGATCAAGCTCATCGCGGCGGAGTACGACGTCTACTGGGACGAGAAGAAAGACGAGCAGGACGAGCGCGTGACGGAGGCGCTGAAGAAGGAACGCACGAATAAGAACGGATCCAAGCGCGACGAAGGCGACGAGCGCGATGGCAACTAGTGGGATTACTAGACGGACGGACAGACAGACAGACCTGGCCTTCTGGTATTTTCTCTTCCATACACGAAAACAGAGAGCAATGCTTCCAGTTTTATCATCTCCCACTCCAATCCAATTCACCTTTACCCATTCCTCACCGGGTCATAATACTCCTTCTTCGGCGGACTCTCATCCTTCGACTTTGACGGCGACAACTTCGCTTGCCCTGGTATCATGAACACGATCAGCACCACCACCCCAACCACAGACCACAGACAAGGGAAGAAAAACATACCCTGGTCCTCCCCCTTCCTCCGATTCCGATTATTGCGCACATCGCGGGACCGAAACACGCTATACAGCAACCAGCCGGCGACCCAGTTCGGCCCGTGCTCGCCGGCCGTGGCGCCGCGGGCAAAGAACGGCTCGGTCAGAGGCCCCGCGTGGGCGACGATCTCCAGGATGCCCCAGCGTTGGCGCTCGGGGCGGATATGGTGCCAGAAGAAGGGAGGGCGCGTGTTGGGGTCGGTGGCGACGCTGTCCAGCAGGTTGGACGTGTTTTCGTTGAGCCGGTTGTAGATGATTATGGCTACGTCCTGGTCTGTATAAGTATTGGGTTCCTTTCTTTAGGGTGTATAATATAAATATATAACAGACAGAGAATAGAGAGAGAAGATTCAATCAAGGACAGTAAATGGTGACATACCCTCATCGCGCGATAGTACTGCTCGTGCTGGGGATTCTGGGAATTCAAGCCCAACGCTTGCATGAATTCCTCTTTGGAGGCGCGAGGGCCTACGGGGGGCATTCTGTTGGATGTGATTGAAAGGACAGACAGTTAGGGAGAAGTAAGTGGAAGAGATACAAATTGTAGGCCAAGTCAAGTAAATCCAGACCGACAGACAGAACAAAAGACGAAGAAGAAAAGAATTGAAGGAAGAAAAGAAGAAGAAGTACCCATGCAACCTGACAAGGAAGAAAGAGCCAATAAATAGAAATATAAACAGAAAATAAAAAAACATTTAAAGACTAAACAGACACATCCACATCCACATCCACATGCCATACATCAAATAGGAAAAGAAAGAAAGAAAATGACCCTCCCCCCCCCTGGGACATCATCCATCCATCCATGTATGTTCCCACGCGCACCTACATACATTATGATACCTCTGGATCTGTACGTACCCATTCCTTTACAAATCAGTTCTCTCTTCCGATTCTCAGACCCAGGAGAGGTCGGGAATCCTCCATCGTGACACAGCAGCAGCAGCAGCAGATCCAGCGGAGTTGCCCGTGCAGGGGTGACAGCTAACTGGGGTAACTGGAGGTAACTAGGAGGTAGGGAATACGGATATGATTTACTTTGGCAGGAGAGAGAGACACTACAGAGTAGGTACACCCAGTACATATATACATGTTGAGCCTAAAACCCACCTAGGAAATAGGCCAGGTGTAGGAAGAGAGGGACCGACATCGTACTTTTTCACCCTCCACAGACCATGTCTGCACCTCCGCTTCGTACTTTTTCTGTCTGTCTGTCTGTGGAAGTTTGGAATTCCCCGGAGGACGAGGTCGAGGGAGGTTAGCAAGAGATGCATCCCAGCCAGACAGGCAAGCAAGCAATCAAGTCTCGAGCTACCCGTGCCGAATATCAAATCAATCAAATCAGGTCAAGTCACTCGAGGGCTCTGACTGACTTCACAGACAGGGTAAACGGGGGAGAAAAAAAGAGAGAAAAATCAAAAATCAAACAGACCAGAACCCCCTGGTTAGACCCCCCACCTAGTTACATACAGTCCAGCCAAACCCCGTCCAGCCATGTCTTAATTCTTTACAAATCAGCACCCCGAAAATAAATAATAATAACTACCCAGCACGGCCCGGTACATATCGCGTCGGGATCCTAGCCAGCTGATTGGAAAGATTGCAATGCCAGCTGGCTGCAGGACCGTTGGTAGTGGACAGTTTGTGTGGTGTCTGTCTGTCTGTCTGTCTGTAACCGGTGGAGTCTTTTCTTTTCCTTTTTCCTTTCCTTGTCACTTTCACTTTCATTTTGACTCTCTTGCAGGACTAGGCTGCGTTCAGTCCAGACCACGAAAAGGCTGGCATTGCCGGGGTTGGAGTGGACTCTCCCACTAACTGACTAGCCAGGGGGCACAGAAGTACTTTGCTTGCGGAGTCGGGATTCCGTAGACTGACGGGTTGGGCGGCTGGTTGGGTGGAAATGGGCTGATCAGACAGACAGACAGGATGTACTCCATACCTAATTCCACAAAAAAAGAAAAAGAAAAAGAAAAAGAAAGGGATGGATGCCGTTGGAAAGGCGTTTGTACTCGGCCTTTGCTTTCCGTTTGTTCAACAGCCACAACTGCCTTCGAATGCCAAACAACCTACAAACCGCAAACCATTGATGTCGGTCGACCGGCACACAGAATATGCTGTGTAACCATCCCTCCGGCGCAACAACAACTCGCCCGAAAGGGAGTTTGCTCGGAGTCGGAAGTTGCGTTTGTACCGCTGAGTTGTGCGACTGGAGGATTGGATTGCCTGTTCCCAGGTTTATGGCCCCTCAAGGGGGGAGGTCTATCTATCTATCTATCTATCTGTCTGTCTGTCTGTCTGTACATACAGGTAGAGGGGGTCTATTTCTCAGAATTCTTCTCGTCCACCTCCATCTCCACTGTATGTGGATGTGGATGCTGATACTGATCCATCCCGTCCCCCTCCACCTTGTTGTCGTGATACATAGTCAGGCTGAGACGGGCGAATTTGCTCGCCTCGCGGATGCGTTTGCCGTAGCGGATGAAGACGACGGGGGCCACGCAGAACAGCGTGGCGATGGCCGCCAGGATCGACGACGCCACGTTGTAGCCCAGATTGACGTACATGGGGTGCGTGAAGGGCAACACTACGGCGCAGGTCGACGCCCGCACAAGGATCAGCCCCGCGAACCCGGACGCCGCGTAGATCGTGTAGCTGTCGGCGAGATACCCCGTCAGGGTGTAGACGCCTTCGTTCAGCGCGAACCCGATGAAGAACTGCGCGACCATGGGCACCATCCAGTGTACGGTGGTGAGGGGCGGGATGGTCCAGGCGAAGAGCCAGAGGCCTAATTTGTTTGTATTTAGCTATGTACCTGTGTGGTTGTCGTGAAAGAACCATAGTGGGAATGACTTACCTCCAGCTAGACAGGGCGCCGCGATAGCAAACCCGGTCAGTTTGTCTTCCGGCTCGATGGACCGGCCACTTCGCGCGATCTTCTCCAGCCAGTGCTGGTCGTAGAACCGCACGAACGTGGACATGCAGCAGCCCAGCACAATGGGGACGAAGCCCAGCGACGCCGTGGCTGTGCTCCAGCCGTAGGCCTCGTACACGAGAGGCAAGGACTCGGCCTGGAGGTAGAACAGGGCGCAGAAGACGGCACCCATGAAGGAGACCGTCATTATGATGGGCTCGGTGAGCAGGAGGCGCAGCGGCCGAACGCAGGTCACCGTGATCATGGTCCGGAACTCTAGCGTCTTGTCCGGGTTGAGGGGCTTGATGTCCCGGCCGGGCTGCGCTTTTCGTAGAATCGCGACCTCACGCTCAAGTAGAAGACTGGGGCGAGTCTCGTGTAGGAAAAGGCAAAAGCCTAGGAGAATCCCTAGGCCGATGGCCGCGAGGTAGAAGACCCAGCGCCTGGTAGTGAGGTTAGTAGTCCGTTTGCATATGAAATCCTGACAATCAAAGAGTACTGACCATCCCAGGTTCTGAGTCACGTAGGCACTGTAGATAGGGCCGACGCAGACAGCTGCATTCCCAATAACCGCCCAAACGAAAATCATCCACACCCGCGCCTTCATATTGTACATGTCCTCCATGCTCCCCGCCACCACGATCGTCGGTACCGCCGAAGCCAGCCCGGACAGGAACCGCGCGATGATGATAGCCGGAAGGGCATGGACGGCGGCCGTGATGATGGAAAAGACACAGTAGACGAGGGTCGAGCCGATATACAGGGTCTTGCGGCCGCAGATCTCCGAGTACGGCGGGAAGAAAACACCGCCAATCCCCTGGCCGATCATGTACGTGGAGGTGAGACAGAAGATGGACAGGCCGAGGTCGACGGAGAAGTCGTTCTGCATCTCCTGCGCGGCTGCAGTGCCCGCTGTGCCGACGGCGCTGGTGATGAACTCCAGCAGGAGAATCACGATCGTGCCGTACGTCTTCAGCTTCGCGTTCCAGTTCCTCGGGTGTTTGGGGTTGCTGTTCTCCCAGCGCACGAAGCCGGCCTCGTTCTCAACGAGCCCATGCTGGCGCAGTGCCTCCTGGTACTCGTCATCTGCAGAGCCGTCGCTGTTGGGTGAGACTGTGATCCCGGCCGAAGAACTGAATGCAGGCATCTTTTCTGTCTTGAAGGGCTGCCAGCAAAAACACAGTTCAGAAGATTATTACGGCCAGTGATCGTGCGATCAGTAAGTGGGCAAGTCGACATTAGGGACAGGGGGCAGAGGAAGGCTCAAATATCAAATAGCCTACCTGCCGAGAGACATTCTAGGGCTAATGCCATGGGTAAGGGATTCGAGCAGCGAAATGTCAACAACCCCCTCCATTGGACTCTGTCTGAATTGAGCCCCTCACCGTCTGCTGACTTCTCTCTTTCTTGGAAAGGAGCATTCCTGCGTCGTCACGTACTATTGAGGGTGGGTCAGGATAATGCCATCATTGGCCCGTCTTGAAGCATTGCACGGCGCAGGTGCGACCAGGACGAGTGTCAGTGTGGCTGAGAGCAATTATACGTTCCGATGCACACCACGGCTTAGAGTTGGCATAAGGCTACCTACGCCTTCGTCAGATCCGTTGCTGCAAGGAGGGGGCCTTCAAGAAGCAAGGACAGCGGGCCCCTTGGGAGGCTCGTATTATGTGCAGTGGACATGACCTCAGCTTACCAAGAGACATCTGTAGGACGAATCTCTTTCACCTGGGTTTTTCTCAGCAAGGAGGGGGCCTGTCTTAGAAAACCGAGGGCACTGAGGCATTATCCCGTATACCGGGCCAAGAGGAAGAAAGAATGCATTTCCCAGCTGCTCGTATGGATTCCGGCTGCAAGGAGGATCCAGAGCGTAAGCGCAGCGTACATGAACATAAAAAATGACGAAGCAATTGCCCGGTATGGAAGTCTGAGATTGATGCCGAGATATTGGCATGGCATCCAAGACCTTCAGATGGCGAGGATGTGTGGTATAAAGCCGGCTTAGATTCTGGGTAGAATTGGAACTGCCCATCATCTTCCGATCAACGGATAAGTCCCTGGCAGAGATTTGAATTCCTCTACTTTGTTTGATCAGATTCGGGCGGTCTTCCTTTTGCCAGCATGGAGCCCTTTTCAGTGGTTCTCATTACCCATGCCTTTACCTTCATCCTGGGCCTGGTGGTCTCCAAAGTCCACAATAACTCCCAGGGCTTTCTCAAACCTCTCATGAGAAATGTGTCCCAGATCCAGGCGGGCCTTTCAGATTGGTTTTCTTTTGGACGGTCCCGTGCTGCGAAGGCCAACAGACTCTTGGGCCAGGTCTCGGTGGAGCTTCTTGACCGGTTCGTATCCAGACCCAATCCATCCCCCAATGATCTCACTAACTTGATGATCTCCAGCTACCAAGTTGAGGAGAAATACGACAAGAGCACCTGGCAGCGTAAAGCCTATGACGACTTCACCGGTGCCCTCGTCGCCAAGGACAGGATCTTCCCCTGTATCTATGGCACGAAAGGCTACAAAGCCAACGAACTGGACTTCCTCTTCCTGAAATCCGAGGACCTGAACGACTTGGAGATCGCCAAGGTCGGAGCAAAAGCCATTGTCGAATACCACAAGATCCTGCAGAGCCGAGGCCGCAACATCTCGCTCGTGCTCCTGTGCCCGCCGCCCAAGGTCGAACGCTCCGTCGAGGAATACCACAAGATCTTCTGGTCCTTCCTGAAGCGTCTCCGCCAGCTCGACCCCAAGCCTTGGCCGAAGAAGATCCCCCACGACACGCAGAACCGCCAGTGGTGCATGAACTTCGACGGTCTCGAGGCCTTTTTCGCCGTGCTGACCCCCGCCCATAAGCAGCGCCGGTCTCGTAGCGCCCCCAACTTCGCCATGGTCTACCAGCCCCGCATGATCTTCGATATCATCTTCAAGGACCCACGCTACCGCGAGTCCGCCACCCGTACCGTGCGTGGCCTCGTCGACAAGTACGATGAGATCCCTCACAGCCCTGATATTAGCGACTATGCCCGCGAGGGCACCACCGAGAGCAGACAATACTTCCTTCTGGACAAGAACGAAACTGCGGACTGCCCGTACGATGACCTGGAGGCAGCGGCTCGGAAAGAGAAGTTGAACGTGGAGTAAGAAAAGGCGGGTCACATTGCAGCATTTGCTGCACGGGGTTTGACACTGAGTAGGACGCGTGTCCTGGTATCGTCTCGTGCAGGTACTTTTGGCACGGGGAAGTTGGAACTTGCATCAACCAGTAGAGGCTGAGGAGCAGTAGTGGCAGCACCTGCATAGAAAGGTGGAGGGAATGGTGGGGGTTTTGACGGCCACAGTAGATATTATGACATCATGCTAGTGCTGTACGAATGAAAAGCTTTGGTTCTTTTGGGGATCTGACATGCATGTTTCGGAAGGGAGTGCTGAGAAGTTCCTTGCGTACGCCGGCGCCATGAAAGCAGAGGGAGATATAAGACCAGAATCGAGAAATAGAAAGATCGGCTGGTCTACTGCAGGTAGTATGAGCACATCATCACACATAATCCGACTTCGAATAGGCTCATCGCTATTCGGCAACACCAAGAAATAACCGAATGGACAGAAAGAGAAGATTCTAATGACCTTATCTCGATCAAAGTTAAAGTTCGGAGAATATAGAAAGTCAGACAAACTCGAAGTACTCCGTAATGAAATTCGGGTCGGTGTAGACCGAACGGACCGAGAATGTAATCCAGCACCTCGTTCTCCCCGATCCGATCCATCTCATGCTTGCAAACTGTATTAGGCAGGCTTTTGACACATCACACAGCCCACGGGGCCTCGATCAGTAAGCCGCAAGCACTCGGACGGGTGGCGAACATCGATATGGGCCGAAGCTGATCGACCGATGAGCGTGGTTGGGCTCCGATCTATAATCCCTTGCATCTGCGCAGTATGAGCTGAATGAGGCGTCTGTCCTTGCACGAACACCTGTTTGGTTGAGTGGTGTGAATATCCCGCTAGGTGCATGTCGCAGGGTTCTCATGCAGGGCTCTTCAATAATTAATAATAAATACCCCAGTCTTTTATTGCATTTGATGCACTGTTCAGCTTCGTAGATGTCTTGTCTAGATTATATCGGGGGATCTCGGTATCCCCATCCACCGACATATTGAGGTAGGGATGCCGATTGACAAAAGCAGGTGACTGAGGTGGATACAAGAGGATGTGGTCTCATAACATGGTGCAGGCTGGATAAGCTGAAGTTGTCTGTACCGTTGAATATAGTGCCGAATGTTACCAGAGCATCCATCTTGTTCTTGAGAGGTATGTCTCCGATGAGTTTACCAAAGCAGAGCCTGGTCAAAGGAGGGCGTCTGTTAGATTCAGCAGCAGGGTTATGGCATGCTTACCGATTCTCTACACCCATCCGCGGGTGATCGATCGGGCAGGTCTAGAAGGCCGCCATTCGGATACTGTGCGTCGCGAGCCAGTCGGACGCTGATTCCGTGCAATGATATAATCGAAAAGGGGCGGTACATCAAATCCGATACGAACCACCTATCTGCAGCATGTGTTCGTATGAGGAATCTGTTAGTTGAGGCCGGTCAGGGAGGGGATTATTCCAGACAACCAGGAGAGACAGTTCTGCATCTCTCCCCGCAGTCATAAGTAGAAGTTCGTTACAGACAAACAAGCACGTAAATGCTCCACGAAGACCAAGGTCTAGCGCTGTTCCAGCTCCCCAGTGTGAGACAAGAGACTATGATCCGTCCGGGTATCTTTACTTCGACGTGTTGACAATAGCATCTGCGTGATATTCTTTGGATAGAAGGAAGCGGCAGCAAATTTCATTCGGAACAAGCTAGTAAGGGTATTCTTCAAATCTGAAATTCCATATCGTTTTCGCAGAATTGTCAAAGCCGTATCCTTTCGAGCTGGTGGCGCCGATATGTTGTAGCAACGGCGGAACCACAGCCCAGCGAGTCCATCCTTCGTGGTCAGCAATCTTCTCAACCATCATATCAACCAACCAATCGGTGGTCAGGTCGGTCCGCTCGAGGAATGACGGGATGATGGAGCGAGGGAACACAAGCCCTTGCGAGCAGCATCCGTATTTATTCATTTCATGTACGCCAGGGACAGTAGGCCACATTGTCTGTCGGCCTGCCATAAAATGGAGGCCAATAGCAGCTGGAATGAAGATGCCAGAGGTGATCCAGATGGCGCTGTTTGGTACGGACTTGAGCTGCGTCTTGAAAGTTCTCTTGGCCGCCAGCATGGTTCCCGTGAGCACTGCCCAAACAACCAGGGACCAGAACAAGTATCTCGGCCACTCCTCGGAGTTCCAGCCGAGGAGATCATCCGCGTAGAACAGACGCAGGTAGATCCAGTCTCGGCCGGCGCTGCGCTCCTGAGCCGTATCGAGCGCCTGTAAGGCGGACGGGAGCCAGCCCTTCACCGCCAATGTATCATCTTCGACCATTGCGACGTACTCGGCACCCGTGTCGTAGCAGTCCCTCATCACGTGCGTATAATCGTATATAGTCTTGTTTCGATACCATCCGCCTTCCTCCCATTTTTGTATCTGTTCAAAGTCCGGGTCGTCTTTCGAGTAGGTTAGTAGGCGGTCGGGTAGCGTCTCCGCCCATTTCTCCGAGTAGACCGGGTGCTCTGTCGGGTCGGAATTCCCAACGAGGAGATCGAGAAATACGCTCTTTCGTTCGGATTCGCTAAGGCCGTCCAGAACGGACGCGACTGTCATGCCAACATACTGCTCCCCGCGTCGCCGAACGGTCACTATGCCGACGCATAGCTTAGGTTTCTCTCCGGGGAACCTCGCCGGGGGCTTCACGTCGCCAGCGGCACTCAGGTACGTCTCTGCCTCCGCTATTCGGTGGGACGAATACAGCTTCCCGTAAGCACGGCTCGCGTCGAAAAAGTAGGATGTCGGGTCGCGATAGCTGGCGCCATGATAGTAGCGAAAGGAGATAAGGTACAGGGCCGAAAAGATGCAGACGATAAGGCCGGTCGTAGAGAGGGAGAACCTGCCGAAGCGAAATTGGGACGAGTAGCTAGACATTCCTGTAGCTTATTTCCTGACGCGAGACGAGGCGCGAATGCGCATGTGGAGAGTTGCGCTCTCAGACCGCTTTCAAAGGAGGGCGGCAAAATGGCAGAGGGACAACGAAATGAACCATTGAGCTGTTCAAAGCGCCTAACCGAGAGGATAGCGCGAGATGTTGTTTACATGATCCGGTGACGAATGGAGGAAAGGAAGGGAAGGGAAAGAAGATCGGGCGGAGGTCAAGAAGTCGTTGCCGCCGGGCCTTGTCCAATCACCGTGTCGCTCTAGCCGCTGGTGTCCACTCTATATCTATATTCTATAGGTAGCGTTGCTTGGAAGAACTCTTCGCCTCGTATACCATGCATTGGTACCAAGGCCGCTGGTATTAACATGGCTGGGCGCAAGATGAATTTGCCTCGAATACCACCTAGGGCATCTAGAGGTAGACTAAAGCCAGCAATGAGAATGAACCCTCTGCCGCCAACCCCCCTCCTCCGGACCAGGAGGAGCCTGCGAAGGTCATCATCACCGAGTCTATTTCGGCTGCTCTGCAACGTTGTACAGTCCACCTCATCCCGATCGCGGCGTCCATCATAATCTTGACTTTCAATATCAAGGGCACGTATCTCGGGGCAGACCTGATGTCCCCGGTCAAGTCGGAAACAATCAACCTGCTGCTACTTCAGCTAGCCGCGAAAGCTCATGAAGTCACCGTTGTCGCGAGTCTGGGAACCGTGGTTCTGCAATTTGTCCGACATGAGCTTCTATTCGGCGATGGCCTGCCCTTAGGGCTTCTGGGGTCCGGGGTTACATTCAACCACTTCGGCTTCTTCTTCCAAAAGGAGTTCTACGGCGGGGTGAGATACGTGTCGAGCCAGGGGAACAAGCCTCGCAAGATCATGTTCATATGCCTCGTGGTATTGGCAGGGATGGTGGCAGTGCTTACCGGCCCTGCCAGTGCTGTGCTCCTGGTCCCCAAACATCAAGACTGCAAAGCCGGCGGCACAGACTTTTACCTGTCCGGGGCAGAGGATGAACTGTGGCCCAGTGACTTGTCGGAACAAATAACAGATATCCTCGATATGTGCGCCGGAGGAAACTCCACGCGTCTGGCATTCTGTCCGGGAGGAGGGTTCCGCTCCCTGTGGACTCATTGTGGCACGGTGAACAGCACGACCTTCCGCACCCAAGATGTCCGGGCCTATGCGAAAGATATCTCCGGGTCTCGTTTCTACTGGCGTCGACGGAGAGGTTGGTGCCGCAGGTTTCGATGGAGAGGCAGAAACCGAAGAAAGGTATAGTTCAGTTGGACCGTTTGTATGGATAAATGTCGCCCGAAAACATATCGTTGAGTACGTTAACGACCTTGTGTATAGATAGGTATTCATAGAGAATGTTATACCCAGTTCCCAAAGTAGAATTAGTTTATAATTGCCACATACAAGACAGGCCCGGTGGTGTACTGCAGCCTCTGAACAGTCAAGTCACTGTTGAGTTGATGTGATCAATTGAACTAACCCCATTCTCGTTTAGATCATGTTAACGCGACCCATGATAGACCCATGAGTCCTATTTTAATAAGCATAATAAATTTCATGGTTAGGTAGAGAAGATCCTGGGCATGTCATCTGCTGCCACGAAATACATCATAGGAGGCACGTGCTTCTACTGGGGCTGGGAAATCATGACATCTACATCGTAACTCATCATTCATACCTACTAGGAGAACAAAACGCAACCCAAATAGGCACAAAGAGAATCAAACAGCACGCCAGATCGACGAGGTATGTTCTTTTGGTAGTCCGGGGAGATATAGAGAGCATGATATCATAGCTCGTCACGTGAGTGGGGGTATTGCGGTGGAGGCACAGTGTTTTTGTTGGAGGAATAGTTGAACCTGTCAGGGTCTGGAATGAAAGAGGAAAATGAAGAGGAAAGCACATGGTATATTCAGTTTCAGAGACAGATATCATCGTTTCTAGTTCTCCATATGTTCAACAACCCAAGAACATAAAAAGGTTGAAAATGAAAGGAAAAAAATAAAGAAAAAATCAACCAACTTAGGTCTCCCCGAAATATTTGCGAAGGAATTTCTCTACTTCCTTGTAATCCTTCTTGGCTTGAGTGAGGGTCTTCTCGATGTTCTTCAGCGACACATTCTCGTCCGGTTCATCGGTCGAGCCCGTCTCGTCCTTGCCGGCGCCGAAGTGTTGGATCTTCTCGCATGCGTCCTTGACCTTGATCAGGCCCAGCGTGGCCGACGATCCTTTCAAAAAGTGGCCGAGTGACGACAGTTCTGCCAGTTTCTTCTCCTCTCTGTGGATGGTTAGCCTTGTTTTTCTCTTTCTTCTTCTTGTACTCAAGGAGGGGACGGGCTTACAGGGCCTTCTCCATCTTCTCAAAGGTGCTTTCCGCCTGGTCGAAGAAGCCAAACACGATACCCTTGCTGAACTCGCGGTCTTCTTCGTCGTCATCCATCTCCAGGATCTGGTCGAATGTGTTGAGGTCGATAAGGTCGTTCATTGAAGAGAGGTCGGTGGAAGTGGGCTCATCCTTGGGCTCCTGCTGAGTCTGCGGCTGCGGTTGAGACTGGGTCTTGGACTGGGCGAACAGTTAGCCAGGCGAGTTACACGCCGAAAAGAAACACGACGTACAGGCTCCTCCATAGTCTTGGTGGTGGTGGTTGGCGCCATGGCGTGAGATATGTGTGTGTATGTGCGATCTGCGAGACTCCCTTGATCGACGGTGGTTGGTAGGAAACACAGCACCCCTCGCAAACAGCAAGCACCAAATATAGGGATGGTCTGGGGTTGAAGGGCCTGGAGGTTGCCGAACGGTGAATAACTCGCCACAGACAGGGCGCGTAAGTTATCCGGTCTTTCTGCGGGAGTTTCCTTCTAAGTAATCCGGGAAACCCAACTGGTGTTCTTTTTTTTAAGAAGTTTCCACGCGAAGTACTGAAATTACAGAGCGATCTGCGAGATTCAAAAATTCGAGGTCAGTTTGACGGTCCACGAATCCATGACGAACGTTACAGAAGCTCGACTCGAACTGGATTTGCAACATGTTGCCCTACGCAATAAGGATATTACGCGGGTAGGGACGATCAGATAGGAGGGGCAAGAAGGACGAGGCACAACGGTTTTACAAGAGTCAAGAAGTTCAAGACAGGGGCAGACAATGGAATATCACCGGAGGGGGGGGGAGAGTAGGTGGCGTGGCGAACGGCACGCACAGCTCTGGAGGACCGAACAAGGCAAGGGGGGGGAGTAAGATTCGAACAAAGAGAAGAAACCTAACAGGTCTGACAGGTAGAAAGGAGAGGAGGAACAAGGGGAGTTGAATGAAGGGTGTGGGTGAGAAGCAGCGAAGAGAAAGGCCGGGAACCAATATCAACCAGCCACAGCGCGAAGTGGATGATGGGTCCACATGGGAAGATGAAGAGGACGAAGTACCATCAGACGAGCGACGGGCCACGATCACGAAGCAGGAGGAGGGGTAGGGAAGGGGATCCAATCAGTCCGCTTAAGGTGGATGGTGGACGGTGTGCAGAGAGGCAAGCAAGCAAGCAAATCCATCGTGTGGGCGAGACTCCATCCATTCATCAGAAACAAGCGTCGAGGGGTATTTTTGTTCTCCCACCTGAGACCAGTTCGCCCCAACGCCGGGTATATTGCGCAATGAGGAATGAGGCTGCAAATTAAGCCGACACGAAACGGTATCAAAAAGGACCAGAGGGAGGAGTAAAGTCCAAGTAAAAGAAAATGTATAACAAGGGGGAAAAAAAAAAGCGGGAAAAATTGGAGGGGAGAGAAAAGAGGGGGAGGGGAAAAGGAAGAGAAGGAGAGGAAGAGGAAGAGGAAGAGGAAGAAGATTAGGCTGGGTGGTAGGAGTGGAGGAGAGAGCGCGAGACAAATGACGCCGATGGAATGGAAGGCTGGAAGCAGAGAAGAAGAAGAAGAAGAAGAAGAAGAAGAAGAAGAATAGAAAAAGGCTGGGTTGGGTCGGTCTCCTTTTTTCTTCTTTTTTTTCTTTCTTTCTGTTTGATTTTTAATTTTTTTTAATTTTCTACTCCGTAAGCCTTTTTTTTTTTTTTCTCTTAAGCGCGTTGACGATGAACCAAAGGAAGGTGGAGGGGAAAGGGAGAGAAGAAAGAGAAAGAAGAAAAAAAAAGGAAAAAAAAAAAAAAAAAAGGAAAGGAGGGGAGAAACAAAGTGGGTTTGCCGTCGCATGTCCGAGTCTCGCGTTCACCCTTCAGGCACCGTGGGATGAACGGTGAACGGTGAACGGCAGGGAAATTACAGAGTACAGGCTTACCTCCGACAGGAATTGACTCTATCCCGGATCTCTCAATCTCAACACCCGCGTCAGAGGGTCAGAGTACAAGTTGCGAAGATATCCTTCACCGTCGGCATCAATCACCCAGCAAGAGGCGGTCTACTTCATTGGACACCGGCCAAGTGGATTGCGACTAATAAGGTCGGTATCGAAGGGGAAGAAGAGAGGCTCGACTGGTGGGGAAGCGCATTGCAAGACCGATGATCAATCCGTCCGTGGTTGGGAAATGGACAGATACGAGCACAAGATCTCTGTCAAACGAGGAAACGAGGAAATGAGCAACCAGGGGTTGAAGGGGCTGGAGATGTTTTTATCAAACCTCCGTCGAGGTTGGTACCGTGATTCGACTGCTACGCCGGGGCGAAGGTTGAGAGCGCAGAGAATGGATATATCATAAGTCATACCAGCGTCATTGGGTATTTTGGAACGACATGCTAAACATCCCACCCGCACCAGAGCAACCGATTGGCCTGAGACTGTGGGGAACCGAGCGAACAGAAGAGAAGAGAAAAGGCAAACAGTCACGCCAATTCGGCCATTTGCCTGGCATGAGGCATTTTCTTGCCTTTTATCTTTATCCTCTTCTTCTTCTGCTTCTTCTGCTTCTTCCTCCTCTGCCTGCCTGCCATTTCACGTCCACTTCCCCCTTCCTCTTGACCCTTCTGCTCCTCTCGTCCGGGATTATGACCGACGGGGGATTTAACCCTGAACAGCGGTTGTGTAGGGCCAAACGCAGCCCCACCGCTGACGTCGATGCTTCTCCCCACCCGTGACTAATCGGGTTACGTCATCGGGACAATGGCCGACGGGCACGTGGGAGTACAGAGTATATGTATATCCCCTCTCACTCTCAGAGACTCTCAGTCCTCGGTCATAACTCCTTGTTCAGAGTAGAGAGGAAAATAGAAATAGAAGGATGGGTAGAAATAAGTAAATCAATAAAATAGAGTAGAAGAAAAATAATAGAAAAATAAATCAACAGACCTACTCTGAGTACTCTCTGTAAGAGTAAGAATGTAAGAGTGACAAAGGTAAATCCCTTTTTTCTCCAGAGGTTCTGGCCCCTCAGCGACCCGGTCCAATTTTAGTACTGGACTTTGCTCGGCCGGAATCTGCGAAGCGAACCCTTTTCGTTTCTTTTGGTCAGTTGTCAGTTGTCAGTTGTCACCTCGTCAGGCTGCGGGGGAAACCAACTAGCCGAACGACGTCATAAGGCTATGGACGGTGGAATCGGTCAGTCGACAGACGGTTGCAAACGGCCAACGCGAAGGCCTGCTGAGCACGGAGGTTAATCGACGAACTCCCGTCGAGGGCCCCGGCTGGATGACATCAGGGCGGGGCAGCCAGCCCAGCCGCCAATCGACGCCGCCGCTGACGTTGGCGAAAGTCGTTCACGAACTTCCTACTCTTAGTATAGTAGACTAGGAGCACTGTAGTCTGTAGTACGGTAGTATTAGATCTGGGTCGATCTGGGTCTGCCGTCGGCCGTTAAAAGATAATTCCAGATAAGCCTTGCAACGGCTCGGTTGATGGCCGCCATATCAAGTTCTACTTATACCTCTGCCGTCCGTGATCGCGGCGATGATGTCGGTGGGATCCGTTGGCTGCGTGTGATGATGCAGCCTTCGACCATGACATCATCCTGCAGCGTTGTGTTTGTTGGGTTTGCTTCAGCTTACAGTCAGACTATGTACCTTCGGAGTTAACCACGGCTACTTACTCTTTCAGTTAAGAACGGTCTCGCTACTCAACTTGTTCCCGAATGACTACTCGGCCCTTGATTTGGTTCCGTTAAGCGATATGCACTGACAACTGCCAACTGACACCCTAAACTCTAGACTCCGGACTACCGATCCCTACCGTTAAAGTGGCCCTTATGCCGGACTGCTACTGCCGATGCATACAGGACAAAATAGACAAACATGACACAAACAACCTCGGCACAAACAGCGCGGCTGACTAAGCGGCTCTCTCAACCTCAACAATTCAACCCAACATGCACGGCGACATCCAATTGCTAGATTCCTCCCCGACCAATTCCATTCCGTCGCCTTCGAGATAAATAAGAAAGAAGAAGAAGAGACAAAAAAAATAAAGACAAGGGGAGAGAACCAGGGCACCAATTCCCAACTCCTTACCACCATGCCTCCCAAATCCTCGCAATCCAACAAATCCCCCTCCAAAGGTCCCAAAGGCCTCACCCGCCTGTACCTCATCCTCTACAATGCCCTCAGCTTCTCCCTCTGGGCCACCTGCACCCTACGAGGCGCCTACCTCTTCCTCACCAGCGTGATTCTACCCGCGACAACCACGGACCCGAACCTCAGCATCGCCAGCGCCGCCAACGCCTCCCTCCCGCACATCTTCACCGACATCTTCTCCCCCCTGCTCCTCTCAACCCAGACCCTCGCCACGCTCGAGATCCTGCACAGCCTGCTGGGCCTGGTGCGCGCCCCGATCGTCACCACCGCCATGCAGGTCGCCAGCCGCATCCTGGTCGTTTGGGGCGTCATGTACCTGTTTGGCGGCGAGGGGGGCATTGTGGGGAATGCGCAGAACGGGGCGCAGCTAGGCGATTGGGCGTTCCTGGGGTGTTTGAGCGCCTGGGGTGTCACGGAGTGTATTCGGTATGGGTTCTTCGCGTTGCAGGTTCTGGGCACAGGAGTGCCGGGGTGGTGGACTTGGTTGAGGTATTTCTTCCCATTTCCTTTTTTCTCTTTCTCTCTTTTTTTTTTTTTTGTGCTTGGCTGATCGGGAGAATGCTAATGCTCATTCATGGGTCAGGTATAACACTTTCTACATCCTCTATCCGCTCGGCATTACCAGCGAGTGTATTCTTGTCGTCAAGGCGCTCGCGCCCGCCGGGGAAATGGAGCCGCTGTACCGCT